>VYXH01002932.1:157122-249769 GCA_013397275.1 Burhinus bistriatus | reverse complement strand
AAAAAAAAAAAAAAAAGTGCTAGCTCTCATCCTGGAACTGGCTAAATGAGGAAAGAAATCCTCAGATGTCCTGAGGAACAAACTCACTGCCAAGTGTTCCTGGTGCACTGGCAGATATATAGGCACAAAGACACACTCTTGTAAATCTTCACAAATAACAAATCAAAATATTGTGCTTCCGAGGGAGAGCAGAATACAAAAGGCAAAACATTATCGGTGCCTCACCTGGTGAATATGACTCATTTTGTGCAAAGGCTGGGCTTACGTACAGCACAAGAACAGGCTCTGCAGAACCCCTTGGCACGGTCTCCACCCCCCGTAGCTGCTATTTCCCAGGGACCGGATTGAGGGATTTCATCACAAGCCTACACCGTTGGTTGCACGGTCTTGCAGCAGCCAAGACAGAGCCCTGAACCGAAAGCTCCTTTCCTGCCCTTCCCGTACCGAGATGCAACGAGGTCGCCCTGCTCTATCCCCATGGGGTGCACGCTTCAGAGCTGGACATGAGTACCAAGAGAAGAGCAGGCTTCCTACGACGTTGCTGCCGTGTGTATCACACACCCACACAAGGACCAAGGACAATCTGGCTCTGTGTGCTAGTTTGGAGCATTGCTAATATTCCCCTATCGTATCAGCATCTTCTTAAGCCTGTGCCTATTAGTTTTTTGGCTTAATCATCTCTTCAGCATTGTTTAATCTTCTTGAAGGCTTGATCTCCAGAAATAAACAGCTTGCAATAGAAAAATGTCTGTCATGGCTTTATATTCATATATTCATATCCTTCTTGCCACATTTTATTAATGTGTTTATTTTAATAGATAAGATCCAGCTTATGAAACCAAATTATAACACACACTAGCATGTTCAAAATTCAAATATTGACGTGTCCTGATCTTATCATGCAGAGATGTGATTGAATATCCTTGGTTAAATGCTTTCTCTCATTTAAAGAAATAACTGAATTTGAGAAACACTGAAAACTCAAAATAATTTGAAGTAGTCAGTGAACTGTAATAAATATTAGTTTACAGTCAATCTAGCATTTATTCTCTGACTTCTCTTATGCTTACCACCTTCTGTTTCAAAGTGGTAAAATTATTATTAACAGCAAATAACTATTGTACATTTTAGTTCCACTGGTAAATAAATATGTGGTAATATCTTGTACTGTATTTTATACCAGCATTGCAGTGTAATATTAAAATGTAGCTGTAGTCTGAAACAGAGTCTGCCTTTGCAAGATCCTAATTTTCCCATCTCTTAATAATTTTCATCCTAGACTTTCACAGTTTAAAGCCAAAGAAAAAAGTATTGTTTTGCCCCAACTGTCAGTTTTGAAGACTAAACCAGGAAATATAAATTCACGGTGAATTCCTCAAGCTTAAAGCTGGAGAATTGCTTTAACTCAGCAGTAAAAGGTTTACAACTGGATCTGATAACTATCAAATGGCCAGTTATGAAGAAAACAATCTGGCAGACTTTTATGGGCTGTGCAGCAGTAACAGCAAATGCGAGCTGCTGCTGGGATCACACCTATGTAACCTAACTATTTTGATCTCACTGCCATATTGCGTGAAATCACTGATCCTCACAATGCCATGGGAGGTTGGGAGCTACTGATGTTTCTGTTTTGCAGGTGGCCAAGTACCAAGAAGCCAAGGAACCTGGCCAAGGTCGAATGATAAGCAGGCAGCACCTGCTAAACACAGCACTCTTGTCCTAAACCCATAGTCTACGCATTGGACTGCTGGTCATCTTCTGTGTCTTTTAATGTATCTGTGTACCAACAACTGGACAAAATAATCAGGTATTACAGGAACATGAACAAGGTGATGGCCATTACTGTTATAAACTAAGGTCATGGCTACCTCTCTCTTGATGTGTGTTTTTTATGACAACGTGATGGTATTGAGAAGGAACCATAGAATGTATTTTTTTATGAACGGTGTGATTAACATCAGACAAATACAACTGTCAAGACATCTTGAGCTATTCTTGCAGTATTTCTGATGAATCANACGGGCACAAGTTGGAACATAGGAAGTTCCATTCAAACATAAGGAAAAACTTCTTTACGGTGAGGGTTACCGAGCACTGGAACAGGCTGCCCAGGGAGGTTGTGAAATCCCCTTCTCTGGCGATTTTCAAGACCCGCCTGGATGCAGTCCTGAGTAATGTGCTCTAGGCATTCCTGTGTCTGCAGGGGAGTTGGACTAGATGATCTCTAGAGGTGCCTTCCAACTCTGAAAATTCTGTGATTCCCTGATTCCATGAAAACCAAATTGTTTAGTACCTTTAATTTTGTTTATTCACTCTCCTGCCCTATGTAGAATCATAGAATCAAGTTGGAAAGGACCCATAAGGATCATCAAGTCCAACTCCCTGCCCCTCACAGGACTACCTAAATCCAAACCTTATGACTAAAAGTATCATTCAGGTGCTCCTTGAACTCTTTCAGCATTGGTGCCATGACCACTTCCTTGGGGAGCCTGTTCCAGTCATCGACCACTCTCTCAGTGAAGAATCTTTTCCTAATGTCCAATCTGAACTTCCCCTGATGCAGCTTCATTCCATTTCCTCATGTCTTATCGCTGGTCACCAGAGAGATGAGATAAGCACCTCCCCCTCCACTTCCCACCTTGAGGAAGCTGTAGACTGTGATGAGGTCATCGCTCAGCGGTCTCTTCTTCAAGCTGAACAAGCCAAGTGACCTCAGCCACTCCTTGCAAGTCTTGCCCTGTGGAGGCCTTTCATCATCTTGGTCGCCCTCCTATGGACATGCTCAAATAGTTGATGTCCTTCTTATATTGACGCGCTCAAAACTGCACACAGTACTTGAGGTGGGGCCACACCAATGCAGTGTACAGTGGGATAATTGCCTCCCTTGACTGGCTAGCTATGCTGTGCTTGATGTACCCCAGGACATGGTTAGCCATTTTGGCTGACGTGGCACACTGTTGACTCATATACAACTTGTCATCAACCCAAACCCCCAGATCTCTTTCCACGGGGCTGCTCTCCAGCCTTTTGTCCCCCAGTTTGTATGTATAACCAGGATTACCCCATCCCAGGTGGAGAATCTGGAACTTGCTCTTGTCGATTTCATACGGCTGGTGATTGCCCAGCTCTCTAGTCTATCCAGATCTCTCTGTAAGGCCTCTCTACCCTTCAGGGAGTCCACAGATCCTCTTAATTTAGTTTCATCAGCAAACTTACTTAATGTAGATTCAATTCCTGCATCCAGATCATTTATTAAAATATTTAAGATCACTGGCTCTAAAATTGAGCTCTGGGGAACCCCACAGGTGACTGGCCACCAGCCGGATGTAACCCCATTTACTATAATTCTCTGAGGCCAACCAGCCAATTGCTCACCTGTATAGCTCCTTGCTTTTTCTTGGTCTTATATGTTGCTTCCTACTGTTTGCTGCTAAGCAGATACTTAGTGTGCATTCCCTTGCTTTTCACAAATCTCTGGAAATAAAATCACTCTTGAGAAATTTGGATGAACAGAGACAGTTGTCATTGCAAACCACCTTTTTTGCTAACTTCATGTTCTCGCTAATGTATTTGTGTCCACAAATGCTCTCCTCCACTGGGAGAACTAGTGTTCCTGCTCTGTTCCTCCACTGATCTTCTGCTTTTCCAGGTCTGTTCAGCACTTAATCCTCCAAGACCTGCCCATGGGAATTAATAACATTCAGCCTGCCCCAAAATTATCCTGATGCTCCTTCTGCCCCTGGGATATGTCACACAAAAGATGCAAAGCTACATAAAGCCTCAGCAATCCTTTGCTGGGAGAAGGATAGAGCAGATAACCTAATACAGCAATAGGACACAGTGAGAAGTCGTTGCAACACAAGTGACATCTTCTGAGAAGTGACTTCAGCCATCTGAGGAACACACTGATAGTCAACATATGTGCCGCTCCTGAAAAGGCAAAGTGCTGCTGGGCATTCGCAGCAGATTTCTAAAAGATGTTTAAATTATTTTATTCTAGTGTTTTGGCAACATGTTCCTCCTTTCTTAATAATAGCCCAGGAAAGTAGAAACTACTAAGAAAATCAGCTGAGTTTTGCTCTTTTTTCTACACTTATTCATTCATCTGATTTTTTTCCCTTACTTTATTTTTTTACAAATCAGTGACCGTCCCAGGGTTTTTCTTGCCCTCCACAGATCAGATTGCTGTTTCAGCAATGCTACTTGATCCATATACTGTTTTCAACACTAACATACTTTAAAATGTGAGTCAGACTTCTGATTGAAATTTTTACTATAAAAATCCAAATTTAAAAAAATCTCCTTGAAAGAAAAACAAGACTTTAGGCACTAATAAAAAGAATGGCTTCTGTAAGTCACTGGGTGATTGATTAAAATGAGGGAGGAGGGGACATGGAATATTAGTCAATTATAGACTGTGAGCCTCCAACGTGAAGTCTTATGAGATCATAATCATAGTCCTACAAAACACTAAGCAAGGCAGTTCTAGAGAAGAGAGCAATACTAATGCCACTGGCAAGACCTCATAAAAAAGATACACGAACACAATGGTTTTCATCTCTTTTCAAACAAGAGAGTTTCAAACTGGAAAGTTGCAGAGAAAGCGAAAGTTGAAAGACAGACACAATATAATCTGACTATAAATCATTCAGTCTGGAAATTAGATTTCTAACTGTAAAAGCAGAATGAACCTTTCACCTGGAAGACTGGGAGCAAGAAATCAAGCAGATAACAGGATGGAGTTATCTAAAGAATGATATGGATATTGTGTTTATGTCCATACTGATAAATTAAAGCAAGGTAGGAACTGATCCTGAAAGCCAAGTGGCACAAACTGGCTATTGTTCATGCTTAGGCTTAGTCCCTTCCTGATCAGCTTCATTTGGAAAAAACTAGTTAGAATGGTCCAAACAGAGGCAGGGAGAAAGCTAACAGTTACCCTTTAGAGATGTACATGTATTTTACTAGAGTCCATTATTTAGTGTTGCTCCTTGGCCTCTGTCCTTGCTTAAAATACATCTCTCTAACTGCTATTTCCCATACCCCAAAAGAGAAATGTTATGTTGTTTTTCCTCTTCTAAACTTGAATTTGTAGCACTGACGATGTTTCCTATGCTTTAACAGAAGCATCAGATCCTTTGTAAAGATGCTGAGCATAGTGACTGGCTTTCTGATGATGACGGGTCTCTTCTGGTTGGTACTTCAAACCGTGGGTGTCAGTGGGAATATGTGGGCAGCGCGTGATGTGGAGGGTAAAAGCTGACCAGACATAAAGGATGCAGTGAAATTGCACACAGAACCACCAGCTCTGCTCTTCAGCCTGACCTCCCCCTGCTCACGCAAAGACAAACTTACTTTTCAAAGCTGAATTCCTTGGAAAACTCCTGCTTCTCTTTAAAAGGAGAGTGCTGTAGGGGGGCAACAGGAACAGATGAAAGGAATGCACCAGGCTCCAATCACTGTGCTGTACTGCAGCTTAAAGGGGCTCTTAAATATGTCATCCTGCCCTATTACTTTTCAAAATATCACTCAAAATAATGAGTGTAGAAGACTCTTGTTTGAGGATTAGGGCCTCCTGGTGCCTGGTGCTGCACAAACACATTTAGAGACACAGCCTGCGTCTGCATGGGCATATGGCTAAAGCGAACTGGAAAGGTTTCTCACTGCAGTGCAGTAAGTTATACTCAACACATAATACAAATTATGTTTGTCACTTGAAAGGGAAAAAGAGAGTAACAGTTTCAGTTCTGTCTCTGTCACTCAAAAATATTGACAGCTTTAATGCTTTGTATTATCTTTAAGCAGTCATGCTGAAATTAAATGCCAAAATAAGCGATGTATTTGCCAGTTGATGTGGAGTTCTGAAACGTGCTAGTTGCTTTGTGGGAGGAGAGAGGATTTCATCCTCAGGGAAAGGAGATTTTCTGTGCTACAGAAGTGGCTCTGTAACACATCCTTCTCTGCCTAAACAATGTGACTCATCTGCTCTCAGTCTGGAGCTCTGCAAATTATGGTATTGTAAAAACATGCAAAGTTCACACCAAGTTCACAGAGCTACAAAAATAAGCTGTTTCCCCAGCAATGGATGATCCAGCAAGTACAGCTCTGTGCTGGAATCCAGCAGTCCTGAATCCTGCTCTTGAATATGCTACTGAATTTTTGAGTGACTAAGGAGAAATGTATTCCCTCTTAAATCTCTTTTCCTTCCCTGCCTTTGTCTTGTTAAACTCTCTGTGTGCAGTGTCTCGAAGGTGAACTCTCTGCTAGCTGTCAATGCCGATAATCATTTTTCCAAAGTCATCACCTCTTTAAATGCTCTCCTCTCTTTGGCCATGACAGATCCTAACTTGGCCTGTTCAGATCCATTCTAGATGCTGTCATAAGATCATTTTTCCAGCTCACCAATTTGACCATATCATCCTTCTCTCCATGTTCCCAGCATGGGCTTTCACTTCCCTGCTGCATCTAATAGACGCTTGTCTTCGCTGTCAACGCTCTCTGCATGCTGTCCTCGGTCATTATCTCCAATTCAGTGACGGAGGGAGAGTCTCCTTCTTAGTGGCCAATGCTAAACTCTCAGATAACCCTTTTGTGCTTTTTCTCATGCTGCATCTAATGCTGAGGAGAAAGTTTCCTTGACACCTGCAAACTAACTCACTCTTCTCTGTTAAACTCTGTAAAACAACTTACTACCCCCACTATTTATTAAAAAAAAATAAATCCCAGGTTTGCCTGATTGTATACTGGTTTTACTGCCTAGCCAACATCAGCTCCTTGTTTCCTTTTGTTCTCTGTCCACCTGCTTGTCTCTTTTTGTTTTCCCAGGCTTTTCACCTCGATCGTAAGGTATTTGGAAGCAAGACAGCCTTCTGATCTGTGCTTGTACTGTGCTCTTCTGATTCACGTGTCAGGCTCCCTGGGTGCTATGGCAATATGAGCGGTAAAGCACTGAATGACAGCTTGGTTTAAGCATCACAGGAGAAGAACAAGGAAAGAACGAGAGCCGAGAAATGCAGGAATAGTGTCCAGGTGTGTTTTCCTTTTTTAAGCCCATTCAGGATGGAATTGAATTAAATGAAGAACAAAGCAACAGTAGGTCGTGAGAGTTTAGACTAAGAGCTTGAACCTTTCTCTGGACTCTGACATCTCCTCATGGCCAGTTTCTGAGGAAGCCCAACCTTTTCCAATGCTTCCAGATGTGCTTGCACAGCTGGCACAATGCAGTGGAGAATTAGGCCCATACTGTGACTTATTACCAATCACTTCGCTATGCTGAAGGTTTTTAAGCACATTACACATGATTTCAGGATGCCTAGTCCAAAAAAGCTTGATATTTACAAAGTACCAAGCACTGCTGCCAAATAAACAGAAAACATGTGTAAATCTTACTTAGTGGAAACAAGAAGAATGATTATGTGATGAAGACACTGGACTGGGTTCAGGAATTAATCCAAATAATCCTGAGGCATTGGGTTCTTTTTCTCCTTTGCCACAGACCTTCTGCGACCGCGAGCAAATTACTCACTATCTGGCTGCGAGAATGTCAGAGATGTTCCTGCAGATCTTCAGGGAGCCCGAATAGTTGTTCTTGTGGTCACCGTCTCCTCTACGTGCTTTGAATTACACCTTTTTTACAGGGACAGTCACTTTTGCCTATCTGCCCAGCTCAACAACTGACCATATACAGAAGAGTACATTGCTGAAATAACAGTGCTGTTCTAGCACCTAGTAGAAAATATTAAGTGGGAAGCGTAGACGTGGATTCTGAATGAAGATGTTAGCCTACTTCTGCCTGGCAGCATTCCTTATTCATGCACTGCTCTTGCTGATGGCTCATCTATACCCTTAGGTAAGGTTTTCTGTCCCACAAAACTTCTAGGACTAAGCCCTGATTTTTCAACAGACCAAAGATTTTCTGAAAATGTACTAGAAAGGAGGCATAAGGGACAAGGTACTTGAATTACTACTAGTGCAACAGTGTCACAGGAAGTTTTGCAAATTACGAAGTGTTGAAATGTGTGAGCGCACAACTGATTCCCTCTAACCGCTTTGATAAGCTTCCTGTAGTCCAAAAGAACTTTGCTATAAAACTTCTCTTTGGTACTTCCTGGTGACATCAATACCCTTTTGAATCAAAATTAAATTATGCACTTATTGGAAGTTAATATCCCTGAAATTAATTTCAAAAGTCAATTTACTATACATGATATTTCAAACAGCCATAGTAGTGTCATCGCTAAAAAAACCCACCCACAAATCTATGACTGCAATGTTTTTTTCAGCTACTGGTTAATAAAACCTTGATTAGGAGGATTCAGCTGGTATGCCCTGAATGGTAAATTCAAGAGAGGTATAATCAGTTTATTAAAGCTTGTATTCACTTGCAATTGTCTGATAAATTGGCAACACGGAAACCTGTAACATACTTCTGCTCTTTTTCCAAAATAAAACTAAGAGCTGCCACAGACAGAGACTGTCTATTATCTGTAGCGTATCATTTAAGCACAACCACCTTCATTCTTTACAATAATTAAATTTCTTGAATCTATCATTTTCTCCAGGGTTACTGTACAGCCTTCCTAATGCAGAGTTCTCAGCCTTTGATCAGTAAGAGAAGAGGAGGGATAGAGATACTGCCAGGGAACAGTAACTGCCTACACATCACTTTGTAGATTTATTCTCTCCAAATATTGTTTGAAACTATTTTCAAAGTGGAGTCAGAAAGACTGCAAAGTCCTAGACCGTGTTGCTGTTATAAATCCAACCGCACAAACAACAAGATGATGTCTTTCACCAGCATTAGTAAATGAGAAATCAACACCTACGTACCAGTTGCACCTTTGAAAATCTCTCCAAATGTCTCCACTTCATTGATTCAACTGTGCAACAAGTTCTGGGGCAGGGCAGAAGAGATGAGTTTCACAGTACATTTACTTGCCAAAGCTGGAAGGGTCTGCCACAATCAGCCTCTAGCTGTAGAAACTAGTAACAGGCAGAGTCCTCAGAAAGGGCGAGGACTCATGCCTCAGGTGGACATGGTATTTGGTTAAGTAATTGAAATCCTCTATGTGAGGCTCCAATTCCCATCCTCCGATGCCTGACGTTTTCCCATGACACAAAGGACTTTCCTGCCTAGGAATTCAGGCTTGGACAAGCATTAAGGAGTTAGGAGGGCTTATTGCGATCCTCATTACTGATATTTCACAATATACTAGAGGAGGAACAAGAGAAGTGGACCTTGCTCTAACACACAGTGTTTGGCTCGTGCCTCATAACCTGGTACGGCTACTTCTACCAGCTTTCCGTCCCTCAGGACGTCTATGAGGACAAGTGTCCTCCAGACACCTTTGGGCATTGCAAACGCCCTCAGCAGCACACAGAACTTGGCCATAGGCCCTACAGTCCCACACTACACGCAAATGGAGGATTGTCTATGCTCTCCCCATTAAAACCATGTGTGCTATTGTTCTTCCAAGGATGCACTGTTGCTCTGTGCCACATATCACTTATCTAAGTATTATAAAGGGATTCTAAATTTGCTTTGCATTTACTGGAATGAATGGAAATTGTTCATGAAGTGTAAGTCTATAATTATCTCATTTCCTTTTCCTTTGTATGACCTTACAAACCAAGCTTTTCAAGCCAAGAATAACAAATTGTTGTTGAAGACTATTTGGACTATATGAAGAGAGTTTCAACACTTCCCATCACCAGTTTTTCACTACCTAAACAAAGCAGCTTTTCAAAACATACATACATTTAAAACATACATTAAGTGATCTTTACAGGAGAGGAGATAAGTCTGAAAGACCATGAAAAGACTTCATGGATTTATACTTTAATATAGAGTTAAAGTTATGCTTAACTTAGTAACAGTTTAAAAAGGACTGGCCAGTTCAATATACGATTAAATTGGAAAATCACACCTTTTTTCCCTTTTCTTTTTTTGTCCATTTTAGACACGATTGTTATTATCAGGCATATGAGTGAAGAGTGCTCCTCAACTGCTCAGTCTATCATTGGTGAGCTGTGCATTTACAAACATAATTACACTTCCCTGTAGTGTTATTCCTCACATTAAATCAAGCTTCAAAGCTTCTCCTTCAAGAGACTGCTAATTCCCCTCTCTTCTCAAGTCATCCCAACTGCTCCTCATGCTACGTGCTCTTTCACAGTTTCTTCCTCGATGCACACATCACTTTCCTTCCTTCTACCTCTCTGTACCATGGCACATTTCATTCCTGCTTAGCTTAGCTCTCTTGCTGTGCAACTTTCCCACAGTCCCTCCTAAACCTGTTTCTCCAAAAGTATTTCTTTCTCAAGAAAAAGTACTGTCCTGTCCAAGTCTCTGTCCAATTTGCATAAGACGTGATTCTCTGTTCACTTTCACTCTGTCCAAGCACTCCAGTTTCCCATCTTGGAAATTTTTTATCTGCGTTCTGCCATAAAATTTTCCAGCCTGAGACCTGGGTGAAATGGTAAGAGTCATGAGCAGAGCCAGGATTTCATCCTGTATGTGACAGCCTGCTAGAAAGAGATTCCTTCTATGTCTACATAATCCACTGAAGAGCAAACGTTGTCTGTGTTCTGCTCAGCATGGTGACTGTGCACAGCCCTCAATAAATCATCGGCACTCATACATACAGCTAGCCAACAGCTTTCGGTGAAGAGCACTGCTTTTTCCCTCAGATAAAATATCATGAAAACTCAGTGATCAAACTGAATATTAAGTGGACAATTCAAAAAAAAGTCATCTTTAAACTCTTATTGAGAAAGTGCGGGCACAAAAGAATAACGGAGGGAAACAGCTCTAATATTGGGAATTTTTTCACACTACTAAACCTAGAGGGAATTTCTTTCTAAAGAAAAGAAGAATTCTGTTTCCATAGTAACTCAGTGCTAGGGCCCCCTTACAGTCCAAATTTAGCAGAATTATATGTGCGGGTTTATTCAGCATACTACTGTGCACTTGAGGCTATGATGAAACCACTAATCTCATTGCATTTGGGATGTCAGGTTGAATTTGAACCAGGACTGACAATATTTCGAGCAAGTCCAAGTATAACCCTAAAAAGTAACATCATGCCTTAAAGACAAGGGAGAAATTATAGGTGATAACAGGGCATAAGCTACAGGCTTGATAATGACTTGAAATATCAAAAAAAGTTATGAAATAGTTTTGCATTTACAAATGAATTCTTTTTATCCCAGTCCTGACATTAATTTACTTAGTCCTATGAAACAAAGTACATCAGGGATGGTTCTTTCCCCTGTACTGCACAGACTGGCAGCACGGAGGAGTTGTTCTGTCCTTAGTCAGGAGAGGCCACATAACCTGTCCGCAGTGAGATATTTTACTGCAACTTTTTGAGCAGTTGTAAGTGATAAATGAGGACAATACATTTGAGTCTGTAGAGAAATCTCTGCACCTTACCTGGCAGTGCTTTACTTGTGTTTTTGAAATGGTTAAAAACCAAACAGCCCAATAAATAAAAGCACCACCTGTTTAACCACTGCATTCACTGTCCTTAAAAACGAATGGAGGAGGGTATGGTAGGTCTCAAATGTGTCAGTTCTGTAATCAGTCCACAGGTGCTCAGCAGAGGCAAAGTGAAGTTTAGGTGGCAGGAAAATGAAGGTAAGGTTCCTTAATGAGGGTGAGGCTCATTAGAAAGGTGGAAAGCGCTGGTGCAGAGTTTTAACATCAAGTCCTCAAAGCACTGCTTGAGCTTGGTAATGACCATATGAGCTGTAAGCTCAACACGTTTGGCTGGAACAGATAAGTGGAGTTTTTCCCGGCTCTCAGCAGTACTCAACAGTGTTTTAACCACATTACGTACACACTATGGCCAGCTCTGTGGTGTTAACGGCAATGAAGTATTGAAAAAAAAGTGTTGCCAAGTTTCCCACTGTGTCAGATATTTGAAAAACCATCAGCAAACTGAGACATCTAACTGTGGTGTGTGTCAAATACCTCTTTACACTAGAGGGAAGAAGTACTTTAAAACAGACACCTTCCTTGGGTTGTTGGATTTTTACATCATGTATCCAATTTCAGGATCAAATCTGTAAACTTTTAGCTTTTTTTTTGTCACAGTATCATTTTGCTACACACTTTGTCCTATACTATCATGCTTTGTCTCTGCTCCAGAGCTGATGAGGGAGAAAATGACCATCATAACCTTGAACATCAAATGAGTAAAAGCCTGACTTTTGAGCTAAAGAAAAAATTACATTAGCTATTAGTAAGTAGCTGACTTCTGGATCCGTATAGGTAGGAGGCAATTACATACACTAAGCCAATGTATTAGTACAGACTGCAGCTAATTCAAAGTTACAGAAAGAGCAGAATGTCTTGCGTGTGTGTGTGTAGTATGCCAATACAGTGAGACCACCTACTTTTACTAGCAAGCTTTAACTTTGCTTCTGTATCAACATTTCAGTTGCTTTTTGCAGGAAATAAAAGGAAAGTAAACACATTTCATCCGATCATCTTTCAAGTAGTCCCTAAAAAAAATGTAAAGGCAACTAAACAACAAATTAAAGCTCCTTTTAACACTTTCACCTTCGTCAGAAAGACAAATTAAGGTACTTAAGCATCAGTCTCTTGGGAAACTGCTGAAGCTTCAGAGAAAAGTAATTGGCTGGCTATAATTTGCATATAACTATTAAATATTAATAAGGTTAATATCTTGTGAGGTTTAACCAGGAGTGACTATATAGTAACTATCTAAATGCTTTGTCCAGAAACAAGATGCAATGTGAAATGCTGTGTCCAACTAAGCACTGTTGCAATCTCTTGCAATTCTAGTCCGTCGGGTCCAGCAAAGGCCATAGGGAGAAACGGGGAAAAAAGGATACAAAATCCCTCTTTATCTGCCTCCTACCCACCCAAGGCAGCGCTGACTCAGTTCATTGAACCACTCAGGGCAATGTGAGTAGCGTTGGCGCTGTAACCTGGTGGTGATGTTAATAATTTCTCCGTGCCCAAACCAGCCCAGGGTGGCCTTTCTGCCTAATTCCCATCACAGCTTGGAAGACAGCGACAGGGGGTGCAGTGCAGACCCTGCGTGCCAGCTGTCCGGGTGCCTGGGAGCTTGTCCTGCTCTTGGCGCAGAACTTACAGAGAGAGGCTCCAAGCCTACTTATTCCCCTTCATGTAGACCTTTGCTTCTCCTTACAGAGCAGAATGAAAGAGATGCGTCTTGGCACTTGTTGAGGATTTTTAAGGGTCAACAATCCAGTCTCATGTTCGAAGCATTTTGTGGGTTACTTATGATAGGTATCGTGACCAATCAATTAGTGCAAAAGTAGCATTTCCACAGCAAAGCCACACTGTTTTACTGGCCCATAGATGTTCAAGATCACTTTTTGTGCCAGGGAGGTAGACATTTCTACAGAAGCACATCAGTCACAGGAGGACTTAGTGCATCAGCAGCATCAGCAGATGAGCGTGAACTGGAGACCGCTGCTGGACGCTGGCCTGTGTGCTTACAACAAAGCTGTGCTTTCCAGCTAACTCAGGCTTAAAAATGTCTAAAAAAGGATTTACATCTAACGTCCAGGCTAATTGTGCCATAAAAAGCATGCCTTAAAGGCAATCAATAAAAGGATTGAGTCTGATAACATAGGCTAATCTGTTTTCTGTTTCTCTCCTTCCTACCCAGGGTAACCAGGGAGCGGATGTAGGGATGTTCCAGAAACCTCCCAGTGCTCCACATCCCGCTTCCTTGCAGAGGGTCATTCCCATGAAAGTGACGACTTCCAAGCCTCCCACATCAAGTCAGATGCCACCATGCTATCAGGCTGCCACCGTGTGCCTCTCCACCAGGATCCATGCGGGAAAAGGGGCTCTACATCGGCGGCAGTGGCAGGCAGCCGAGCATGAGATAGCCTGTCATTGCTGCGCAGCTTGTGCAAAACAAAACAAGTATTATTAACAATAAGAACTATGTTTCCAAAGGTGTTCAATGAAAGCTTTTAACAGTGCAAGCCCTTCCTTTTCCATGTAGTTCTGCCACCTGAACTGATGATATGGTAGCAGGTAAGTGACCCAATGAATCGGGCAGTCATCCGCACAGCCAATTTAAGGAAAACCTTGTATTATTGCCAGGGTGGAAACAGCAATGCAGAATTTTTCTCATCCTTCCTTCAACTAGGGGAAAACCTAGGGGGTTTGCAGTGTTAAAGCCATTGGAACTTTGCTTGAGGGGTGAAAATCTCTTCCTGACAGTGTCCTTGTGCCTAAAAATTGGCATAAATATACATGTAATTTTAAAAGGCTGTTTTTTTAATGTAAAAGAAAATCAAAACATAAAAAAAGTCAGCCATTTGAAGAGCAAGGTCAGAAGTTAGTTGCTAAAATACACATTCCTTTCCATCCGGTCTTGCCCCAGAACATGCACACAAGTCCCATTGCTCCCTACAGCTCCTTAAAGAGTGGAAGTGGAGAGGGAGGTGCTGAGCTCTTCTCCCAGTATCCAGTACCAGGACACATAGGAATGGTTCAAAACTGCACCAGGGGAGGTTTAGACTGGGCATGAGGAAGCATTTCTTTACCGAGAGGGTGGTCAAACACTGCAACAGGCTTCCTAGAGAGGTGGTCGATGGCCCAAGCCTGTCAGTGTTTCAGAGGCATTGGGACAATTGCTTTAACTTTTGGTCAGCCCTGAATTGGTCTGGCAGTTGGACTAGGTGATCGTTGCAGGTCCCTTCCAGCTGAAATTTATTCTATTCTATTCTATTCTATTCTATTCTATTCTATTCTATTCTATTCTATTCTATTCTGTTCTGTTCTGTTCTGTTCCGTTCCGTTCCGCTCCGTTCCGTTCCGTTCCTTTCCGTTCTTATTGGCCATTTGTCTTGGACATCCACCTTGGGCCCCTGGATATCCCCCAGTAGCCCCCTCTTCTCTGAAGATGATCTTTACTTTTTCAAATTCAGCTGCTACTGGAGCACTTATGAAAGAGAAAACATTCACAAAACTCTTTCAGAAAAGGAGTTACTGAGAATTTGTTCTACCCTTCTCATCTGCACTAAGTATTTGCTTCCTTTCTCTCTTTCACCATGACCACAGCATAGCTGCACACACATAAGTACCCATCATGCTGCTAGAAACCAGAAGCTGGCATGTGCACAAGCCCAGTTAGGCACCTAGTTGCAAAGTTATTGCAAACCCAAATGGCTACCGGCAAGTCAAAACTCCTGATAGATATGTACCCGTTAGGTACGCCAAGGGCTACTGCGCGTGAGCAGCTGCATCCAACGAGAGTAGTGTATTTCTGTTTGGGAGTCTCTTATCAGAGGCAGATATGCATGCATTGAGCATCAAGTGTGCACAGCGACTCTGATGTTTCTAGGAAGGATCGGACCTACTGCTCCTGTGTAGACCATCTGTGTATCTGTGAGCCCATGCTGACAGAAGATAGACAAATGCGTGTTTCAAATAATTTGCCTTTCTAGGATTTTCATGAGTGGCTGCATATATTTAATTGTCCAGATTTTTCTTTTAGAGAATAATTAATGGGTGTATATTCATCTGTAACATAGAGAGAATCAGCTATTAATAGAGTCTCTGAAAAAGCACATTTCAACAGATGAACCACATTTAACATTGTGCAGATTTACTTTTTGCTTTGTCATAGTTGTGAGAGGCCAGAAAAGTCAAAAGAGTGTGGCCAAAGGTTATTGGTATTACCGTGAGACTAGTCTACCCTGCAGATTTTTAATAACACTGGGGGCAATCTTATCCATAAGACATCACAGTTTCCGTAATAGACAAAAATCAAGAATTTTCTTTGTAAATGAACTACACAGAGTACAAGAACTTCTCTGTGAAATTGAACACAGTAAAATAGCTAAATATGCCAGGAAGAAGCCTATATTCAAAGTATTCTGCCTAGCTCATGAACAAAGATCTAGGAATCTGCAACATTTGTTATCCAGGCTTCATTTACTCTACAGCCCCTGCTCTGTTTTAAACTTTGCTTCATAACGGCCCTTTAAGGCCAGTTAGTTTGTAAGGCCGTTTATTCCTTGCATGTGTTGAATGCAGACAGATAAGAAAGGAAAAAAAAAAATTCAGGCAGTTCTTTGAAGAAAAGAAAATTATTCAAGGGGACAGTTGATATTTCCAATAAGAAAGTCATCAGAAACCATAAAAGACCTTGTCTCGAGCTTTGTTCTGATGGGGCAAAGCATTCCTACATTATGGCTGGCTCAAAGATGTTGGGGTTTTATTCAGCAGCAAGTCTGCTGATGACACCAAGCTATGTGGCGTGGTTGACACGCTGGAGGGAAGGGATGCCATCCAGATGGACCTGGACAGGCTTGAGAGGTAGACCCATACCAACCTCATGAAGTTCAACAAGGCCAAGGGCAAGGTCCTGTATGTGGGTCGGGGCAATCCCAAGCACAAATGCAGGCTGGGTGCAGAATGGATTAAGGGCAGCCCTGAGGAGAGGGACTTGGATGTGTTGGTTATGAGAAGCTCAACATGAGCCGACAATGTGCACTTGCAGTCCAGAAGGCCAACCGCATCTTGGGTTGTATCAAAAGCAGTATGGCCAGCAGACTGAGGGAGGTGATTCTGCCCCTCTGCTCTGGTGACACTCCACCTGCAGTACTGTGTCCAGTTCTGGGGCCCCCAGCATAAGAAGGACATGGACCTGTTGGAGCAGGTCCAGAGGAGGGCCATGAAGATGATCAGAGGGCTGGAGTACCTCTCTGTGAAGACAGGCTGAGAGAGTTGGGATTGTTCAGCCTGGAGAAGAGAAGGCTCCAGGGAGACCTTAAAGCTACCTTCCAGTACTTAAAAGGGGCCTACAGGAAAGATGAGGAGGGACTTTTTATCAGGGAGAGTAGCTATAGGATGAGAGGTAATGGTCTTAAACTGAAAGAGGGGAGATGTAGATGAGATATTAGGAAGAAATTCTTTACTGTGAGGGTGGTGAGACACTGGAACAGGTTGCCCAGAGAAGTCATGGATGCCCAATGCCTGGAAGTGTTCAAGGCCAGGCTGGACGGGGCTTTGAGCAACCTAGTCTGCCCATGGCAAGGGGGTTGGAAGTAGATGATCTTTAAGGTCCCTTTCAAGTCTATGATTCTATGATTATACTGGCTTCAGACTGAATGACTGAATAAAAGCTGGGGAGACTCAGTCTGCATGAAGAGAAAACACTTGTATAAAGATGTAGCTTTGAGAAGTGAGCAAAGATGTGCCACTGGGAAGGACGGACAAAGACACCTTCTCTGTTGAGCCATCCCTTTCTCTGAAGATCCTCTCCATATGTATAATCACCACATACCTCACAGCTACAGGATCTGGAGACCTCTCCCACCATATGGAAAAGAAGAAAAAGGACAGCACAGGTAAGAAGGCACCCATCACCCCCTAGTTGGCATGTGAAGCAAGTGAAGAACAAACTCCAGTGCCTGGAGTCTCTGGAAATCCATGACAATACGTTGGATGCATCTAGAAAGGAAACTTAGCCACAAGTGAGAAATGTAGGCAAAGAGGAGTGTCAGATGAATTGGTACTTTGTGAGCTATGACTACAAGGTTTACCTTGTTTCATGGGACACTATGAAAGCTAAGGTAGACCAGGTTCATAGAGACATTGTATGGCAAAATAAAGGAAACCCACTAATAAAAGTACTATAGATTCCTTATTAGGCAAAAGAGAAGGGGGATGCAGTTTGATTTTGCAAAAATGAGGCCCAGTTATGCACATATTTGGTCAGAGAAAACTCAAGAAGGATGTAGTTATTGATGTCATTAATAATAAAAGAAGCTGGGTCCAGTCCAAGTCCTGGAACTAAAAAAGCAGTACATGCTGTGAATTGTCATGGCCTAATTAAGGAACTATGTATATAATGCTTAGCACAGTGATGTTATGATGTGTATATTTCTTCACAAATGTATTGAAGAACATTGGTCACATTGTCAGTTACTAGGTCAAAGCTATTCACATGAAGTTAAGTAAGTCCTCTGATAATGCCGTACTACCACCTTTATTGAAGGATTTGTTCAGGAGATGACCATGACAGAATACAAACCATCATGGAAGAGTTGTATGTCCCAATGTCCTACTCCCCACCCGTACGGGCTAGCATCTCAGCTGTTAGGAGCAGGCGTTTCTCTACTCGAGAGAGAATACAGAGGGTACACACCACGAGGCACCCTATGGTTTTACCTGTGTGACCACGGAGAGGACATGAGGAAATGGGATGGACAACCCACCTCAATTCTACAGGCACAGGTACATGAATTGCAAGGAAGAACAACCACAAAAAGGGATCCCTCCAGGAGAAGTGCTGCTCCAGTTTCCAGTGGGCAGTTCCCCAGACAGAGTAGAAGGCTTGATCCTCTTGAAGGGGCTTCTAAGTCATTTCTGCAAGAAGTGAGTAACGGATACTATGACCAGGATTAGAGGGGCCCAGGGACACTGGGCCATTAAAACAGAGGAAAGAATTTGCTTGGGAATTGGTTTCATAAAAATGGGGAAAAAGATCAGAGAAATAGATGGAAGGAAGAAGGAACGTCCAGGAGCGACTAACAGGTAATGACTAGCTGTGGAGACCAGTGACGAGTCTTTTGGGGGAACAACAGCAGGATTCTCCTGGGGCAAGTAAGGCAAAGGGCAAACAAAAGCAAATCCTAGGTCAGAAAGAGAAGTAAGGGCAGTGTCCCTAGCTACTGAGAAGGAAGTACTCAGTCAGGATGCAACATCGAGAAGAAGAAATGTAGAGCCCCAAGCTTGAGAGAAAAAATAATGTTTGGTCAAGGGAGATCATGGCAAGAAATAGAGAGGCTCAAGAATGGCTATGAAACCCAGAATCTAGAAAAGGACCTAATGAATCTAACTATAAGATACCTGCTTAGAGCAGAACAGGATATATCTTCCCAGTCCTCTGCTAACATTAGCTGTGTTATACTCCAGAGAAATTAGCAAGTACAGATTTCCACTGTAAGCAGAGAAATTAAATTATTACTCAAGGCAAGTGTCTGACAATAGAGCAGGGATTCAGGAAACTCCTGGCTCTGTATCCTGTGATCAGTTCAACTAATTATTCTCTTTCTTATGCAATTACTGCAGAGGGGAAAAAGTCTCAGCATTCAGTTAAATTTTGTTTCAAACACTACATCTGTTTAAAAAACGATTAAGTGCAATAGAAGAAGGCACGAATCTCTTAGAAATACAGGAGGAAAAGAGATCAATATTTGGCATCACCAATTCTATAGATATTACATCAAGCAAAATGATTTTGAAATGGAACAGATAGCAACATGTTTTTTCTTGTCTGGTCAGCGCCCAAGTCTCAATTCCTTGTACACTTGAGTAATAAAGCGATGAGCATCAAATACTACATAAAGACAGCCAGAGTATCTTTCAATAGACTTCAGTGCCAGTCTTTTACTCCAGAGAAGAATGTTCTTACATTTAAAACTACTGCTCTTCTAGTCCATTTGGAAACTGAAGTGTCTTTGTGGCTACTAAATTACTGTGGGACAGACTTCCTCAGACATCTTGTTGAGAGCTTAATGGCTGAATCGAAACAGTGGAGGGAAGAGCTAGGATGGAAAATACTTCTTGGTCTTCTATAATTTCATGCCATTAGAGTGAGGAATCTAATTTTATTCTATACCAGGACAAAGCTACTAGAGATTAAGTCACTATTTATTCTCTGTTCCTACATATCACACTGCAAAGTGGGGACTGGTTGTTATGATTTATTTGATTATCTCCCAGAGCAGAACTGGAGAGCGGGAATGTTCAGCACAGCCTTACTCCATGAACAGAAGTTCATGTTGCTGATTGGTCTTCTCTCCCCGTTTCCATACCGTAAAGCCACACTTACGTTTAAAGTCAAATCAAATAATGCTATTCTTACAAAATGTGATTACTAATACAACAAAAGCAAACTAACAAAATCCACATGGATACTAACAACAGATGGTAAAATTTAGCCTTAAAATGTTCAGAAGACTAAGACAGGTCAGTTTATAAAGAAGAGGAAAAAAAATTAAGTCAGTCTTGTAAATATCCAATATACATCACATTCATCAACCTTTCCAGTCTTTTAACAGACAGCTATGAAGCAAATATAAACCTAAAAAAGAGACGACGCATGAGTACATGTAAGTGTTAATTGTACAGGCAATGACTTTTTCTTAACCCTGAAAAATATTGATGCTTAAAAATAATGTTAAAAAATTCTCATTTTTACAAATTTATTAAAGCATGGGTTTTTTTTTTGAGAAAAAATTACTGTAGCTCCTTTAAGGGATGTAAAAGAGAAATCATTATATAGAGTGTATTTACGGCACAGTAAAAACTCCAGTTTTAAGCAAAGCTCAAAATAAGAGAAACACGAGAAACTTGTATTTTGTTTACCAAAGAAATCGAATGTACCCAAAGGAAGGTTGGAGCTGGACGTACATGCCCCCTCCTGTTACACTCCCTGCAGCGCTGGCATGATCTCCCACATCACCCCCGCAATGTTCCTGTGCCCTAAAAGAATACCCTGCGTCTGGACATTATACAAAGCCTGGGGAATAAATACGCTGGACTAATTCATGTCCAAATGGCCATTGATTAAGCATCTACACAAAACACTGACTGATTTAAAAGTAGTCAACAGTCACAGATAGGAACATTCTACTGCCTTGTTTACTCAGTTTTAAGAAATACTCCTGTAATATATTTTTGTGCAGAGCTGCTATTGGAAAGACAAATTGAGGAGAACAGTTTTGCCTCAAAAGCTACCTGTACCCACTAGTGGTATATCACATAACAAACAAAACAGGTTCTGGGATACCGCTGCAGAAAAGGGGCTTACATGTAAACAGCGAGTCCGCAAGAATAAAAACTGCACGAGCGTACCGTGAGAACACAAACCAGGTAGTGCCAGTACTTTTTTTTCCCCTAAGATATCAAATTGTAGAGATCAGATAAGTAAAGTTGGAACACTGTTTCTGCACCTACACTTGCAATATTCCCAGGTAGGTACAAAACAAGTGTCTTCAAGCAATCTGTAGTTGTCCATACAAGGGTCATTGTACATCCTGAGCCCTCTAAGAAGATGACACAAAAAAATCAGAGAGAACACCTAAAAGAACAAGGGAAAATATTATTTTGAACAACATGAAGAGACACTGAAAATCCTTAGGGTGATGTGTTTATTTCTGTTTTAACTCCAAAAACATTACTATGGAATACATTTTGCTCCACTAAGCGCAACAGGTGACAGTGCTGTACCAAAGTATAGATATTTAGTCATCATGTTCCGGTTTGTAAAATGAGAATCTAAACCCTGTCTCTGGTTTACATGTCTTAACACCACTGTGTGCACACAGAGATGGAGAAAATTCCAGAAGCTGCCATCAGAGACTGCAAGTAGTTTCATTACCACTTGGATAGCAATCGGAGGTATGGGGCACAGAGGCTCTTTTGTGTATTCAGCACAACTAGGCTGAGCAAGACACAATTTGGGGCAAGCTCATTCAGTACTGCTTGCTTAATTCCCCCTACACAAAAGATTAATTCTTGAAATTGGAAGAATGGCTGGACTCCTGCTTTTGGGGAGTGACTTGAGTGACAAGGAAAGTGGCTGCTGAAGATGACATCCCCTTGAAAAGTGAACGAGTCTCACCCTCTAATACCAGAGAAAAAAAACATGGTATGCTGCTTATTTTGCTTTCCCAGCATCAGAGAGTATTTGATCTTATCAGTTTCCTAGAGACAACGCCAGGGATCTTACTGGCCTCAGCTCTCAAAAGAGATGAAAACGTATCCCACTTCTGCACGGTGTCCCGTATCACCAAAAAAGCTCAACATCTTTTAGTGGTTCAGTCTCTCCGCAACAGGAACTATGCTAAGAAGCATTATCAACAGGAAAGAGGATCACAAGCCTTAAAGCATGATTAAACAGGATAACAATTCCTCAAAGATACTAGATTACATGAATATTCATCAGTGATTACTCCCAGTGTAAACTCAGATTCACATAAATTATAATGAAAAGGAGACTAGCCAGTGACTGCATTTTCTTGAGACAGAAAATCAACCACCCTCACAAAAAGGAAACTCCAAGATGAGCAAGTAGGTAAAGTTAGGAGAAAATGCAGGAAACCCTTGTGAGTTAAAAGCGAGATGCATATGGCAACCCCGGCAGATCTACTGGGCATGATCTGTGGTCACACTGTTTTCAAAATTGAACCAAAACATGACAACCATGATCACCAACACAACAAGGTGATTACTCACAGAAATAACTTCTTCAGCAATAGTTTTCACCAAGATGGTTTATAGAGTTCACTTTCCTATGTGCTTTCTTTACTACTCTGCCCCAAAAAAGATTGTGTCTCCTTTCAGATACCTGTCTGTACTTCCCTGATTAGTCACAGTTCATGAAACATTGTTACAATGCAAAATCTTATTTTCTGTTCTTTAACTCCTATGCAATCACAATATAATTCATTATCCTGCTGAATATAATTTTTATTTTATTTTCAAGATATTCTCGGGTTCTAAAAGAGGGGAAAAGAAAAGCAAGTGATTAATGACTCCCACAAGCTCCTGTTACTTAGGCATAATTTAAACTCAGCATTGGAGTCATGAACCCCAGGCTTCTGTTCTTGGTTCAAGCAGTTGCTTGCTCTGTGACTTCAGGGAATTGAAAGCTATCATTTTGCTTTCTCTGTCTGTGGAACAGATATTTCCTTTATCCCTTTATTTTATCCCTTGAGCTTTGAAAGGACTCACTATTCAGCATCAAACTTTGCTACAATTACTCATGCTGTACTTTGACTCCCAAAGCAGTCAACAAACTAGCAATGAGGACATCTGGCTGAGATCCAGCATTTGAAGGTATACTGGACAGGAGCTTGGAGCTACAGCAGATGCGTGTGTGTGTGTGACTGTTGACCCACACACATTTAAGGTGCACAGTTGTGAGTTGGTGTGAGTACAATCTTGGCACAGACTTTGAGGCAGGACAAGAAAAGTGGAGGCAGAGCCACTGAGTTCATCCTAAGCCTTTATTGAATAGACTGTATAGACTGCGAAGAACATTCATTGTCTTGGTTACTTTTTGTATTTCGCTGTTCAGTGCTTGAATTTTATTCTTCATATGGATTTTCACTATAATATTCTTTTGGTGTCATAGAAACAGCTTTACATTTGCTGATGCATTTTAAGAAATGGCATCAAAGTGCACAGACAGATCCAAGGGAAAAGGGCACAACAGTTCTGACTTGTAAATTTTTATGTTCTAATGGTCAGAAGAAATGAATTGTCTGCAATCATATTTGAGGTGCAATCCACTAAGCTGTTGTTATTGCGGATACTGTGGATTTTACATTGACAAAATACTGTGTAGAACCAGTTCCACTCAGAGACAAAGAGAACTCATATAGAAATTAAAGTCTATACAGGAAAGAATATTGTAATGGCAACATTACTCATTTACATTGCTCCGCTGAGCTCCATTGGCAAATTCTTGCAATAAACTTACTGTAGCTGATGTCGATAGGTTTTGAGTATATTGAGACTGTTACACATGTAGTTTTCTGCTTATAAATAAAACTAGTTCACGTTTATAGTAGATGTACAGCTATAATACATACATTGACTGATTTTGCTTATCTCTCCAAATGCAAATGTACTGCATGATTTTTTTAAGCTCACCATAACTGCTGGGAGAGTGACCATTTCGATGGGCAGAGATGCTATTACTACATAATTACATCAAAACATCCTTTTATTGCATCACAAGATTTGTTGATGACTCTGTGTCACTGCTGCTCAGAGTTATCGTGCAGAGATGTTGCACTGTGACAAGTAAAACTGCAAAGCAATGCCAGGCCATCGTTATTGCCACCTCGTCATTTCACTAATTTAATTTCATTCAGTAGTGCCTCTATTTCTTCTTACCAGATAACAGAAAGGAGGAATAGCATTTCTTTATCCCTCTCCTGACTGCAGGAGGGAGGCTCTTCAGAAGATCTGCTCTAGTCTCTAATCATTCCCCCTAACAACTGCAATTTATGACAGAGGCATAACTTTGCAAGCACCACGGAGCGGGGGGAGATGCTATGCCTGTGCTCTCTCTTCCCGAATTCAGTTGCAAAAGGAGCTGCAAGCAGATCCAGGTAGGCTGAGAAAGCTATAGATGAGAGGGTAAAACTCCTCTACATGAGATGAGAGCCACAGGTAACCCCGAGGTCCTACTGATTTCCGTAGGACTTCTATGTACAAACACAAATGCCTTCACAACCTTAGGCACGTCCGTTGGAGCACGGTGAAATCACTCCAGGCAAAGCTGAACGATGAGATTTACTATGAGGAAGAGGACAAGAAGCCAGTAGCTGCTCCACACACTGTTAGGTCTGGAGTGGCCACGCAGCTGAGCAGCCGGTCCCCTCTCTTCCCCTGCTACACCAGGGCTGACCTCGTCTATGAGAGACTAATAAATTCAAAGGAGTGACAGTAATTCACCACAGTGGGTCAAGCTTTGCTTTCATTTAAACCCATGTTACCTCTGTAATTCTGATGAGCTTCCAAGGACTTAAGTGAGAGCAAAACCACATCCAGTACACCTCTTCTAATGGTCTCCTGACACCTCTATTTTCTGCACTTTTGTGCGAGCAGTGCACTGTTATTTGTATGTGAATAGCAGCAACAATCAGGAATGGTTTGCGGTGTCAGTAAGTGCATCCAAAATGAATACGGCTCTTTAATCTCTACCAGATTCTACTCCTTAAGTATAAAATTAGCAGGTCTAAGATGCTGAATTCATTGCTGGAATAGCCTTATGAATATTTGTCTCATGAAAAGTGTTATTTAGACCAAAAAGCACTACTGAAAATAGTTTCAGAGCAAGGTGTTGCAGTCTGAACTCCCGATAGCTCCCATTGTTACAAAGAAGTAGTGAAAGGTAAAGAGCATAAGAAAGAGGTAATTGTAAGATGACTTTCAAGCCAAGTATGCTTTAAAAGAAGGAGGTCTGCCCTGAACCAAAAATTCAGCAACAGCATATAGCAACCAGATTTTCAGTCCACTGACTTAAAAGCTACCCTTGCAAACCCTCTCAGAGAGATTCGGTCACAAACAAACAGTATAATGGCATTAACTAAGGTAAGTGGCAAAATTGTTACTATCAGGCTTCTCAGACACTGAAAGAACAAAGATCTAACTGAACAGAGACACTGGGACTTTGACTTCCCCAGATATCGCTATTCTGGAGTCAAAGATCCCCAAATCCTGCCAAGATGGAACACTTGCAGCTTGCATCCTAGTGAAGAAAATACCAGGTATAAACCATATTTTTTTTTTCAAAGTGGTACAATCTCAAAAATCAATGATGAATGCAGTACAAAAACAACCAACCAGTCCCATAAGCTATGACCACAGAAGTAGAAAACAAGACGACAACATACACTGTCATGCCCCTCTCCTCCCCATTGAAACATTGCAGATATGAATGGTTTGGAACAAAGTGATGACCTATAGACAGTAGCAGATGAGGATGCATGAAGAAGCAACTAATTGGAGTACAAATACTTACATTAAGAAGACATCACAATGAGACTGCACAAGAGGAACACCAGTATCCTGATCAAGAGATATAATGGGAGACAATAAGCAGGAATATGTCAATAGAGGGCAGAATTAGTGGATCACTGCAAGAGAGAATGCAAAGAGATTTTTTTTTTTCACTCTCAGTATTTAGAAGAACTCACCCAAAAAACATCAACACGCCAAACTGTGATATCACCAATGCAGTAGGTTGCAAAATATTGATGAGACATGAAGGCAACAAAATTCCAGATCAGCGAAATAAATTCTTTCCAAACCTGAACATCAGTTAACACGCAGCAATCTGAGCCACAAATTAAATGATACAGTTGTTTAGGCTGGAAATGGAATCAAAACAGATTGCTCTCTCTTGCAATAGGTTTTCTTTCAACAGTTCTGCTAAAATGGCAATGGAAAAATATTGTGATGATACAGGTGTAGATGTAGGTGATGCTAATACAACAGAAACTGGCAGTAAGAGATACACAGCTGTTACACAGTATGTAGTAACGTGGGAAAGAGCAATATTACATCAGTCTGAATTTAAGTCCTAAGGGTTAAAATCAAGGTCTACAATAATAACTGACTTCTCTATCTCTTCTACGATAAGTTTCAGAGCTGCATTTGATGACATTGATTGACATGTGATGAAAAATGCCATTAGCACTCACTCAAAAAGCTCTATTCACTAAGACTGATAAAACTGATATCATCAAGGCATCTTTAATAAAAACACTCAAACCCAAAACCTGGGGTGCCCCTGAGCCTCAGGCTGATTTGCCTTTAGCAAAGGCAATTGCCTTTAACAGAGGTGAGAGCTTTTGTTAAAAGTTCACATTTTGGTAGAATAAAAGACTGAATATAGTTAAATTTTATTAAATGTGGCACTATCAGAAATTGCACATGTATTTATAAAATGGAAAACAGTCCTTCAGACAGGCAAGACAAAAAGACGTGCTAAAATGGAAGTTTGTCTCTTTCAAAGATTGGTGGTGCAAAAACATAATGATATACTGGAAAGTTAAACAGAACCTATGGAGATAAGCTTCGTAACGGTTGCTGTGAAAGCATTGTCTACGTCCTGCTAGAGAAACAAATGAAAGGCTGACATCAGTGTTCTGGTCTGGGAAACTATGCAAGCTGTTCTTTCATGCTAAACCAAGCCCAGTCCGTCATTTTATTGTTTCCAAAGGAGCAAACCAAAGGCAAGGGAAATAGAAGATGACGAAGGCTTACGATAAGGTTTTCATTGTGCCTTTTGATTCCACTTAATCACTGGCAATTTTACCACATTTCCTTAAGTGCAGGTGTAAAATCAAATTTAGCTCCAAATTACTAGGTAGCCAGCACCAGTGATTTTATCAAGCATGAGTCATAGCATGCCTTGAACAGGTTATTATTCTTGTATTAAAAAAAGAATCAGCAGTCTTAATTCTTTGTTGCCTTACATCAGGCCCAATTATTTGTACCAGGGTAGAGTAAGGGCCAAGTGGTTTTATATCCAGCATTAAGGTTTAATATCCTTTCTCTGCTGGGTAAACATCTATGCGAGGTTCAGTGCAACAGAAAATTAGCTCCAATAACTTTGTAGTTGCCAAAGTCAAGGATTTTACTCTTGCCAGAAAAAGCAGATATTTCACCCGACAGCAGACCGCAGCAATACCTAATTCCCTGTAGCCCCACTCTGTTTGCTTGGCAGTGCAGTGCTCAGCAGTCTGTTGGAGTGTCTCCCACCAACTCCTGCCATTAGCGCTTCCCTGCCATGCTGACACTCAATAAGCTGATGTTGGCCGCTCCCATGCTATATTAATCTGTAGGAGTTTGGTAGGGATTGAAAAGCCAAAAGGTTTGAGAAGTTACCCCTTGGTTCATGCCTTCTTGAAGCCAAAAGCTGGGAGACATTGGAAGCAGAGGGATGTGGAAGAGGCAGCCGGACCTTTGTCTGTATTTTGTGCACTGGTTGTCTGTTCCCTGCGGCAAGGGAGGGAATGATATAAACCTATAAATTTAAGCCCAAATAAAAAGAGGAAGGTCTTTCTCTTTGCTTACTTTAAAAGCTGAGATTAAGAGTCTGACTAGCTGAGGGCACGGATGCAATACTGACAGATGTTTTATTTAATCTCATCCTTCCACTTCTTGACACTTAATACACATACACACATCCAGGGCCTGCCCTTTCTTGTGAAGTCCTGACACCGTACCATGGCCATTTAACCACAGCCTCTGCCATACCATGGGTAGAAAGTCGGAAAGGCATTTCCCAAATGCAGCTGGTCTGACTGTTTCATTGGCTTTGGGATAAGCAATTTATCTCTCTAGGCAAGGTTGACAAAGTGTCTCATGAGCGGCGTTTCTGTTTAATGTTCTTACTCAACAGCGGCCCCTTGGTGGCCTGACATTAAATTAAGAAGAAGCAGGAACAGGACTGAAAAGTCATCCAGTCTGCAGCCAACATCCAGCATTTAAGACTGGAAGGAGCCAACTCTTACAAGTGCTCGTGCAGCCACGACACAACTAGTAGAGCCTTGGGGAGAGGAAAAAGAGAAATACGAAACTGCACAGGCAGAAACGCTGCATGGACATCCTCATCCCCTTCATCGAGTGGGATAGGAAACTGAGGAACAGGTTCAAACAAATTGCCAGGTAGCTGGGCTTTTCTCACCACCATGTTAAAGGTAAAAGATAACACATCTGCAAAATTCCATTTTAAAAATCCATCTCTGCGTCTGAGTTTCATTTTCTGCATCTCCTCATTAAGTTATGAGGCATATGGACAACAAATCCTCTGAGTAAATTGTCATTGCTAACACTGACACAAGCTGGGGATCCAGCTTAAACACTGATGCCCTTCCCCAGCTTCTACTACAGTAACGCTGTATCTTCTGCGCTGCACATCCAAGTTCCCGATACACTGAGCAGTAACCTTAAGCAATATTAGGCTATAAAGGTTGCATTCCACCATCTCTAATGTCATCTGCAGGCTGCCAAGCAACCCATCTTTAGAAGTAAATTCATATTGCTTCAACCTGTCTCTGTCTGTGTTTATGAAAGACATTAATTTCAGCTATTCACCTTCCCTTATTTTATAAAAAGCAGTACAATCCCGGCAAAGAGGAAATCTGGTTAGAGCCCAAAAGAAAAAGAGACAGCACAAAAGACCAGGAAAGGAGAAAAGGGAAACAATACACATTTGCAGACAGAGAATTGTCCTATGAACTGATGATGCAAAAGGCTTCAGTCAGGCTGATTCCTCTTTTAACTCAGTATGTAAGGCCTTGGGACTCTCATTGTTATCAACATAAGATCACATTGGACAATTCACGGTACTAGTTAGCTATTAATTTCTATTTTAATTCCACAAACTTCAAAACCTTCTTTACAGTTTACCCAAGAAAAAGGGATTGCTTAATATTTTCTAAATTTAAAAAAAAAAAAAAGTCTGTTAAAGGAATTCAGTTGTGCTATTTGATAGCTGTGGGTACACAGCCTTGCCCATCTGCTAATCCTAGTGTGAAAAGCAACCCAAATCCTTCTCTGTCTTCTCCAAGGCTCAGACATGCCCTAGCAGTCAGATGAAGGCTTTCCAGATACGCACTGCTCAGTAACACATTCACAGTCCATACAACAGCAAGCCCCAAATCCTGCCCCAGAGGTAAGCAGGCACTTGGTTCAAGATGCTTTGTTCTGGCTGTCAAGCAGAGCAAATCTCTTCAGCTGACAGATAATTGTTCGTGTGCTGGCAGGGAAGGATCCACAGCAGACGTTTTTGAAAAAAAAAAAATATTCTAGGACAGAAAAATTTGAAATAATTGTGTGTTGTACACCACCCCCAGCCCCCATTTTTAAAAGGAGAATAAGTCTCTAGAAAGTGCTTCAGCTTCCCATAAAGACCTGAAATTCAGATGTTCATGTGGAAAGGCACATATTCCTGCACCTTGTTCATGACTTCACATTCGGAGAGACCAATGCGCACTCGTTACTCTACCTAAAGTTCAGAGTAATTCTCTCACCACTTTTTCATTGAATGGTAATGTCTGCCTTCATCCTCTGTTTTCCAGATAAATCACCAGTATCTTCCACAATTTTTTAGTCTCCTGCGGTCCACTCATTTCTACTTTTACCTCAGGGCTTGCGTTTGCTCCTGAACATGACTACTTGGCTATCGGTTGGGTGATAGTGTCCCAAGGCTGTAGAAGGCTTGCTTGCAAGGCAGAGGAATCAGTGGCTTGTCTGAAGTGAAATCCCACATCCCGAGTCCCTGTGGATGCCACTGCTCTGAGCTCTGTGCAGCGCATGAGCCCGAGCTTAGACAAGACGAGCAAAGACAGTACAAACATAGTTAGATTGTCTAACCCGCGACCTTGGGGGATAGCAGCACTAATAATAAAATGCCTGCAACCACACTTCTGTAACTTAAAAAAAAAAAAAATGGTTTGAATTAACCCATCATTACTGGGGTGGGGGGGAGGAAAGTAGCTTTCTCTGCATGACTGCTGAATACTGTCTCTCTTTCCCCAGCTGTTGCTTGCAGGGGTAGGTACAAAGGGATACGAAACAAAGCAGAAAAGCTGTCCCCAGGTTTTGGCTGCAGTTATTTGAATTACTGGAGGCAAATCACTGAAAAGGTTTAATCCTGTGGCACCAGCCTCAGTGTAGGTGGAAGCAAGGAGAACTTTGGCACGTATGCAGTTTAAAGGGTGGGAGCACGCTGCGGATCCCCACTTGATGACTTCAAGGAGAGAAAAATACCCTTTCAGTTCACCTACTATCTGACATCCACGCTGTGAACCCAGCAGCAAAATCTGACTTTCATAATGCGTAAAAGATGTAACAGCAAATGCCTTCTATAAAAAAAAAATCATAGTCAGGACCAGCATAACTGGGTGATGTCATTTATAAGGCTGATATCACTTCACTTGCTTTGTTTTATTTCATTCAACAGATGTTGTCTCAGTGGAAGGAAAACAACCGAGCTATTTTTACCGTGGAGATAATATCTGACAAAGATGACTTTTTCAATTATTTGTGTGAGGGTGGGGTTTCAGAAGTGATGAAAAAAGTCCAATCTCTGGAATATAGTCTTCTCTACCTTTCCTTAAAACAAACATAGTCTTGTGACCCACAACTACTATGCTAAAATCACACAGAAAAATATTTTATTTCTAGGATGCTTTTCTCTGAAAAAAACCCAACCAAACCACCACCACCAAAACCAAAAGCAAACAAACTCACTAGCTTTGATTTATGACCAGGATGCTGTCTCTTCCAAATCCACGGCATCACAGAATCACAGAATCAGCAGGGTTGGAAGGGACCTCTGGAGATCATCTAGTCCAACCCCCCTGCCAGAGCAGGGACACCTACAGCAGGTTGCACAGGATGGCATCCAGGCGGGTTTGGAATGTCTCCTGAGTCAGAGACTCCACCACCTCTCTGGGCAGCCTGTTCCAGTGCTCTGCCACCCTGAAAGCAAAGAAATTCCTCCTCACGTTCAGATGGAACTTCCTCTGTTCAAGTTTGTGCCCATTACTTCTTGTCCTATCCCTGGGCACCACTGAAAAAAAACCCCACTACATAGGTTGTATGGTTTCTTTTCCAACAACTTCAAGCCTGCAGGAGCTCAGACCCCAAAAAAGCAAACCAAAACTAATTTTCCTTAAACATTTGGATGAAAGCTGTAGCCATTTAGGAACTGCTTCAAGAACAGCCCAGCTGTACATGCAGCCAGAGGCAGGGCACTCGAATAGCGATGTTAGCCAGACTGTCCCTCCATGTACATCACCCTCAGAGGCAGAGCTTTGGAGTGGTCAGTCCAGCAAGTAGATGGTGTCACGTTCACTTCTCCTCTAGTAGCTTGTTTTTGTGTCTTTCTTATTTCCTTGTTTCCTCAGTATACTACTGGACTGACCTCCAAAGCCATGACAGGTCCTCAATGTAAGTAGCTGTACTTCTAGTTAAGAAGAAATTACCCTGCTGGCTTCGTACACCTGCGTATACACAGACTCCAATAAAAAATATAGCCGCTATGGAGTCCAAATGTCTTCCACCTTTTTCTACTGAAATTGGGTTTGCATGGCAAGGTTTTGGTAGCTACAGGGGTAGCTTATGTGAGAAGTTGCTAGAAGCTTCCCCCATGTCTGACATAGCCAATGCCAACCAGCTCCAAGACAGACCCGCCACTGGCCAAGGCTGAGTCCATCAGCAACGGTGGTAGCACCTCTGGGATTACATAGTTAAGAAGGGGGAAAATACTGCAACAGAAAACTGCAGCTGAAGAGAGGAGCGAGACTATGTGAGAACAACACCTCTGCAGACACCAAGGTCAGTGAAGAAGGAGGGGGAGGAGGTGGTCCAGGCACTGGAGCAGAGATTCCCCTGCAGCCCATGGTGAAGACCATGGTGAGGCAGGCTGTCCCCCTGCAGCCCATGGAGGTCCACAGCAGAGCAGATATCCACCTGCAGCCCATGGAGGACCCCACATCAGAGCAGGTGGATACCCAAAGGAGGCTGTGACCCCATGGAAAGCCTATGCTGGAGCAGGCTGCTGGCAGGACGTGTGGCCCTGTGGAGAGAGGAGCCCATGCTGGAGGAGGTTTGCTGTCAGGACTTGTGACCCCACGGGAGACCCATGCTGGAGCAGTCTGTTCCTGAAGGACTGCACCCTGTGGAAGGGACCCACTCTGGAGCAGTTTGTGAAGAACTGCAGTCCATGGGAAGGACCCACACTGGAGAAGTTCATGGAGGACTGTCTCCTGTGGGAGGGACCCCACACTGGAGCAGGAGAAGTGTGAGGAGTCCTCCCCCTGAGGAGGAAGGAGCAGCAGAGACAACGCATGATGAACTGAGCACAAGCCCCATTCCCCGTCCCCCTGCGCCGCTCGGGGGAAGGGGGTGGAGAAATGGGGAGTAAAGTTGAGCCTGGGAAGAAGGGAGGGGTGGGGGGAAGGTGTTTTTAAGATTTGGTTTTATTTCTTATTATCTTACTCTGATTTGATTGGTAATAAATTAAATTAATTTCCCTGAGTCACGTCTGTTTTGCCCATGACAGTAATGGCTGAGTGATCTCCCTGTCCTTATCTCAACCCATGAGCCTTTCGTTATATTCTCTCTCCCCTGTCCAGCTGAGGAGGGGAGCAATAGAGGGCCTTTTGTGGTCACCTGGTGACCAGCCAGGGTCAAATCCACCACAAGAGCTTGTTCAGTAAGTCTTCCTCTGTTGATTAGCATCTGTGCATCTGTTCTTAGATTTGTATTTCAGTGAATTACTGTGAAACTGGTTTTGAAGCCAAATCAAAGTTGCCGAAGTACATGATTTGTATTCGCACCTATCTTAATACATGCAGATTCCAGGAAGAATCCTAAAATCTTATAATGGCCATACTAATGACAAGCAATTAGGAGCTACGTTACTTAAGATACCTAAAGTGTTGATTCTCATTAAAGCTAGAATGACCTTAGCTGAAAGATCAAGGTGACTAGAGAGTATGTTTGGTTTTTTCTTTCCAGAAAGTTCAGTATTTAAAACTAGTAAAGCATAATATTGCAGCAATAGTAATAAAATAGTGATTAGAATACTGAAAGTAATAGTAACAATTGTAGTAGAACAGGAACCAAATCTATTTAGGGTGTTAAAATCTCACATCCAGCCACAGCACAAATGGGGAAAAAAGACTAACCCTTAGTCAGGAATTCAATTGCCAGTTATTCTACTTCACAATCTCATTTAGGAGGACAAAGTGCCTGAAAAAGCATTAGTTACCTTTACAGAAGTTACTTCGTAGCAAGGTACCATCTCCTGTTCATTTTTGAAGGTTGTAATATGTTAAATCACTTGCAAAATGAAAAGACACAGGGATAACCATCTATTTCTTGCAAAAGACACAGAGAATCATTTGTACAAAATGAACCTGGACTCTTTTTCATCAGCTTGTCGTAATAAGCAAAGTACATTTCAGATTTCATCCATAGTATCAGCAAAACATCACAGACAGAGGAAAAAAAAAAAAAAAGGTCCTCTTCCCCAGAGATACCGTTTTACATGATTCTTATTCAGCCACTATTTATGAGCTTCCTTTTTGCGACATGGTACATAGTGTAGACTGATGCTCCATCTTTCCACAAGAACAGAAACAAATAAAAAAGACATAAACAGCAGCTGCAGGCACCAATACACCGTTCCACTGAAGTGCGATGCCTGAATCCAGTTTAGGCGCCTCGGCTGGGGGAGTTCACAAACTCCTCTTACTGATAGGCAGAGAGTGAGGACCTGCCCATGACTGATCTCAGTTCAGAGAGGGAAATATTTTGTTTACCCTGAGATTTGATAAGAAGCCTAATTAATTCAAGTTACCTTTAGAGATTTAATTAAGAAATCAAAGTTAAAAAATCCTCTACTGTTATCCAGTCTCTGCTCTAGTGTAAACTGTCCTCTAGAGCTGAGTGTCTTCTTCCAACGGGACCTTACGGCAGCTATAGTCCCAACTTAGGCTTCATGATTTACTTGAAGGTGGCCAGAAGAATCCAGGAAAGTCTAAATCCATCCTGAATGGAAACGTTTTACCAAGTTTACAAACAGAATCAGAAATTCAATTTGCAGATCTGTGCTTGCACAAAAAGTGTAGCAATGGTAAAATGAGCTCATAATGTGATGAAAATAATATTTTTCTTCAATATACTTGCTCCTAGCAGTCAGACTGAGCTGCTGGGTAAAAAATGTTGCCATTGCTAGCCTAGCATTGTTGAACCCACCCAGGCTGGGACAGTGAGCTGCCTTTTGTCTTCAAATGACTGAAAAGTTAAGTTCCAACTCATCAGATCTCTTTCATTGGTAATGCAGAAGCGATTGACAGTTCAAACAGAATTTCAGAACTGAAGTTGAATTTGCAGAATCAAAAGCTAATATGCCTTAAATTGTAAACCAGAAGGAAGGAAAAAGAGAAAAAGAATAAAGCTGATGGAGGTGCTCTGAGGATCATTTTAGGCTGAACAGCAAGATTTTTTACAAGTCTGGGGCACGGGAAGCAAAACCTTAATTGATTGGGTTGGGTTTTGTTGTTTTTTTTTAAATAAAATGTTAAAGTTTTAAATAATTCTGGGAGATAGTGAAAAAGATCAGAAGAGTTAAGATAGTAAGCTACAGATTGGATCAGCTTTAAGAAATACAGATAACTCTACGTCTTACTGCTGAGTAGTCCAAAATTCTTTAATACAGGCATTTCAATGCATGTGTAAACTTCTGACTTAAAACAGCGGTATTGTGTGTAAAGGTTTTCCTTCTCTTAGGCTCCCTATGCTCTGGATGGTACTGTTCAGACAAAAAGCATTTTTCCCCCTTCTTTACACTCTCTTATAAAGAAAATCAAGCTGGAAAGAGGTTTGAAAGAAAACCAAACCTAATTGCGTATCTGTTACAAGGTCTGAGTCATAGCAACAATTAGTTGAATGGAGTTGACTTTCCGCCTAGCCTACAGGTACCAATTTAAACAATAGACTATTTAAAATGTTGGCTTACCTTATAAATGTAGCATAATTACTTATTCTAAGGAAGATTCAATCTGACATAAATACTAGGTACATAAGAGAAATCATGTATGAATCTTGCTACTAATTTTCATCATTCCTAATTCTGTTATGTGCTATTGATGGTTATCACCATCGATTTACTTATCTAGCTAAAACATCTTGTATGAATTACGATGCAAACCTTAAAACTAAGCTCACAATATAATACAAACTATAAAGTAGAGCAAATCACTGAGATATTTTTATTTTTTTAAAGGAAGAAACCACGGTCTTCAAAGGGTAGAAAAAAGTATTATGAAAAGTGACTGCACAAAATGGTGTCATGGGGTATCACCATATTATTCAGCGACTCCAGAGCAGACGTGCTCCACCTGCAAAGAGGAAAAATCACTTTCTGTGTACCTCTGTCCCTAATTGAGGCCTCTGAGACTCAACCACATCAATAAATGTTCTTCTGGCTGCCTCAGGTCTTCAGTGGAACACCAGAGCGATCCCACACACTTCATTTTATGCCTCTGTGATACCTCCAGGTCCCCCGTTGTTTTCAGGAGGAACTTACCACGGGAAACAATTCTGCTGATGATGTGCGAAATGGGTCAGAGGTGTCTCCTCGCTCTCGTTTAGGGGTGTTGGCTCAGCAGGTCTAACAGGAGCAAAAAGCAGTGAAAAATGGATTTTCACCACTGAAGTGAGCAGCTGTGACTCAAAACATATCAAAGCAACAGCTTTCTTGAGTTAGAAGGTATCATTCCCACTGAGGCAACTTTGCTTACAAATGCTCACTGCTCCTGTTTTCTGGATTAGGAACGTGGAATTACACACACTCTCCATAACAATTAATCAGGCATGTTTGTATGAATAACCATCAGGAATAAACCTTGAAATCACATACATTCGAAACAGAAAGAACTTGAACAAATCCCCTCTGCTGAGATGACACAGTCAGTTCTGAATAAAGCGTGTAGCTACGTTCATTTCTCTTGTTTGTATTATGGTTTCATGTGAAATTAATTATGTGAAGCAGTATATATCTATAACTGGTGATGTAATAATTACAATCCAAACAACAAAAAATAGAAAGCATGTTACAGTAATATTCATGGCTTAAATCAACAATTTGTTCTATCTAATAGAGCAGGCAAAATAGTATGAAACAGAATTAATGAAAAGTACTGCAAATTACATATTATGGGGGCTTCTGGCAGTTTTCTAATGGGTATAGGCTAGGAACTGAAACCCAAGAGCAGAAGGGCAATAAAGCAGATTTCATTTATATTTCTTTTTTCTTGGTCCTAGGCTACTCAAAGAGCTGGAAAGAGCCTGGTGTAACTAACAGCCTTGGGCTTTGTAGCATACAACGGCCACCCAGTGCTATTGGAAACCTTTGCAGGGCTGTGGGTTGTTTTCCCACAGAGTTTACAGTTGCCTCCTACAAAAGCTTTTGCAAGGGAATCTTCTTAAAGCTGGAAAAAAAAGCCTTGAGGGCTCTGCAACATCTGTGGCATTTTTATGTTCTGTAAAGTAGATACAGAGAGGATGAGGATTTCACACAAGTAGTCACTAAAAGATGTTTTAATCCTACATTACATTATTGTTAATGTTTGTAGAGCATTTCTTTCCTTACCTATAGAAACACCGCATCTTGAATTCTCTGTGAAGAACTTATTTTAATTTCATGAACATTTCTTCATAAAATTATAATGACCTAGTATTCAGTCTTGAGGAATAATTGGCATTTTTCCCATTGAGTAAAAACTAAACTCTTATTGCTAGAGGTTCCCAACCTTATTTCTACTGGAGCTTATCTACAAAATGGGTTAGCAGAGAGAGATCTTTATCTCTCTCCACAGACAATTACTATCAACATTTTCTAGAGCTGATCTGTATAGTTCATTATTCACCATAACAGTTTAAGGCTTTGCATTCCATCCAGGTTGTTTCTTCTTCTTCCAGACAAATAATAAGCATTTTCTAATACCGTCATTTCTTGCAGTGAGTACATTAGTGCATTTTCATAGCCCATCTCAACCATCTGCGTGGATGAATACTGCCTCCAAATAAAACTCTCCAACTGAAAAGGCTCACAGCTGTTGTCTGTATTCACCACTTGGGTTTCATTTTTATATGGCATATTTTTTCTGGTTAGCTACCATTTGAAAGGTGTTTTTGCTGATAAAAGGTGATAGAAGGTGTCCTGGGATTAGATCACTACAGAAAAAAAGAAATAATTACTGCTGGGCTATGTAAGGATACAGACCTTGCTGACAGAACAAGGTCCAGGAAAGGTAATGTTAAAACCTACAGAAACATGTAATTCCTCTGCGAAAGATTTGCGTTTACTCTAATTCTCAACACTGTTTGACTGATCCTAACATTCTTTTCTGTTGATAGAAATATTACATAAATTACAGCTACCACCATTTATAATAATTTAAGAACAGAGGCAATTCATGTGAAGACAACGAGGATCAGTACAGTCCTACTTCTCTTCTTTGGAAAGACATTTTCTGAATGTAGAAGATTGAGTCAAAGTAACCCTAGTGATTTCATGAGAAAGCAGCAAATGAGTTGAAACATAAGCAAAGGTATTATGGCTCCCAGTTGGACATTTTGGCCTCTTCTGCTGTATGTGTGGATGAGTGTGCACAACCAATGCCACACACAAGAGTTTTAAAAGCTTCCACTGACACGCAACATTTTGGAAAACCTTTGGATGATTTGGGGCGGGGTGGGGGGGGCAGGGTGGTGGAAGAAGTACTTGTTACAAGTACTATTTTCTTACATGGAATGTAAGTCTGTTTAATCCCCAAATCTGTTGCTATTTTTGTGTAGCAGGTTTTTGCATTTTTGCGTTTTAAATCTTTTCTAATTTCTGTTTCCACCATGAATGTTTTCTAGCTACTTTTAAATAAATGTTTTGAGGAGGGCGTTTTTACCTTAAGTCCTTACATGGAACTGTATGATGAAAGAAAGTGGGTTTGTTTTTTTTTTTTCTCCTCCACATTCCTAAGTTTTTTTTATATTGTCTTTTAACGTCTTCCACATAATTTGTTTATTTATTTTATCATATTCTAAAATGCAGTGTGAAATTTAAACCAGTGGTTAAACCAGTACTGGACAGAGTAACTCAGAAAAATGAACCACTGTAACAAAGAAGGATCAAAAGGAAAAAATGATGCGAGTAACAAAACTGGTGAACAAGGAGGGACAAAATCACCAAGGATGCCCTGGTCAAGGGGTTCTTGCAGTGAGCTCTAGGCAGTCTTAAAAGTACTTTGACGAGTATCTCCTCCACCGCCTGCTCCAGATGGGTGCACCAGACAGAAAGGAAGGACAAACGAAGCCTTGGGGAAAGCAGGAAAAAACAAGTTTAGTCAAGTAACTGAAGCTCAACTACTAAGTCAGAACCTCTTTTACTATTGCTTTCATAGGTAGTGTGAGAGAAGCACAGTTCCCTGAAACCTCGGCAAGAAAAAGCTCCACATGGTGAGAAAGTCAGTAATGCAGATCTCCCTTCTTCCATAAATTTATGTTTCCAGAATAACTCACAGTAGAAAATCAGATGTGAAAACGTATACTAAAATCACGTGCAAAGTACCGGTCTACTTTCAGACAGTACCTGCTGTTATGTCATAATATAACCCCGCTTGAAAACGACTAAAAAGACAAGTATTGCACAACAGCCCGAGCAAAAACTGACTGTCAGCAACAGCAAGGAAACATGAAGTGATTTCTAAGCAAATCACTCAGATTGTAACCCTTCAGATGATCGTCCCATGAAGGACTGTTTTTGCTAAGGCAAATTCCACTTCTTTTCCAGCTAGAAACACACCTTTCTTGGGCTGTCTTTATTTTAATGCACTTGCAGTTAGCTCTTCAGGGGCATCCAGTCACTATTCAGTGCCACTTCAGCCGGCCTGTACTCTGAAGTCATGTACGCTACCACTTACATTTAATTTGTGTTCTTTTGTATTCCTACCGATACTGTGTTTTTCTTACATAGCTGGGAATGTATTTTCAACCAGTTGTTGGTATAGTAGATAACTAAATCTCAGAAGCCCTCTGCCAGAAACTTAAACAGAAGGAACAGAAAGATAAACTTAGGCCAAATGTACCAGAGGTTATAAATTCCCTCAGAGAAATGGAGGCCAGAGAAATATTGTTCCTTGAGTCCAAACCTTAATTTCAAAAGGCCCTTCTTGAGGGATTAAATTTCAGCACTGCACTTATAAATTTTATTCTCTAATTACTATTGTAACATGAAACACAAAACTGTCATGAATCATCTTATTCATTGACTTGTGTCTGGCAGAGAAGAGTACCAGCTGCTTCAGAAGAAGGGGCAAGAAATCTGAACAACTCTAGAATAACGTATCTAGTTTGTATTTTTGAGCCCATATTTTGAAATCATACGTCACTTTTCTGATTTGTTTTCTCTTTTTTAAGTCCTTCCAAACTCTCGGCATCCGTGGTGTTTTGTCACTGGGTTCCAGTGATGCACCCTTGCTTTGGATAACATCTCCTTTCATCAGGCTTAGGAGTGTTGCATTTCAGCCTCACTGAATGCCCCTTTGGTGGAATGTGTAGGAAAACTTTGAGACAGGAAGAAAATTTATCTTCTTTACAATGTTTAGAACGATGGCCTCTTCATTCATGTATTTTCTAAAGGAAACAGCCTCAATCTTTAAATTCTGTCATCCTGAAAACCTTTTTGCCTCTACTCACTAGTGACCTTCAGATAAACAAAAGCTGACGAATTTTCAGATAGGTACTGTAGTTTTGTTCTTGCTCTAGGCTGATAACATTTCAGACCCAACAAGTAATTACAGAAAGGGAAAACAAACAAACAAACAACTTCTATTTATTTTTAATTTAACCAGGAATTGGTATTACCTGGTAAAGAAAGTGAGGAGAATAAAGTAACTTTTTTTTTCCTCCCCTGGAAGAAGGAATTAAACAGGGCAAAATAAAGTCTTCCCTGATGAACAAGAAGAATTGATCAGCAAAGCAGCTTAGTTGTTTGAGGGGAAAAAATGCTGAACGTAGGAAAAATTCAATGAAAAACACAGGAAATGATGAGGAAGGAACAACAGTGGTCCTGGAGCCAGACTGGAAGAGAAGGATAGGGGTAAAATACAGTGAGGACACCACTATAGTGGTGGGAAATGACCCTGCAATGCATGTACGTCCAAAATCAGGCCCTATCTTGGCCTTTCTGCTGTCATTTTCTTCAATGCAAAATGCGTTGATGTAGCATTGATATAGCATTGTTTTGATATTGCATTGCCTTAAACTCACTATGTAAAGGCAAACTCTCAGAGGGTACAGCAGTCAGCTTCTGAGAACCACAGAAAGAAAAGAAGGAAAAAAACTTTGGAGGAAGATCTGGAAGATTTGAAACAGTAAGGCTAGGAATTTTTTTGAGCTATGTCCCAAGGTACCTGCTGAAAGATGTGCACTGCAAGAGAAACAGACAGTATTTCAATGAGAAAATACCACTGGAGGGACTAGAGACGCAGGAACTGTATTGAAAAGTAGTGCTCCACAGAGAAGTTTGATGCAAAGCCAGGAACTAGCATCAAATGTCAGCAGTGGAGGGACTGTATGTATGTGAGGAAGAGACAGAGCCATGGCAAATGCAATTTAGGCATAATAAAATTGAAATGAGTAAGACCAGAATAAACCAGGGAAACCCAGAAGTGACTCATTGCTGTTTACAGTTAGCAAGGAGAAGACAAGAGGTACTTCTGCTGGAGGGGGTTGGGGGTGTGGGAGGGGTTAAGGGGGTATTCTGTCCAGTCAGTTGCTAGATTGGTGCCAAGGGGCTTCTTCCATTGAGGGTTAAGAAGTCTGCGTAGTCATTCATTTGGAAAAACTATTACAGTTACTTTCTCTTTTTTTCCTCCTCCCAACACACTTCGTTTTGTTGGTTGCACTTTGCTTTAATCTGTGTAACGCTCTGGGCTTTCCCTTCGCAGCCCTTCATGTGCAATGTTGTAGTCAGCTTCTCCCGCTGACACATCCCACCTACGTACCCCCAGTTGCTGCAGCAGTACCTCTAGCCCTGGTTTTCCAGCATTTGAATTGCTTTTCCTTCCACTCACCCTTTGCCACTCCTTAGACCCTGGATTTTGGTTTATAACCCTGTCCTAGGGATGAAACAGAGCTTAGTAGCTAATACCAGTAAAAAGTAGTCTTTTAGATAGCCATCAAGTAGTTCCCCATAAGGTATATGCACAAAGCTTAACGGCTCTGCAATATCTCTGACAGATTGGTGAGTGCTCCATTCAGCTCGGTTGGCATAACAGGCAAGAAAAACCAATGGGGGAGACTGAGAATGTCCCGGGGAAACTATAAAATTACTTCGGAAAAGGTATTCAGGGAGCACCTGATGCACTGGAGAAGACACTTAGAAGGGAATGCTCATCTAGGGACACCCTCACCACTCCTCTTCCTGGCTCCTCCCTCACCACTCCTCTTCCTGTTGCAGAAACTTTTCCCTTTCTCTTTTCTCTCCATTTTTTTCCCTTTTCCATTAGAGCTGATGTATGGCACCAGCTAACGGACCACACAAAAAAATCTTTTTGAATCTTTGTTTCATCATCCTGTATAAAACTACATCCTGACAGGGGGCGATCCATCCATTCATGATTTATTAGCCTGTCAGGAAATCTTTAAAAAACTTTTCTGTATTACATGTATGAATACCCCTAAAAACAGAAGACAGCAAACATTCTCCCTTAGTTTAATACTGTTAAAAACAATTACATCGCAACAAGCTACAGGATACAATTAAATTTGAGCTTGTCTTTAGGTTGAGAAGTACTGCATTTTCCACGTGAAAAAGAGTGAAATAAATATTCACTTAAATCTTTTGTGAAATTTGATCTGTCTAAAAGATCATGTCAACATTTAAATCTAGCTGGGGGAAAATCTCAGAATCAAGTCACCTGTTTCGGTCAGATGGCAAATGGTAATTAGATCTTCACAAATCCCCTGGTAACCAGCCCCTAATAAGTTTTGAAAAGTTGGTGATTCTGTTAAACAGTCTCTGACACTTAAATTGCTTGCTAATTTTACCACGTATTATAGAAACATGGAAATTTACAGTGGATGTACTGTACAAATATTTGTTAATTAATCCTCATGAAACATCCCCCTAAGATGCATTAGTGACTCTATTACTTCTATTGGCATTTCCCAGTGAATCCGTGGCAGTAGTTCAGGTCTTTCAGAGTCACATCTACACTTCTAGGCCCACATTCAGTCTTTCTTCTTGCATTTCTAGCCAAGTTTACCCCTGAGATGATCCCATAGTTTTGGGTCCCTTTTTGGGTTGATGATACAGTTAGCTGTTCAGCTAGACAACTGTGGGTGTCTAATTTCGGGTGAGCTGAACTGGTTTCTCAGTTATCTAGATTTAGCGGCTGATAGGGACCAAGCTCAGATGAAAACCCCCCTGCCTCAAAGACACCTAAAATAATCCATGTATGTGATACATCTCTTTTTTTTTAGGCCTTTGTGGCACCTGCCCACACTGTGAAAGTTGCACAGCTCCCAGAAAAGAACCAGACGCAAGAGTATGGTCCTTAATTTGTCATCTCATAATTTTAAAGCAACTAAAATAAAATATAACAATTGAACATCATTGAAATAATGGGCTGATCTACCAGCTGGGCAAGAGGCAAACGTGTTGCAAATAAGCTCAGTTCAGTTACTCACTGCTTATTTTTTGTATATTAATTAAGTAATGTAGAAGCAAGAACCAAGACAAAAACAAAGGAAAACAAATCAGATTATCTCATAGTACCGCAAGCTCTTGCTCTTGCCTCATCTCCAGGGCATCTTGGCTGACCTTTCACAACAGCTTGCTCCTCCTCCTCACATTCTTATGTCTTCCTTCTGTTACATGCAACAGGAAAGGAGAGAAAAAACTGCCAGACCAGCATTAAAAATCCCATCTTTGCTGCTTTGAAGGGTGGGATTAATTTGACCAGATGGAAACGTCTATAAGAGAGAGACCTACATCTCAGCTAGTCACCTAAGCTCTGTCTTGTAAATGGAGAGAAACTGGCACTTTCAGGACAGAATTAATCTCATCCCCATGTAGATATTTAAACTAGGTCATATGAATCATGCCTCAGAAGAGACAATTCCTCTCTACCGACACTAAAGGGAGCCTGAAATCACTAGATATAGATGTTTGCATCAGTTATGTCTGAAGTTAGTGAGCTTAATGCCACCTGAGTTTTTTAGATTGCTTTCTTGCTTTAGAGGCAAAATGCCTTATATTCACTTTCCAGTTATATACACGGCTAGGAAGTAGCCACATCTTCATGTCCCTATTTTTAAGAACTCAAGCGCTACAAGAGATGTATGAATGTATCATGTGATTCACTACAAAAGCAGGTTTTGATAAGAAATTAATAACATCTCAAAAGCACCCAGGAAGAAGAGTGTATGAAAGTACTGATCAGCACTCCAACACCTTCTCAGCAAGAATTCAGATTCTTGACTTCGTGGGTCATCTAGTAGAAATGAAATCATCTTCCGAAGTCTTAACATTTCCCTTTTCTATGTAGTATGATTTAATTTCTAATAAAATGACGTTTTATATAACGTTTAGTCACTGAGTTGCTACCTGTTAGCATAGCCATGATAATCTTGGGATATAAGTGAGACCAAAGGGCATTGTGTACCCAGAAGCACATCTGCTGCTTTTCAGCCACTGGAGATGGTCCAATAAAGAAGTCGTCTTTTCCACACAAGCTTTGTTTCACTGGCGGTTTATTCACTTCTCCATTTTAACTGGGAGACTCCTATTTGGCAAAAGATCAACGCTTCAAGAGTTCCCAACTTTCACTTAGTGCTCAGCTAGAGATAGATTTCTAAATAGGGACTTAAACAAGGACTGAGTTTAAAGACATTCATTCCTAGGAATTTCTATTGTGCTAGTTACGGCTATTTTTTCAAAAGCATTTAGCATGGAGTTGCTGACAAAATATATATTAATTTCTGAAGGAAAGAAACACATATAATGCCAGGTTAATGGAAAACAGATCCTGTCAAGATAACTAACATGCTATCTTTTTTCAGATGGGATTACAAATTTGGCTGACAATGGTAACAATATTGATATAATACACTTAGACGTCTGTAAATCATTTGACACAGGGCTGCATGACATTTTATTAGAAACAAAATCAAAATGGCACACATTAAATGGATTAAAAAGTGTCTAACTGACAGGATTCAGAACGTAATTACAAATGGGACAGCTGATCAGCTGTGTTCAGTGGCATCCTCAGGGGCTGGTCTTGGCCTTACGTTTTTCAAATGCTGATCAATCTGGGAGAAAACTCAGTCACTTACTACTGACCAGATTTAGCAATGACAGAAAAAAAGGTAGTGTGGTAAATGGTGCAGAAGACAGGTCACTGATTACAGATCAATGTGTTTTTTAACACTGACAGCAATAAAGTCCTATCACTGGGAATAAAGAAAGCAGCTCTTCCTTACAGGCACTTTCCAGAGAGGTCTGCTGTTAACCAGATGGCAATCCTGCTAGATACTGGGGCAGAACACGAACTCCCAGTGCAGCAGCGTGGCTAAAGCAGCCAGCGTAACCCTGGAGGTACGCACGCTCTCTTTAGTGGGAGCCAGGACATTCATCACTTCTCCACAGGGCTGCAACTGCTCTGAGGCTGCGTGCAGCTGTGGCACGCACCCATCGGGAGGCCTGCTGTGAAACTGGAGAGAGCTCAGAGACAAGCCACGAGAGGGATAAGAGCTCTGGCAATCGTGCTTTGCGGTAAAAGATGCCAGGAGCTCAGTTTATTTACTTAATCAAAGAGATGATTAGGTGACGCCTTCGCCGCAGCCTCGAGCTACTCAAGGGGGGAACAACCCTTTGCAGTGGGCTCCTCAGTCCAGCAGATTAAGATGTAACAAAAAACTGTAAGTGACCCAAAAGCTGGAAGCTGAGACCAGATTAATTCAGACTAGAAATATGCCACACACCTCCAACAGACTAATTAACCCCTGGAATAATACATTTGTAAAGGTTGTGAGAGGTTCTCCCTCATCAGAAATTATTCAACAGAAACAGAATTTTTTTCTAAAAGGTACAGCAGGTGTCAAGAGATGTATCCTTCCTCCAGCCACTCGTGGTAGTTTTACAGTCTGCGCTGGCAGACTAGATTAATGATGATTGTTCTGTCTAACTTGAAAACTTGGCCATTTATTTTTGTTTGCAAATGAAAACTGAAGTTTTGAAAACAAATCTGCAGCAGGCTGAAAATTCTGTCCAAAATAGCTGCAAATATGTGTGCAGTATCTACGATATTTTTCTTCATCTGTCCTGCAACGTGGATGAAAATGCTTTTCTGAGTTTTACTTCTCCAGTCAACCCTCCTTTCCTAAGGTTTTAATGTTCCTCTGTGCTATCAAAGGCAGACAAGCCTTTCCAATTACTTCTCTGCAGAGATTCCTATTTGAAATCCGAGAGGTTTACCTCTTTGGTGAAAGTGAGACTAAAACCAAAAATGCTTGCACCCAGCTTTCTTTGATTTGTTTTTATGGGATTTGGATTTTGGTTTACTTGCCTTTCCAGAAGAAGTCTGGAAGCTACTCAGTTATCCGGAGAGTTTATACTATTTCACTCAGATCTGTCTGGAGTTACAAAGGGAAAAATCAGCCTCCTTCTCCTCCTCTGAGAAAACAGTGATGGCTCTGCTTTTAATAATAGTTTTTTCATTCTCTTACCTCTGTATTAGTCATTAATCTGCACCTATCACTCATTATTTTGGCATGGGGACACAGGTGGAATGCAGACTGCCTGAATGTGTTCCAGAGTTCATTTCTTTGATGTGTGTCCACAACTGAAAAAATATCAATTCTTCTTTTGGAATCTTCTTTTGCCTTTTTATTTCCAAAAGAGACTTTCCTTGTCTCCCACTGTCTGTAAGGATATCATGGAAGGACAGGGGTAGCAGTTTCCCCCTCCAAAACCAGGTACAAGCATTTCATACTTTCATGCATACATGGGAGCCTGAAAAGGAACAAAACATCTGAGTATGTCCAAAATATATACACGTAGCAGTAGCATTAAGAAAGGACAGACCTGTGAAGGTTAGCCCTGGAAAATGCAACACTCCACTTAACCACAGACACCAAATAACTTTATCCAGCTTAGCGTGAACAAATGGGACAGGAGAAACAGATGAAGTTAGAAGTGAATGTAGATAGAAGCTAACCATGAGAAATTGTTGGGCAGCCTTTAATTGTGGCAAGCTATTATCTGCTCCATCCATCAGTGATTAATGGTCTTCTGCACTTCTCCCGATCCAGGTGATAGGAGCCACAGAGTTTCCCAAGAAAAAAAAAATTACTTTTGCCTAGGTCCACCGCATGTTCCTCAATATTTTGTAGGCAGCTTGGCTGTCAGGATTGTTGATCTAATTTCTCTGCAGTCTCATAAAAATCACAAAAACAGTGGCATTTTAAGTGCATAGGGCAAGCCTATCAGCAGTGATTTAACAGCAGAGGTTTTACCTTTTCATCATTTTTGTGTAAACATAAAATTTTCACATATGGACATGATATTATATTCTAGTTACTTGCACATATTAAAAACCCAACAAATTTAAATACTTTTACAGTCCTAGATCTTTTCAGTTCTCCTCTAACAAAAAGGCCAATTATATATCTCTGATAAGAATAGCTCATCAGATAAGCTCTAATGAGCCCATATTAAAATGGGAGACACAAAACAGATTTGAAATATTTTTCTTGGTACTAGTATCTATCCAGAAATTTCTGAATGAAGAAAATAAAGTCGAGCTTCTGTATCTTCCAGCCACTATTTTTGTGACTAACTCTTCTAACTTTAGATAAGTACCGCTTATCCTCATAGCATAATATTCATATTTGCTTAGTGCTCATAAAGAATTCTTAGTAGTGGATTTAGTTTCTTTTACTGTGCTTGTCATTTTGGCATCTCTGTACCTATTCACACGTTTACCGTGGCCTTTAAGGAATTATTATTCTGGTCTATGAGTTAAATATAGTCCCAATCTTACTATATCTAGAAAAGTAGAGCTGCTGCTGTGTTATTAATCTATTCTAATTATTGCTTTCATTCATACTTTGTTATGGTCATATATTGTAAATCAACACTTGCAGCCAGGTGGAGTGGTAAAGTACATACTTAGGTATTTTAAATGCTTGCAAATCTGGCCAAGTTTGATTTCAGAAGTGGAAAACTCAACCTTCAGGATGCAAATAATGTATTTCTGATTCAGACAGAACTACTAGTTGAACTGTGTGAGGCTGGATTCATATCTCTTGTTTACCAGAACTTCTCTTAACATCCCTGGTGTGATTGCAAACACTGGGCCATAAATGAGAACTTTAACTTCCTGTGAAGCATGAGAGTGGGCAGAAGCAATCCATTTTAGTAACAGGTACAGCAAGACACCAAAAGAAAGAAAAGCTGTGGTATTACTACTGTCGTCATTTTGAGAGAGCTTTCGATGTAGAATCTGGTCCAAGAGATCACTACCCTCTTTTTGCAATGAGTTATCTCTTTCCTAAAATTCCATCTTTATTTAACGAAAGGATGACAGCAATACATACAGCTCAGCTGTTTTTAGGTCTCAAGGCTAGATCCTGCAGTTGTTAAACAAATCCCTTAAAAAGTTCAAGGTCTTGCTTATTTTATAGCCTAGGCAAACATTTTATAAACAGATGACAAGATATATTACAGAAATACAACTAGATATTCACAACCTACATAATATTATCCTTTTCCTTGTCCTCAGAACTCTCAGGGTGGAAATTCCACACCAACTTTTTTGCTTTCTAATACTAACCTACATTTTGCCTTTGTGTCCTACAGTAGTAGAGGAACCGTACTTTGACCTGCCACTCGTATTGCAGTTACGACTATGCAGTTATGAGTAAAGTCAGACTGTCAGACATAATCAGAACTACAAGAAAGAGTGAACTTAAATAAATACTACCCCTGAGTCTTTTCTTAATTACATGAGAAAAAGTGAGAAACCAATCTTTCCGGCTTACTCCTTTTAAAATGCTACATCAAAGCCATTCACGCCACTTCTGAACTGTTCCTCACTTAATAGAGAGGTGCTAGAGGATGGTGCACGATACAACACTTAAATGAGGAAAATATGCATAAGAAACCAAGGACCGTGTCTGGAAGTCTGTGAGAGCTGGGAGTCCAAATCGTTTTGACTTCGCTCCCCATTTGCAAAGAATAGCATAAGGCTATAGCAGAAGATATTTTTGGCAATACAGACCCAAGTCTGAAAGATCCATAAACTCTTTTCATTTGGAAGACCAGAACATTTCCTGATACAGATGGTGAAAAATGTGACATACACAACCTAATTATGTAGCTATATCATTAATATATACTGGGAGAGGGGAAGAGTTACAGCTGTGTAAAACTGTAGACAGAAGTCAGAATCTCAGTTGGCATTTGTGACATTTTGCAGTTTTTGGCAATGAAACATTTTGCTATTTGTTACTATGATTCTTCCACCTGTACTACTTAATCCACAACTTACCTTGGAAACTGCTAGGTTAAAATAATTTCTTATATTTTTGAAAAGCAGGTGCCACAAAAAGGACGAACAGAGAAAGTTAAAGTGATTAAATTATGCTAGTTTATAGGATCCTCCATGGGCCCTGGCCGTACTCCATTCCTACCCCAACAGGTCCTCTGCATCAGCTGAGATCCTCAAAAAGTGACAATGTATAGGTCAAAATTTCACATTTACCATTTGACACAGGCTAGCATAATCTTTCAGTTGCAGCACAGCAGATACAAGGGATCGTATGTAGAAAACTTCTATCACCACCATGGTGACCCACAGTTAGCAGCCAGAACCAAAACAAGGCACTCATTTAACCCAGTGTTCAGGTAGGAGCTCAGTTCTGTGAGGTGTCAAGTGAACCCATTAACATGAAGATAGCCTGAAAGTCCCGCTGAAGTAACTCTGAAGTTCCTGGGAAGCCTTTGGCACTTCAAAGGGTATGGATCCGAATTCATAACACACAAAAAAACCAACCACCACCTGACCTTTACGTGAAGCTCTGATGACCCCAAAGCCAGCGCTGACTGCTGCTGTGAATGAGGTGCTTCAAGGTGAGAGAGCCCAGCGCCCACATCAAGTCCCACGCCAAAGAACAAATGAAAGACATCAGCTCTGCTACCCAAATTCGCAGAAGCACCAGCTGTGCCTTCAGTAAGACCCTCAACCTGTCGGCCAGAATCAGCAGCCCAGACTCACAGTAAAACCTGTCAGAACCACGCATAGAGTTCATCAAGGGAAGGGGAAGGCAAAACTCCTACAAACTTTTCAGAAAAGCAAGACCCCACTCCATAAAAGTTTTTCAAGCTTAGCTCAGCCTGTGGAACCTAAATACTTGCAATGTTTCCCATAGTTTTACAAGTAATACCGCTAACACTGAAGGAATTTAAAATACTTGCCAAAGCCAAGAGCAGAAAGTTTTTAACAGCAACCTCTAAAAATGTCTTGCATACAAATACAGAAAGTATTTTCAATACACAGTGGACACAATTAAAACTACAAACATTTGACACTGGGCAGCCCCCTGCCATAGTTAGCCCGTGCTCCTGAGACTTACTCATGCTGAAAACACAACAACGTATTTAACTACTGCATACAGTAGGAGTTCACTTTCCCAGGCACACTGCACATTTCCACAAGAGCACTTCTGATCTTGGAGGCACTGCTTTTACACTGTAATGCCCTGACTTCTCTGCTCATTTATGGTGTCTTCCACTGAGGTGCAAAGTTGTGCATATATGAGAGAGCAAGAAAGAGATGAGTCAAAAATGCAGAATTTTAATAATGCTGCGTCTAGTAAACAGGCAATAGTAAGCAATAGTTATATTTTTTTTTTTATTTTTTAATTCAAGCTGAATTTAATTTTAAAAATGTAAGTCCAGAGAAACTCTGACAGAGAAGGGTATTTTGCTCATAATTTCTCAGATATCTTTCTCCTTTTTTTAAGCGCTGACTCTATTTCTGCTCAGGCAGGAAGAAGTGTATATTCACGTAGGCAGGTACGTGTTCATGGTCAGTACTGCTCTTCAGTCAGCTGTAAAAACAGGCTTTGATTAAGAATGCATGGGGTAGACCTCTCTTTCTTTTTCTAAGTCTGCACATGCCAACTAAGTTCACATGGGCACTTTCAGATAGACTGGCAATCAAGAAGCGAGAGTCCTACCTTGAACTTGAAAAATCTGCTTTCTTTAAAGCCATAAAGTGCAGCTGCCATCAGAAACAGACCCAATTGCTTTTCTTTTTCACTTTCCAGGGCAAGCAAATCTATTTCCTGTTACAGCCTGTACTTATAGTTTAATTCTATCTTATGACTTAAAGACAAAAATATTTCAGAACCACTAAGATTTTTCCACCCATTTTAAAGGGGGAAAATGCAAAACACAAAACAGATGTTTTATAATGTATTTCATTTATTTTGGCCACCCATAAAGCCGTGGCTTATGTTAGTGCCAACCAAGTTAAAAGCAACAGAGTTCTGCAGAAACACTACTTAATACATCTCAGAATGACCAGGCATGGGGAGCACCTTTCAATAAACTCCTATTTATTAAGTAATTTTCAATGTCAGAAAAAGTAAATAGGAATTACTGAAGATGCAAGGGACACTGCCATACTTGGGCCGCTCCCGGGGGGATTTGCAAAGTTTATGCAGATTTTTTGTGTTGTTGTACCCTCATGTATGGCTTGGAAAGCAGATGATCAAAGTGTACACTGAAAGGGGATAAGTTTGATTAAATTAGAACTGAAGATAACATCCTTAGAACAATATCATGTAAATAACAGATATTGTATATCAAACAATTATTCCAGAGGCACAAAAGCTGAAGAAGTTCCAACAAATTAAAACTATCTTATCCAAACAGTCATAAGATTTGGGTTAGTACAAACCTTTCACTTTTTTTTTCTGTGTTTATGAATGGAAACAAAGACATTTCAAAAGTTAAACCCAAGAGACTCCTAACAGTTGCTGTGGTACTTACTGATAAGGTATCTCATGGAAATTACAGTAAAAATAGTTATATTGAAATTTCCCCTGTACCTATTCGTATTTAGACTAAGAAATCATTTCTCAACAACAGCCCCCCTTTAGCAGAACACCTTCAGCACAGTACTACAGGCTGGGGGACAAAATGAGCAATAAAAGAACGGTTGGTCTCAAAACATTTCTTTATTGACAATTTACTGCATAGAACACAGGGCATATAATGTGGATATAATTTACTAACCTGCCAAAAACATTATAGGCAAAGCATAAGGAAAGGACAATGGATGTGTTTTAGGAAGGCAGAAGAGCATTAAAAGTTTTAACCTGTATTTTTTGGCCTGTTATCCACATATTTGCAGCAAATATATTTTCAACTTCCTCCTCTGAAGTGGCACAGAAAGTGAATCGCACAAGTTAAGTAGAAAGTAATGAAATGTGAAAGCTTAGCAATTCAGTACAGCAATCAGCAGTACAGATTTTGACCACATACATAGGAGCAGACTCTTAGAATATCAGCTTTTAATCAAAATACTTTTTTAATCAAATGGCAAAAAATTATTTTGACCTAATAAACAAATATGAAGTTCATTATTTTCAAAGCAAGTGCAAATACAGAAAACTCACTTTAATTCAGAGGCATGCTTACAGCAGTTTGAAAGCAAAATCTCCTTTAAAATTATTTCTCCAGGTAAAACAATTCTAACTGTGATTATCCGGCATTTGCCAGTGCTTTTCTTCCCAGGCAGACACACTCATTTGAACTTGAAAAAGCCAGAATGCCAAAAGTACCTCCCCAATATGTTGACTGAGGACTGTAATTCATTTAAATTATGCAACTGGATTCCCACAGCTGGCCCACAGCTTGGCGTAGAGCTCAGTTCAACGCCAATGATCCTGTCTGCTAATATTGTCCTACTTGCAGAGCAGGTAATATATCCAGCAACTTATATTGAAGTTCTGACACTAATTAACACGAGCAAGCAAATGTTGACATGAGTGACAAACGCCAGTTAATAGTTACTGTGAGACCAGAGCTGCCAGCTGGCATTCTTCTGTAGCGTTTTATACTAATAACCCCCTGTTTATTTCTTAGGACAATGCTTATAATTTGTTTGTATGCATTTTGTTTCAAGTTAGAGACAAATCAGCACAAAACCCAACCCAGATAACGGCAGCAAGACCTCCGATTTTCAGGCAAGTAATCAACGAGAAAGCATGCAAGCAGCATCACTTGGAGGATGCATGGGGGGCTAGAGTATAAGAATTCTTATCCTATATAAAGCTCTGTCGACTTGCACAAAACAGCCTTTGGCAGCTTGTTTCTGGCCTACCTGGACAGTAGCAAAACATGTTTATCAGATCACACAAGCCCAGAACCTGAACTGCAAGCAGTTAAAAACTGAAGGTCGCTAAGCTGCAAAATTAAAACATGCTTCTACGCTTTAGCTACACAGACAACGATAAAACAAAGCCTCCACAACCACCTGTAATAATATGCCTGTTCAGCTAGCAATTCCAAAGTACTCAGCAACACAAGGTAGACATTTTCTGCAGCTGGTTTTACATGTACATTCCTGCCAAATTGTTGTCTCGTCTCCTCTTACCTTCACATTAGTCCGGAGTGCACAGTAACATGCAAAAAACATTGCAGTAAACAAGGAGCATATGGACCAGTATTCAGCGTCTCTGCTCTGCACAAACGGTACACACACGATCCCGAGCATGTGCTACTAAGGAGCATCCGTTCCCTCTGTCAGTTTGAAAATGCATTGATCTCTGCTTTTCTGACTACAAAAAGACATGTCTTGAAGGCACTGAGTGAAAGCTACATATCTCTTCATCGACTATATATAGAAATATGCCCAGTAATTTCAATTAGCAGAGAATTCAGCAGCTGAAACTTGGACCTCAGTTGCTTTTCCTTCCAGCATTTTAAATTCAGGGGGGAAAAAGGAGGGGGAACTCACCCAGAGGGGAAAGGTGAGGAATTAAAATGTAAGCAGCCAGTTACTTCTATTTCCCCCTGGCTTTGATGTTTTTCTTTTCAATATTTTACAAACGTTATACACAGAAAAATGAAGAAAGGTTTCTCTTCCAATTCTCAAATTTACTGTGGGTTCTGCACTGTTTCTGTCTGCTCCTGTTAAAGATGCAGCATCCCTTTTAACAAAGCCAACGTCATCAATCATGACAGATTCAACATGTTCTACTTACAAATACAGTCTCTGATTAAGGACAATGGCTGGCTGGCTTATTAACGTTTCCTCAAATGCAAGTTCAGTCCCCTGTGCTAATCTATTTTTAAATAAAAAGTCCCACCTACTCCTTCACTTTCATTTAATAAAAATGCAGCGGACTAGTTCTGAAGATCCTGAATTGCATTGTGCTCCTAGCTCAGACACTGGACATCGTTTCCAAACTGGTTTCTTGTTTGCAGGGATTAGAAACACAGAGAAAAATTAAAATGAAAGCAGAAAAATCCTGGAGAAGGCTGTGCCCTCACATTTGTAGCTACATATTCTGAATTTAAAATGCTCAAATATCTTCCAGAAGGAGGGAACTCAGAACCTAGCCAGAAGGCAAAGCTTTAATTCACAAGCACAAAAATAAGATGAAATCATTTCTTTCGCTCCTGTCAACCGCTGGGATGCTACAAATTAACTAATTGTTTACTAGACTGCAGGGACACGAAGTCAAAGACTCAACTCTTTGTTTACAGCGTCGGGAACCACCGATATTCATACTGAATTATGAAGCAGTCTTCAGGAACAAAACCAGAAAAGAGCCTCTTTTTTTTTTTTTCACTGCAGCAGATACTGTGGGAGGCAAAGAGTGGAAAAGGCTTTACTACCTTCCTCTCTACCAGCACAGAGCAATTTGTGGAAGATAAGCATAACTTAATAGAAATATCTGCAGTGACTTTTAGGATTTCTTTAAATAATGCTTTACGTAAACTCCCTTGGAAATCTGCAGAAATACTGAAGTCCTATCAAAGTCAGTGGGCATCTTTCTGTGGGCAATGAGGTGAAGAAGCTTAAACAGAAGGACGTGCATTTAAAGAGGAAAAAAGGGGGGAGGGGAAAAGACGGCAGGGTTTTTTCCAACATCTTCCTAAAGACAAGCACTCAGAAACTGTCGTCAACTCCAAGTGAACAGCTATTTTTAGCCCGTCATTGTTTGTGCCTTTTTTTAGAAACGAAAAAAGGCAGTCGTGTTTAAAGCTAGATGCTGCTCTACAACGTATCCTAAGACAGCTACTTAAATTGATCCCCAGCTCCATCTGTCATACAAATTAAGTAATTAGTCATCACAACCTTCTTTGGCACGAGCAATGACTTTCAGAACAAAAGAGATGAACAAATCTAATTCCGCAATTTTTATTAGTAATTAAACTGGGGTCTAGATGCCATAGTTCATAAAGCTGGGGTATCCCAAAGTTACGATAGTTCAGACTTTGGCTGCAGCAATATCCATCAAATAAGCTAAAGCATAGTAACACGCTGTTCAGCAAAAACACGGGAGAATTAATTGATGTATTTTTCTGACACTCTTCAAGTGAATAGAAAGGGAAAGGAATCATGCTTTATTTTGCAGTACAGTACATTAACAATTAAAATTAAGCATCTTAGTCATTGAAAAATTATCGCAGATCTTGGGGAATTCTGATCCGCTGGAGAAATGCAATTCAAAAAGCAAAGATGAATAGATGCACAGTCCTGAACAGCGAGGCAAGGCTCAGGCAAGCATGTAGCTGCATATGAAAATCAAATTCAAGCCTCCTTTCTGCCAAAGGAATTACACAAGTTTTCAGTCAGCAAAGTCTTTGAAACAACTTTCTTCTTCGCGATCCTAAAAAGCTAATATTTTTGGTTTTAGGCAGACAAACCCAACATGGGGAAACCAGGAACCTCGCTAAAAGAAGGCAGGGCTGCGTAACTACACAATTCCCAAGCGATCACCTGTATAAAAGACTTTGAATTCATTTAGGAGAACAACAAGTGATGCACTCCCAAAGTCTTCACTCAGAAAAACCTCCAATGACTCCTGAGTGTCTGGGAGGAAAAGTTATCTAAGAAATTACAGACCCTGACCCTCCTAACACCGTAAGAGTCAAAAGGGAAGACTCCCATCCATGTGGTGGATGCCTCCGATAATAACTGTGGGGCATTTGAGAATTTGCTGGAAAATTGAAACCTCTGTACCAGCCAACAAGGTATTACTTCGATAGCAGACCAGCCTAACACATTTAGCAGGGGCTTCTTCAGGTAACCTACACAAGCAGATCCCTGCAGGGCTTGTTCACCTCTGCCAAAACATTTCTTATTGCAGCAGTCTAATTTTTAAAGGCAGCTTTCTCGTCAAGGGCATACAACATTTTATTGTGACTAACAGCTACCCAAAATCACCACCTATTGGTTATAGGTACAGCCTTTGACATAGAGTTGATAACAACGAGTGAGGAAAAACCTTGCCCGAATCTGCCAGACATACCAAAAATTGCAGAACATTTCAAGTGTTCAGGGCCTCTTTAAACAGGAGACTACAGGGAAGAACCCCACAGATAAAAGAAGTTATTGCATTTTTTTTAAAAAAAAAAAAAAAAAAAAAGGCTACATATAAAAACAGTAGAGAGACAGTAGTCCAAGAAAGCCGCATTACAGACCCTCTTTAAAAAGACACACAATTTGTGACCTGAATAGTCTTAGATGAGGGAAACCACCAGAGCCACTATCTTGAGCTATGAAATTTCATCGTTACTTTATCCTCCTGTGCCTTCAGACGGGCAAAAGGGAGCGCTCGGAAGGAAACCCTGCTTGTCTGCAGAGGTTCAAAGAGAGCAGAGGGAACACCCTGCCGTGGAAGACCTTGATCTCAGGAGGCCCCGAGAGCAGTCTGCTTCAGAGGAGCAAGGGAGGGACAGCCCTTCGCAGCATCTCTCACTGCCCAGTAGAAGTTCAGTAGGAGCTAGTAGTAGTAGTAATGGTAGTAGTAGAAATGACCTATTGCCATCGTATCCTGAAGCTGTGGTCAAGGACCTCCACTGTGCTACGGCACTATACGAGCACAAAGCTGATGGTACTTGAAAAACCGTATAGGGAAACAATGAAACCATACTGAAGAGTAATATTTTCATGCCTGGCAGCCTAACCATTTTCAAGGTGTTTTTTTTTTTTTTTTTCGCAGGCATCATCAAAAGGGTGATATTTTAGAGGAGAGTAACACTAAAAGCAATAGACTAAAAATGCAGTAAAGAAAGCAACGCTCTCCAGTGCAATGCGCCCCATTTCAGTTAAGTACCCCGTATGTGGGTAAATATTAAAAATTGCTTTTCAAAGGCTTGCTGCAATGAGACAGATTTTGTGATCACCCTCTGATGATCACAAGGAAAGTAGAGATGATATAGAAAAAAACCAGAAAATAGAGGGGGAAAGGACTGGCGAAGAGGGTGCGCTGCTCTCTGGGTGGACAGAGGGAGAAATGACACTCCTGTCCTCCAAAAGAGGGGAGAGTGGATGTCTGCAGGGCGTTGCACATAGTGGTGGAGATTTGCAAAGCCGTCTGTAGGGTCTGGCCATGCAACTCTTATTAGTATCAACATTGATAACCCTCACCACCGACTTTCAGCAGCCAGGGGTGTAATTCTCCCTCTTTTTGCAGTGATGCTGGAGGTACTGGCTTGTGCGGTCATGGCAGTATGGCTACAGTCATGTTCCATCACACCCTGTCATTGCACACTTCAGTGACACCATCTGTATAGCACCCTAGTCCTACATTAGTTAAATGCCTCTGATTTCAGCACATGAGCTTTAAACCATAATTTTACTCCTTTCTCTGTTCCTGAGATTTTCAGCTGTCCTGAAAACGTTATTTTCTACAGCTACAGGAAGTTCATTACACTGAAAATATCCATGTCGGGGAGCGGGATATTGCAGGAGGCATTAACGCGGACTGCAGGTCTTGGGTGCTGTGGGGTCTACAGTTTCTAGATGGAAAATGTTGACTCCTGAAGAGTGGATTGAACCTATGGGTCATCTAGAAACAACTGCAGAAGGAAGAATGTGGAAAAAAAGCCACAATTGGCAAGAAGGTTTGTTTAGGCTTTCCACTATAGCAATCTAGTAAAACGCAACAGACAGAAGAACTAAATCAGCAGCTTGAGCTCAGCAAATTTTAAAATTTCCAGAAAGAGAAAGAAAAAGGCTGAATAGTTTATTTACAAACTCTCATCTCCAGTATTGTAAACATCTCTCTGGCACCTTGGCATTCTGATGCAAAAGTTGCTGTGTTAGATATTCTTCCTCACTTCCAGGTCAGTAAACAGCAAAGACCTTCCCCTGGGCTGATTTAACGTAACCCACAGTTTTTCCCGAAAACTTTCTGTTTCCTTTTACCTACACAATCTTGTTAATATAATTGTCTGATTTTTGAGCATTTAATACTTTTCTTCCTAATGTCCCAGCTCTCTGCTTTCTGTCCTCTGTGGTTGCACTGAGGAAGGTTTTGATCAGATATATGCAAAAAACATATAATTTACTGAGAAATCATTCCTTCTCAATATTGAATTTATGCATATTTTATGACTCAAGCTGTTGTTACTATTTCAAAACAGCCATAAAACCATTTATAATAAGCAAATTTAAAGAAACTATATGGCCAAATAATAAGCAAAGAATAAGTGAACAATGACCTGATCCTGTGAGTCTTCCCTATGACTGTGAATTTCTCAGGGGAGGTCTCCTCATTGCTCCCCATGAGCCTACAACAGAATACTCAAAACAAGAACAGAGGCCCAGAAAGAAGGAATTAGATTAAGCTTCACAAAGCATCTTGAGTTACTCAAAGCCCCGGCTTAATTCTGCTGTACCTGTAACCTGTGGATCAAGTTTATTTTATACCTCATCCTATCTAACTGATTGAGAAGACATCTCCATTATAGCCTTCATTGAGAGACCCAGGCTTGTAGTTTAAACTGTGAAGACTTTTTCAGCTCTGGAGAACTCTAGTTGAGTTTCCTGAATTTCACTCAAATTGATGAGTAACTTGTCTCCACAATGTGTGTTTCGTTTTGCGACTACGAGAAGATGGTTGCCTTTCTTCTTGACCTGCAGTCTCATGATGTCATAACACCTTCGAAAAGGTATTTCCATCCACAGTCAAGTTAAAGGCCATGACAACCTGGAATCCTAGCAGATTATCTAGTCTGTCTTCCTTACCGAGGGAAGATTAACCACACATAGACTGTTCTTGGCAAATGTTTGCCTAACATGCCCTTCAAAATCTTTCATGAAGGGAATACAATCTTTTCTTTAGATGGTCCTTTATTCTTATTATGGGAATGTTTCTGTGAAGGTCAAGAAGGTGATCAATAGGAAGATACCATCTTTATCCAAATGAGATTAATTTAGCAAAACTACTCTTTTTGGATTTTTTTTTTTTTTTTTAATTTTCCACTGATGGATAAATTAGCAGAAAAGATGTGAAGCCCTAAACTCCATAGTTTTGAAGTACTGGAAGAGCAAATGTGTGCTGACGGTTGCCATCTGTGCTTGGTGCCTTTTATACTTTCACCTTTGTAGGGTAAGATTCTCACCTTGATACCAGCGTGTGTAGATAGATTCCCATTTGTTCTGCATTGTTTATATGTCCACACACATTCACATGTATACAGGGATATGCTTGTATGCAAAGTGCATGTTTGTGAGACAGAATACCAAGAGCAAAATAAGAAAGGGAGTACCTTCACTGTTGTTCCCTATAGAAGCTACTATACACGGCGGTTGGGCCGTTCTGATACACGCTGCCTGGGATCCAGCCCAGACAGATGGCGAGCTCAAGACAAGGTAAAAAGCCTAGACCATTAGCAGCCTATACTTGTTTTCCCCTCAAAAAAATCATTTACCGTGATTGTTTGAACAACCTGGGGAAAATGAAACTTGGGGAAAATGATGTCTATCTTTTCATGATTTGCCCTCGCTCCCCAATTATGAATTAACATTTTATTTTTATAATTTATGAACTATGATTTCTGAACTAAGCTAATTCATTTAAGCATAAAATCCACATTTCCATGGTAACAGCATGAATGAAGAAGGAATGAACTTCCAAAGTTCAACTGCATTTATTACAGTACTTAAAAATAAACCTCCAGCAATTTTGATCCAGGAAATTACTGTAGTTTTTTTGTATGAGAAAAAAAATTTAAAAATTAAAGTTCTTATTGCAAATTTGTATAAGAACAACTCAATTTTGTATTGTATTTGATAAAGACCTGTATGTGTCAAAACACCTAGGATTTTGATTTTTCATACTATGATTTTAGTTGAGGAAATTATTTAAAGGGAAGCTATTGTTAGATTGAGAAACATGACATAAAACTGTGTCACAGTGGAAGTAACCTATGCTTACATGAAAACATAGGTTTAGGCTTTTTTTTGATGTTGCCAGTACTTTCATTAAATGAGCAAAATGTTAGGTTTTACAATAGAGAGTAAAATGATGGATATTCATTAGCCATTCTCTAACTATTCCTCTTCATTCAATTGATAACAGTTATTAGCTTAATACTTTAACAAACCTCAGCTAGAAATGTGATCAATGAGATAAATACCTTGTTTTGAAAATATATTTAAATTTAGCCAGTTCTTGAAAAGTTATTTCAAACCTGCAGAGTGTTTGAAAACAAAGGATAATTAATGAGTGAAACCATTTACAGGGGAATTAGTACATTTTCTATGTTTTAATGATTTCAAATCAAAAGTCAAGATATTTCTAGAAGCTTTATGATTCAAAAGCAAATTATTTGGCTCAGTAAAGAATAAATAGGTAATCCAATTATTCTAATAATGTAATAAATCTATTTTATTTCTTTAAAAAAGAAAAGAATATTCAAAATAAGTATATTACAAAATGAAGGAGGAAAAAAATCTCTTAGTGGAGAGAATTTTCTTTGAAACACAGCCACATTAACCAAAATAATGTACATCTACAGATATATATACATGCTTCCCTTGTAATCAGAAGTTTTACAAATACAATTTGATAATTTGTGTATGGAAGCTAAGAAAAGTGTGCTCAAATCAGGCATCCATATTACTTATGTATAACTATACACCCAATTTCAACAAAAATCCTTGTCAGCAACCCATCCCTGTGAAAGGTGGTGATGCATGCTATATCTGTATCTCCTCTGGGATCTGTGGCTCCCGACATTTGAAGACACCTGGCCAACCTAGATACTTTTTCCTCTAGTACTATCCAAATCATAAAAATAATCCCCAGACTAAGACTTTAAAGACTTGTCCTAGTAGGAATAATAAAGTCAGTAAAAAGCCTCCCACGACTGATTGAGACTTTTCATGTAGAGTTTTACCAATGATTTAATTCCTTACTTTGGCTCCTCTTTTAGCCATCAAGTCAAAATATTTTCAGCTGTATTTCAGCTCTGTTATTTTCCATGGGAATCGATGAGACGCACCCCATGGTCCTGAGGGAACTGGCAGATGTAGTTGATAAGCCATACTTCATCATATTTGAGAAGTCATGGCAGTGAGATAAAGTCCCTAGTGACTGGAAAAAGAGAAATACCACACTCATTTTTTAAATAAGTAAAAAGGAGGACTGTGGAAACTACCAACTAGTCAGCCTCTCCTCTGTGCCTGATAAGATCACAGAACAGAGCCTCCTGGAAGCTATGTCAAGGCATGTGGATGGTAGGGAGGTAACTAGAGACAGCCGACATGGCTTCACAACAGGCAAATCATCCCTAAATAATCTGCTGGCCTTCTGCGATGAAGTGATGGAGTGACTGCCTTGCTGAATAAGGGAAGAGCAACCAATGTCATCTACCTTGACTTCTGTAAGGTCTTTGACACGGTCCCACACAACACCTTTGTCTCTAAATTGGAGAGATACGGATTTGATGGATGAGCTATTCAATGGATAAGGAATTGGCTGGATGGTCACATACAAAGAGTTTCAGTCAATGGCTCAGTGTCCAAATGGAGATCCATATCAAGTGGTGTCCCTCAGGGGTCCATACTGGGACAAATACTGTTCAGTACCATTACTGACGGCATAGACAGTGGGATTGAGTGCGCCCTCAGAAAGTTTGCAGAGTGGTGCAAGCTGAGTGGTGCAGTTGATAGGCTAAAAGGAAGGGATGCCATGCAGAGCAGCCTTGACAGGCTTGAGGAGTGGGCCAACATGAATCTCAGGGAGTTCAACAACAGCAAGTGCTGCGATCTGCACCTGGGTAGGGGCAATTACCAGTATCAATACAGTCTAGGGGATAAATGGTTTGAGAGAAACCCTGCAGAGAAGGACTTGGGGATACTGGTGGATAAAAAATTGGACATGAGCCACAAATGTGCACCTGCAGACTGAAAAGCCAGTCGTATCCTGGGCTGCATCAAAGCATGGCCAGCAGATCTAGGGAGGTGATTCTGCCCCTCTGCTCCACTCTGGTGAGACCCCACCTGCAGTACTGTGTCCAGCTCTGGGGCCTCCAATATAAGAAGGACATGGACCTGTTGGACTGGGTCCAGAGGACAGCAACCAAGATGATCGGAGGGTTAGAGCACCTCTGCTATGAAGACAGGCTGAGAGTTGGGATTGTTGAACCTGGAGAAGAGAAGGTTCCGGGGAGACCTTATTGTGGCCTTCAGTCCTTAAAGGGGGCTCATAAGAAAGACAGAGAGAGACTTGTTACCAGGGCCTGTAGTGATAGGACAAGGGACTATGGTTTTAAATTGAGAGAGGGTAGGTATAGATTGGACGTAAGGAAGAAATTTTTTTAAAATGAGGGTGGTGAGACACTGGAACAGGTTAACCAGAGAAGTTGTGGATGTGCCATCATTGGAGGTGTTCAAGGTCAGGTTGGACAGAGCTTTGAGCAACATCATCTAGTGGAAGGTGTACTTGTCCAAGGCAGGAGGGTTGCACTAGATGATCTTTAAAGGTCTTTTCCAACCTAAACCATTCTGTGATTGCCCTTCCACTAGTACCTCTAGAGCTTTTTCCTACTTTTAAAATATAAATTTATTGCAGAACATTCTCAGGGTGTATGTCTTTCTCAGAAATAGCACTATCACCTATATCATTCACTTACCCTTTCTGTATCTTACCCTACAACCTCATTGATAGCTGTTAATTATGTTGGTTGCCCTGTTGAAGTGGGGCATCCAGGAAACCAAATGACTTGAGAAAAAGGTTTTATCCTTCATGACCTTCTGCCACGTACAAACTGATACCATTCGGCTGTTGCTGATGTCTGGCAGCAGGTGTGATGCAATTTTACTCATCTCCACTAGCCACTCAGAACGAGTTTTAAAACTGAGGCACCACTAAAAATGAGGAAATGAATACACACATATATATGCATACATACATACATATGTGTAAATATGTATATAGCAATCAACTTTTTGGAACCATTAAGATATGAATTTTCATATACTTATTACCATAATGAGAAGAGCACTGTTTGCGTTTGTTCCCTTCCCGCTATCTGCTACATCCCTCTGTGCTTCCTACACACCAATTGAAATATTATTTCTAAATTGCTAAAACAAGGCGGATGATATCTTCTTTCAAACAGGTTTCTTAAAACAAAAGCAGCCCTAAGCAGCGAGTGGAAAAATCTACTTCCTCTAAATCATGCCCAGCTAATCAGACAACACAGTTTTGAATCCACTGTTGCTTCTGAGAATTTCACCTGGTGTTCCTGAAAACTGCTGTTGAGAAGGCTTACCTCAGCAGTTGGACCTCATCTCTTTAGGGTTTGTAATTAATGGGATCACGAAAAAAAAAAAAGATAATTTTTTAATTTTCCACTGTGTAGTGATGCCCAACACCTACTGCCTGAACCACCATTGTTACCATTTTGCTGTTCTAAATTCAAGGAAATACCTCGAATGTTGTGGACAAAGCATGATTATTTCATTCTGGACATCAGACTCTTTTCAGTGACTCGAGCTGTGGAGAATTTGACACAAAAAGCCAAAATTTGAAGATGAACAATAAAATATAGAATATTAACATGTAATATTAGTTTAATATTATAAAGCAAATGTAAATGACAGCACCAAAACAGAGGATTTCAATATTACCAAAATTAGTCTGTAAAGCTGAAATGATTCACTTCAACTTTTTATCACTGAAAATTTTATCTCACCCTCCAAATATTTTCAACAAGGTACATCTGAATAGAAACTTTTTACACTGATAGTATCTAAGCAATTCTATTATTTCCCAGCAGTTAAAGAACATTTTTTCACTCATATTATTTAACCAATTCAATTATTTCCAAGCAGTTAGATGTTTCCTTTTAAATACTATGCCTTGCACATTTCTTCCACAGATGTCCTCTTCTCACTTCAATATTCCCTTGAATCACATGCAGTGAAGCTCAGATAAATTCAGAGAATGTCTTCAGTTGAAATATCTTATAAAATGCAAATTACTGCTATAATCTGATGATATTTCACAAGCTAACTGACTTTAGCACTGCCTTCTCTGTAACCATTTATAAAAGCTAAAAATCTCTGGCAATCTCTCTGGCTGTGGGGCTGTCTATAAACATTTTGTTATTACATCTATATGCAAAATTATTCTCAGTGTAGTACACAGGGTCAATATCTCTTTTGCATGGAGGACAAGACTGAATGAGACATGCATGCTGACAGCAGAATATCAATTGACTACAGCCATATTTATCCGAGAGGAAAATTTTCTGTTCTCTTAATACTTTATTTAAATAGTTTTAGAAATAGCACTCCCCTTGACCCAAAGAAGTTATAGCATGCCCCATTTCACACATTAACCAAAAATAACATCAAATCTCTTAGGAAAACAAAACCAGAGTCTACTGTCAATCATAATACAAGTAACTTGTTAATTCCAACAGAGTCAGAAAGATCTACAGTCCTATAAAATATGAGAATCTGCCCCAAAGAATATATAAAATCAGAGTGAAATATGATATACACTGAGTGAAAATCTACCTCTACTAAAGCCAATACTAAAAAACCGTCTTATTCATTTCAAAGAATTTCAGTGGTGTTCTTTAAGGTGTACAATAAATGCTAATGCACACACCACGATAGTGAGTATGTATGCAAACGACACTTATAAAGAGTTGGTGCTCCCTGGTATTCTTTTGGCAGATCATCAGCTCTACTTCAGCCATTCTACCAAAGCAGAACAATACAGTCTGAGAGTATCTTTTCCTATCCCCTGCTCATCACTACATTCAAAGCATAATCCACGTATCGAAATATGCTTTGAGTTGTTTGTGAATATTTGTCCGGTCACGATGACTGGGACATTGGTTAAAGTGCAAGGGCATGCATTTATCGTGCAATTATCAGGTAGTATTCTGAACACAAGAATACTCTCATCTGAACAATTTAACAGAAGCTTACAGTTCTTGGGTACCTTTAATCCAAGCGTGGTTTCCTGAATTTGTTCTTACAGGGAGTTTAGTCCCATAAACACTGCAAAAATGATAGAAAGTACATAAACTAGTAGTAATTTGGTTCTGATCTAGATGACAGAAGTATTGTGACGGTCTCTAGTGGAAATACGTTTGAAGGGCAGGTGGGCAGGAGATAGTCCAGCTTGTGTTTATCAACCAGAATCGAGGAAAAGCCATTAAGAGTTGTTTGTTAGTGACTCAACAAGACAAGTCAAACTGGACTATAAAAAGATTTTTCTCGTATCAGAAGGGAGGAGGATAGGAGGATCTGTTGTGAGAGGTGACTCGTCTAGAAAATAGAAGAATGGGTTTGGGTTAGTCTTTTGTGAGCTGGAGAGATGCAATACAGCTGTTGATTTTCTTAAAATCTGAGTCTGAAGGGAGAAAAATAGGTGAAATAAATAAATAAAACAAACATACACCATGGGAAGGGCTTTTTTCCATCCTCCACCAAACCAACATATGAATGTAGCTCATCTCCCCACCTTTTTAACCCTTGGTCCTTCACAAAACCTGTGATGTAATAAGGTAATGAGAATTAAATTTAATGGTTGACAGAGAGTGTGTTTATCCTTTGTACTGATAAGAATGTATCTCTCTAAATACTTGCTGAGAAATCTGCTTATTATCGGATGCTGCTGCTGTATACAACGCTCTTGAAAAACAAGCCAAACCACAAAATACGCCAAATGGGCAGATGATTGCTGCCTGCTGATTTTGGTGGAGTTCTGTCCAGGAAGTCAGGCTAGATGATAGCCCAGGCCTTCTGGCCCAAATCCAGATGTATCTCTTTGCTAATCCACACAAAAAATGCACAAGACTGGAACAATCTGGAAAAGCTTGCAACTCTCCAGTTGTTACTGTCTGTAACAGACAGCTCCACATTGTTCTCTGCTCCTTGCCCTATGTTTTGTTTTCCATAAATAGTGGAATTTCATGCCAATTTATGAGATAGATTTTTGTAAGAGATGCAGAAATTCTGAAGCAATAACTGAAGCTGTTAAAACTCAAAATTAAGCTATGCAATGCTCAAAAATGTTGGCCACCTGCTATAATTAAAACTTTTAAACATTTCTCAGTACTTCTGATACATTAGTTTTCTCTGTCATTTGACAGCCCTCTGAACTGAAATAGCTTGTTGAATATTTTAGAATCAACATTACAGTACCACCACTTCAGTGAAAGAATTAGAATTAATTTTTCACAACTGCATCATTCCAGGGCATTGTGAAATACAACTTCAGTGGGTTTCTTTAAGCAGCAGTGTCCTGGTGTCATATTGAGCAGTTGTGTCTATGGCAACATGTTCCAATTATCATGGATCTCATATATCTACCATCATCTCTGAATGGTTTTTTTAGACAATTAACATAGAATTCAATGCTAATTGTTAAAATCAGAATGAAAACTGAAGTTCATGCATAAAGCACCTTCTGCCTACATATTGCCGTACACAGCTTGAATAGGTATAAACTTTTTTGCGTTAATAGAACTGGGAAACATTTGAAACCAAAACAGGTGACAATTTACTTTTCATTTCCTGGCTTCTGCTACTACAAGGAAGATCTGTTTATTCATTATTTCTTTATCGCATAGCAAATTGTGTAAAATAGAATGTTATTTCTCTATAGTAGAAGACAAACTGGTGGCAGACAGGGCCTGGATTGAGAGCCAAGGCACTCAGGTCCTCTCTTTCAGCTTACCAGGTGTGGTAAACAGGGGTACCCCTCAGTTTACTCATGTGTAAACTGGTATTTATGGTATCATTCCCAGTAATCACTCTCAAAATGTCAATGTTCTTATTACAACTCCCAGTCCTTGCTGTTTTGGAACTGCACTGCAAATGCATCTCACCTTTCAGTAAGGATATGCTTCAGTCTGCAGAGCTTTGGAAGACAAATATAAGTAATAGCGGTTAATATTTTCAAGTAATTTTTAGACACTGATTTGAAATATTTGATTTCCTTAATCTGAGCAAACACATCTCCATGCTCATTGAATCTTTGTGCTCTACCACCTACAGTGTGCAGCTTTGTGCTCTCCCACCTACAACATTTCCCAAGTATTTTTCCCTATGTGAATGTATTTATTTGTACCTTCCACTATAGTAGCAGCATGCTTGATTTCAAGAATGAAAATTGATCTTTCTCACAACCTTCCCAGTACATATTGAAGACACCTCTGTGTTGGCACCCCATATTTCTAGAAAAAAAAAGATCAAGCTATTAGCACTGCTATATTCTTAGTAAAATACCAAAATCAATGAGATGTCATTTATTAATATTTCTCTGGACTTTCCACTAGAATACACCATCAACATACTCATATCTCTGTTCAACTAACCTCTGAATTATTGTGTTAATGTTTTCCTGGTATGTGGTGTTATATTCCACCGAGCCATAGTCACCAAAGGTAGCTATGCAGCACCCAGAGCAGCCTACAATGTCTTCATCTTGCCTATAAGAAGAATCTTTCACTGCTCTGCTCCTTCTTATTTTACTATATTCTTTCCAGTTACTCTACAATTTCCACACGAAACAAGTTCAAGGTGAGGGCATGAGAGGGAAGGGAAACTTATGCCCTCTAGCCAAATTTTCTGAAGAAGCCTCTCAAAGTTTTGTGCCTGAAACAGCATTCAGAGCTCTGTAGGTAATATGTCAGAAGGTCCAGCTGCAGAAGGAGGACACAGAAAGAAACTAGTAAAGGAATATTCTTTAATTCCAAGAAAAAGAGAAATTGCATATGAAAAATCTTAGTGGAGCGGTAGTTGCTCACTGCCCTTTGCAGAAGTTCACTGGTTTGGGCAACAACTTGTGGCTTTTAAGACTTAGTTTAGCTCCCTGCTTTGCCATAGGCACACACTAGTGTGATGAAGAGCAAGATGTTTAACCTACAAGATCTCAGGTTCTTATATATGAAGACTATATGTAGGATTATCAGATCCTACCAAAACAACCACAATAAAAGCAATATTAAATCAAGTCTACTTAATCCCAACTGATCTGGGACATAGCCTGACACCTAAGACCCATCTAGAGCCTCAAAGAACCACCCAGTCTGCTAGCTCTGCGAGTTCTCCAGAGCTGCTAAAGCCTTTAGTTTCCTAAATTAATTTGAATCTCCTGATTTAGCCTGGAAGTTGTCTTCATCTTTAAATTAACACATACTCGAAGCATGTAATCTGATAAATTGGTAACATCCAACCTAAAACCCTATTGCAACTCACCTTTGGGGAGACAGACACTTAGACCCTGATTAAATCCTTCCTTGACCTCTGTCTAATTATCTCAAAGAAACAAAAAAATCTGGACAAAGTCAAGGCTACCATTAGCATCACAGAAGGGGTACAGCAGAAAAAATGATCCCATCTTTTCACTTTAGATCCTTGTGTTTGGCTCACTGGGATCACTTAGATCACTAACCACCATTTTCAGAGGAGGGCTATATGGTGAGATGCTGAGTGGACAGACTTTTCCTCTTGGTTCCCCGTTACTCACAAGGGAAAAGAGAGAGACCTAAGGTAAGCAGATCATAAAGGTCTTTGAAGTCTCCTGAGTTCCCTCTCCCCATGGAGAGTGACAAGTGCCTGAGCCAGGTAGGTTGTCCTCTGCATGTCCTGAGGCCTACCTCACTCCTTGTTCTTGTCAGATATTTAGCTATGGTTGGCAGACTTACCATCCCCTCTGCTTTCAGGCAGGTGCCTAAAATTTTACTGAGTGTGTGCCCAAGTTAAGCACTGGAATTAGGCTTAATGTGACTGATGGAACCACGCTGGGAAGCACGGCTTTATTGCTGTATTTGTTGATATGGCCTAAGTCACACACAATTGTGTTACTAAGTCCACAGACTGCAATCCAAATAATGTTTTTAGTTAATAAAAATTAAAATTCAATAAACTAAAGATCCCCCCCCGAAACTAGACCAATCTACTTCATACATAAAGCCACCATTTTGGTGTATGACTCCAAAGGAAAAAGGCTCCTTCAGTGCTCAGGGAAGGTTAATCAAAACTCCATCCCATCTCTACACATGCTCCCTGGAAATGTGATTCATCCTCTTGCTTTCCTCCCAGATAGTTACAAGAATGGATGGAGGATTTAAGGAACTCCTTTTCACCAGTAATGCAAAAGCTGAGTCACCTCTTGATATGCAGTCCATAGCTTAAAATAGCCTAACCTTGAGAGGAAATAGCCAAGATTTATAGATAAAGAAGGTGAAAAGAAAAGACCAGAAAAGAAATGAACCTGCGTATGGGAAAGTCTGAAACCCAATAACCAACCCTGTGATGAACTGCCGGAGTGCAGAACTCAGCAGCTGGCTAACAGAGCGGGCAGCCATGAGGAATGCAGTCTTGAAAGGCAGGAATGTTAATGGACACTCCTGCGTCAGGCTTGACTAGAGGGATGTCAAACACTAAATTAAAACCTAAGCATTAACCAGAGACCATATGCGAGGATAGTCATTTGGAAGCATTTTCAGCCTGTCATTGTCTCTTCAAAAGCCAAGACAAAAAAGACTCTCCATGAATCAGAAAAGGCTGAAATAGTCACCATGTCAATTCAGGAACCCAATGGCTACTGGGTGAAAACAGTAATTTTCAAAAAGAAAATTCAAACTTGTCCTCTCCCAACAGCTGCAGGCTTCTCTTATCTCCTGGAAGCCAGAAATGTTCAAATCCCTTCAGTAAAACAACATCCCAAGGATCTAACTGAATGTCTGGGGACTGGTCATTATGTAGATGCTACCCACCTGGGACCTATATTAATTTAGGATATGTACATGTCTTTCCAATGCTAGCTGACTTTATGCTTTGTCCCATCTACTTTTTATTGCGTGTCAAAAGCAGAAAAAGCATCATCGTTCATCTTAGTGCTGAATAATCTTTTGTGTAATCTTCTTTTCTGGAACTGGGAGTTTTTTAAGATAATGTGCATATTGTCTGAAATTAATGTATGCACAGCAGATTTTCAGTGTTGTTTAACAGTATTACTGTGGCTCATGCCAGCTAAATATGTTTCAGTAGATTTCAGGCAAGATTTCTGCAATGTAATCTACTTAGTATTGCTTACGGCAAGTATCTGGAAACTTCCGTAGATGTGTAATAGAACAGCCCAATGTCTTCCAATGCTTAAACAACACAACAGGAATAAATGCAAGGAATAAAATAATTTTCTTGGGTCACACAACTAGCCCTAAGCTCTAAAATTTCAGTACTCGATGGTATTGCCTGGGAGCTAGTTACTAGTGAAATCATACATGCTGATGGTAGCTGAGACCAGCAATTGTCTGTAAATGCATTGTTTCAGTGAGCTCCTCAGATAGGCCCCCTGCTTTGAAGCACCTTGCTTCTCAGGTTTTCTGAGATTGTGCCCAGTATAACAGGGAAGGAAAGCGAAAAGGTGCCTTGACAACATCTTTCTGACTTGCTGAATTTATCAATGTCTCTAGGCAGAATTGGTCTGGATATTACAAGAAGATACTGGCTACTGTGATATGGTAGCCAACGGTCTCGATATGTTAGGATTTACAAGGCTGGGCTCAACAATGCAGCAAAGTCAGGATACCGTGTCACTCCAGGCACTGTAACAACCCCTGTGCCAAGTAGCCTTGGGATGCCATTCAGGGTAACTACTCTGCCAGTTCTCTGTGAGGCAAGGGAACACGTAGCTGCCATGCCTACCACCTTGTAATGCACTAGAGACTTCGCCCTGGACTGCTCTTCTCATAAACTGTCTCCTATGGATCCATTACCAACAGCTCCCAGAGGATCCAGAAAAAGCCACATACTTAACAACAGCTCCCAGCTATAGTTGCAATGGATGTTGTATAAATTACTGAATAAATAGGAAATACAAAATAATAAAAATAAAAAAAAATATAAAATTAAATCATCAAGCTAGAAAGAGACAGCAAATGGTTAATGTGAAGATTATAAATAGATCACTTCAATTTCAAAAGCTAACATGACGGTAACTCCAATGATTATAGCTTTGATTTAAGCGCACATAGAAGTGCCAGGTCAGTTTACAGAATCAACTAACCTCTCTCGAGTGTTAAGCTAGATATGTATTAATATATGTTTTGGTGACATGAGCAATAACAAGAATAGGTTTGACCCAGGTGACCACTATAACACACTTTTTGGAAACAATATCCACCAGTCTGCTGTAAGATAACCATGGAGGTTCTTAAACTGCTTGGGAAAGGAAATTCATATGGTGAATTTATCCATAATGAAAGTACAAGGCAAATCTTGCCTCGGACAGGGAAGAAATAAAGAAATTGGTTTCTGTGGTTCAATGTCAAATCAATGCAGCAAGATATTATATATCACAGTGGCTTGGTTTTTCTCCGACCCTTAACACGCCTTCCTCTGTTTATCCTTCTTTCTTTCTTTGGCTACGTGTTCCCAGAGGCAAGGGAAACTAATGGCTTGCTTACACTTCACTTTGATAGGACTGACGTTTTCTTCTCACATTCCCAGAAAGGACATAGTGGGACAGCCACCCTCCAGCATGGCACCTAGCGCCCCCTTCCCCACTTGCCGGTGCGAGATGAGGGGATGTGGCCCACAGCAACCAGTCCCCAGGAGAGCAGCATTTCTGCACCCATCCCACTCCATGTGACCCAGCTGCCCTATTTCCCTCTCCTTCATGTCGCAGAGGCTCACAGGGCTGGGGAGCAGGTTCCCACCCACCCCACTGCCCCCAGTCTCGTGCAGGACCGGGCAGAGATAGGGTCCCTATTCTCTCCTTTGAAGGAGCCGGTCTTATTCCCAGTCTCACATTCCCTTGTATGTTTGTTGTGGCCCACCAGCCTGATTTCACAGAAATATTAAGAAGTGAAGTATGCTTCAGTCAAAACGATTCTCAGGCTTCACACTGCAGCATACATCAATATTGCAGCCTGCAGGGTAGTACACCGGTATCTGTTCTAGCTCTAAATAAGCTAGCTGAGATACCGGAATTAGTTAGAACAGCATGGTGTTGTCCGTAGGTTAACTTTTTTTCCCCAAGTGGATAGATTAGCCTAGAGCAAACATATCCTTGACTGCAATCTACATGCAGGACTGTGCCTCCCTGCTGTCCGGCACACTGTCAGAAAATATCCACTCAGAAACTGAAATGGAATAGTTCTGATCTCTGCAGCTCATTTCAGCCCTAACACGTCCCATACCAGAGGCAGAAAGTGGCACTAAGAAAATTCAGTATTGGTTGAGTTTCCCCCTACCCTGCAATGACATTCTCCCTGGGGGTCTCCAACCAGCCAAGGCAACTTGCAGCACCGAAAGGCGTCAGGGTGAAGAAACGGTTCTGCTGTGTAATCAAGTGTTTAAATAGACATTGTAAGGAGGCTACGGTGCACATATGCACAATCCTACAAATATTAACCCGCCTGAAAAACGATTAGGCAAAATTTAGTCATGAAAAGAATACCATGGTTAGGACCCGGTTTTTCCCCATCATTTTTGTAATGGAGCAGAAGAGAACCACAGAATAGGCCAGATATGACAAATAGTATCACACCATCTAAATGGCTCACTCATTAGTCTTGTCTCCCTGGTGTTACATGGTAGATGGAATTAGAGATCAATGATAAGAACAGTATATTTGACCTAACTCGAGTCCTGTTAAAACTCTACCGAGGCCTACAGTTGCGTACAACCTCTTCCAAGCACTGGCACATGTTCATGAGAGTTTCTTATGAGAAGAGCAGCAGCAAATTTGAATCTGTCATCGATAGGCAGCAACTTGGAAGCAAATAAGTTATTTGATTAATTAGTCTTTTTTATTGAAATTGCCCACACATGGCTTACATGCTTCACCAAATTATTTATTCTACATCAATTACGCAACAAATATTTTATGCTGATATTTGTTTAACCCCTGAAGAGTTAGCAGCAGTTTACTGTGAATCTTTTATATTCCAATTTTCAGTAACAGTGGTTAATTCTGAGTGCACCATATCAGTTTCTGTTTATAGGAGGGGGTAAGTTTAACTCCTGTGATAAGCTCCCTAATGTGGAACCCAACAATCTTCAAAAAACTGCTGGATTTCTTATAGATTCCTCCTAGCAAACACGTCTGCTAGAATCACTGGAAAACAAACATGAAAGTGAAAAGCAAACAGCCAGAGTCCATGCAGTTATTTGCCCAGTGAAAATTCAAAGGCAATGAAAAGGGTTCATAATACTCTAGCCCTTACACATGTATAATAAAATACTGAATACAAATCTAGCATTACCATCTACACATTTGAATTTCTTTTCCTGCTTATTAAACTATATTAATTCAAAAAACCTTTTATCTCTCTGAAGAAAGGTGGGTGAGCCACCACAGGAGAGAAGGTAGGAGTAAGTCTGTAAAGAAGAGGAAAAATACCAAACTTTAGTCACTGAGAACAGGAGCAGGGAAGATGGGCCATGAAGCAATTAAAGGTGGATGAAACTACCTGTGGTAATGAACTGCATGTCTATTGAGTTTGCATCAGAAGAGGGCAAAATGGGAGGGTCGGAATGGCAGTGGTGTTTCTTGCTCTCGTCCTGAATGTAGATCCCTGTTTGGGGAGGCTTTTCTGTCCCCAGCCCTTCAGGAACCGTTATTTGTGTGGGAGAGCAGAACGCCGTTCTTTATTACTCACCCCTTTCAATTTGCACAGCACAACCCAGCTCAGATATTCTACTTGCCCAGGGGACCGCAGGAAATCCAAGAAGCTCCATGCTAAATCCCCAAGCAACGAACCAATTTGGATTCTTCAGTTTTGCCGTGCAGCCGTAGACACTCCACAGCTCATAGCTCCCACTGGAACCTCTGCTTAAAATTGAAGGGCTTTTCAAAATCGTTCCTGTTATGTTTCAGTGCATGCATGATGCAATTCTCAGTTTGTACTGGTGAGGTGGGAATTGCAGCTGGAGAGAGCAGTATGTATGAACTTTGGATGAAGTTTGTGCATCCCTAAAGAGCGCTGGCTTGGGAGTTCTTCTCTCTGCCTTGGAACATGTCAAAGCCAAACAGCACGCTTCCTTAGGTGCCTCCTTTTGCCCTGCTGTCCTGATGTTCGCCCTTACGTACATTACACTCATTCTCACTTACAATGTTTGTACTGTTTTTTTCAAGCTTCTAGACCAGGCATTTGCATTTGCTCCTTCACTTTAGAAAGTATCTTTCTTCAATTGTAAGAGGGTTTTTTTTTTTTTTTTTAAACAGAATTCATAGCAAGTATCTCCATTAAGCTCATAGCTTAAGCTTAAGCTTAGTCCCAAGTCCAACAATAAAGTCCCCTCAGTCATCTGTGTTTAAATCATGAAACAAAAGAGCAGTAAGAACACAACCAAACCCCATACAGTAAAATAAAAATCTTTATCCTTAAAATGCACCATCAAGTTACTCAAAACATAAGTAAAACATACCCATGGGTGGGAGCACAATTCTCCCACCTAAAATATTCATAAATTAATCTATGCCAATATGCATAGCAGAAAAAGCAGGTCTACTGGCATTTGAGTTTTAAATATATTAGAAAAAAACTTTTAAAAACAAGAAAAGAGCCCTGAGTCCTCCAAGAGGGACTACGAGACATCTTTGATCATGTCCCTCATGACTATCGCTTGCAACATGATGTCTCACTGGTCGCTGACAGAATGCTAAAATCCTTGCGCCCCTGTATCTCAGGCTGCAGTGAGGCTTTCTTAGCTATGGTATGTCATATACCTACAGTTCCAAGCAAATACTGCTCAATGGCATCTGCTTTCTTCTGAAGAGGTGGACACTCGCCTCTTTGCCTCTTATTCATACATCCAATTGTCCTGCCACTGCTCCTTGGTGATAAATGGTGATTTTCTAGCAGTAAACCCAAGTATGGGTCATTTAACCTTCAAAAGGTCAACAAAACAGTTAATGTGCAGACACAGCAAGAAATTAATAGTGCTCCCAATTTCATCCAATTGGCCTACATGCTTGCATTCATTAGGTTTACTAGTGAGCAGTGGTTGTCAGGGATAGTTAAGTTTACTGTTGGCAATGACCACATGCTTTTACATGGTTTGAGAAACTTCTGTGTTAATGTGCTGCTGCCAAATCCCCAGGTTGCCCATTAACATTTGATGTCCTGCAAATGTCTGAGGGCCATAAAGTGTGCGCACCACTCATCTATGGCAAGTCCAGAAATCGCAGTGAAACTATGGAAGACATCCATATGTATCAAGTTTAAATGTATAAATGCAAGCCAAAAAGACGAAGTAAATCCTCCAGGTGGAGCTGGCCAATGTGTCACATACCAGTGGGTATTTGTGAAGTCCTGGCAATTTTTGAAATCAATGCCAAGGAGGTGGATCAGGTGGGTATGAAATGGAAATCGTCAAGGGGATTTGGGACTCAGCTCCCAGAATTGAAGTTTTTCCATTTGCAATCCCTAATACACTACACAGGAGAAACTACAATGCATAAACTCAACGCTACGGTGAATGAGAAAGGAAGATGCAATCACAAAGCTCATTATTCAAGGCAACACACATTTATGCCAGATATAAGTCCTTCTTGGGAACCATTCCTAATTCTGAACTCTTTCATAAAGATTCCCACAAACTTCATCCAATTCATTAATTTACCTCTGGAAACAATTACAATTGAGGAACGAACTTTCTATTCCCCACCCCCCTCCAAGTTCCTGAATTGGGTATGGCTAAAGGAATGCTGCTGTTTCATCTGAATTTCCACCATTTTCTTTCCCTATTGCCCTATTGGAAACACTACTGAGCTCAACTGAAGTTAGACTAGATACCGTGACAGTGCACATACCTAGTATCTTCTGACTGCCTGTGTTACATTAATAATAACATATTCATTCACTCACCGCTGGCTGACAAAGCTGAAACTTTTGAATAACTTGTAAACCAAAAACAGTAAAAAAATTTGAAAAGCCAATTAACAAATACATTAGACTAAGAAAACAGTTCATTTATGCACACGAATGATGTCACCAATTTCGACTTTCAATTTCTGAACAAATATTACTATCAATTAATAATGCATGCCACTTACAGAGTTCTTTTCATCCTGAAAACGCATTATAAACATTAACTAATTAAATTTCCTGATCTTTTTCATTGTAATTTTATATATATAAAATCGGGGGCCAGGGAGGGAAAGGCCATTAGATGCCTTGGGACTTCATTACCACAAAGGCAAGAGCAGAAAACTGCTTTTAATTTATGTACAAGCTGCTGCTTCTTCCTCGTGAATGTTTTTCTTCTTCAAAGAAGCTCCCACCCAGGCCAGATGACCAGAAGAGGACATTCCTGTTACAAATATATCAAAATCCTTCCAAGGTTGTTCCAGTGCATAAGACCAAAATTCACTAGCTGGAACTACTTTTATGCCATTTAAGAAACAGCAATCTTCTTTGCCCTGTGACCTCTCTGGGGGTTTTTGTTAGTTTGTTTTTTGTTTGTTTATTTGTTTGTTTAATGGGGAAGATCTCCTAATTTGTCTGAGATATCTTAGCAGCTGGACAAATATCATGTATGGCTGCAACTATCCAAAATAATCTCCCTTTTCTAGTGGTCCACACCGAAGAATTTTAACTCAACATGTACTCGCTCTTGCCTCTTTTTCATAGATAGAGCCTAAGCTTGCAATGCAACTCTTATGGGGCTGATAGGAAACCCCTGTAAACAGTGCATAAATCCCTGAGGGGATACAGCATTTATCAGCTACAATTGTGTTTTTCCCAGTCTTGAGAAAACAGCTTATAATTCCTATATCAGTTCAATATAATTGAGCAGTTTTACATATATTTAGGTTAGAAAGTTGTCGAAATGGTTATACAATGTCTTAAAGGATCTTTTTTCACTACCAGATAAAGGATTTCAGCTGAATTATATATAACAACGATGACACTGTTGGACAGGTTTTATCAAAGATCATTACAGTTACTAAAAATACCACAAATATTCACATGCTCCATCCTTGTGTAAAGTTGTTAATCAAAACTAGAGATACCAAGATGCATCAGTCTAATGACTATGAAATCTCAAGTGTTTCTACACCCTTGGGAATGATTTCTCCTGATAACAACCTCCAGGTAGGAATTATTATCTTGGTGACATCACCTGAGATGCAAATCCTATGAATTCTGCAAAAAATATTGTGTGACCTATTTATTAGTATGGTGAGATATATCTTAGCACTGAAATAGAAAAGTTCAATGTATGGGAACGACATGCCCTGGCATATTTTTCAGGATCATTTATTATTTATTTTAATGCACTTTCAATAATTTTATTAGAATCAGTGAAACACCTGCAGTTTGTGATAACATAGACATCGTATCACAGTTTCATAGAATCAGGGCCTTAGCAAATGACAGGCTTAAATTTCACAAACCATAATGCTGTTGATGGTTTATTAGTTTCTGCATATTTTTCGTATAAACAGATTTACGAACACGTTACATTTTAGTACTGTCATTAAGAAAATATGATTTTTATAGGGCTAGATACAGTTGGAGTACTTGCTTTACATATTTATGAGGGATTTTTAGTTGAAATGTACTCATCAATAGCTAACACCCAAGTTTAGACATTAACAGATGTTTTAATTAACATGGGAATATTATCCAGGATAACAAATATATTACCTGTTTTTCTCCATGAACTCTAGAAGAATTACCATTATTATGATAAGCAGTAGAGCTGGTTATTTGTATTCTTGCAGCAACTACAGTTCCCAATGACAGAACATGCCCCTTTGTGTCAGGTGCTGTACAAATAGGTACCAATAAAGGTACAGTACTTGTTGCGGGAAGTTTCCAGTAATATATAGAAGACAAATTCAACAAAAGGAACTAGCACATTGTCTTCTTCAACTGCTACGGGAGCAGACATTGTCTTCTTCAACTGCTATGGAAGGAGACTTTTGAGCAATAATTTTTATTGAAGATATAACTAAAAAGGATTGGGAACGGGAGGGAGCACCATGGTTGAGTGCTACTGTCAAAGAGTGGGTTACAAAAAAGCTGCAGTGAAAGAAAAGAAAACTGCTAACACACAAAGGCAGAATGCCACTTTTGGATAATGAGAGATTTCAGCATCCTCTTGCTTTTTCTGTCCACATCCTGGCACTGATTTCAGAGCTTTCCTTCTTCTATATCTCCTATATGTTCACATCAGCCTGCGAATGCCATGGTAACGTTTCCTCTGAATGCCACTGCATCACTGCCACCCCCAGAAACATTCTCATTCACCATCCTCGACTGTTCAGCCTCCAGATTTCAACATATACTGAATCTGACTGCCTACTTCCAACATATAAAGAAAAGTAATTTCATACCCAAATATCTGTCCCACCCACCAGCAGTTCCCTTAATTTCTGTATTTAAGGATTCAGTGCTCCATTACCGTCTTCCAAACATAAATGTTATTGATGTTATTTGTTAGTGCGTTTGTTGTGGAGAATATTGTATAACATTTATTATGAAATAGCTTCAGCAGGTGCCAAAGGATTTCAGATAGTACTACCTGCACATAAAAAATATAAATTTTGTTGGTTACAATCCACTGACTTAAACAGGGACTCAACTGCCCCAAAAGATTTGCAAAATCAAGTATTAATGGCCATCACATTACTCTCAGAGGCTAATGAGTCCCTGAAAAGTATACATTCCGTGGTCATATCCACTTTAAGAAGAACTTTCCCATTTTCCTCAGATGGGCTATGCCCCTTTACCTTTGTGGCATAAACAGGGAGAATGAAGATTCCCAACCACCAGAAGAAGGAAGATATTGTGTAGGAGAGAACCTGCTTCCTGACATGGAATGAAGCTATTCCATCAATTTCAGTGACTCTTCTGCCTTTTACAGAAGCAGAGAATTTGGCCAACTGAGCCTTCAGCCATTTGAAAGCAACTGTACAACTCACAGTTGTCCTCTGGGAGGAAGAAGATCCCCTCTCCTTCATGTCAGCCACTGATTACAAATGGTAGTCAAACAAGCTTCCTGCCACTCTTAACATTCAAAACATCAGAGGCAAACTATCTTAGCCATGCACGCTAAGTGGCTGGTTGACAAAGTCTGCAATATTGATTTTTCTTACCAGAAATTGAAAACTTGTCACTTTGAACACTGACACGCCTCTTGACTCCCAAGGGAGCTCTGAGTAAGCTACAGTAAAACCCATGCAACCACCAAAGGTGGTAGCAGGACAAATGCTCACTTTGTGTTTGAGGACATCTGACTGAAATACCTCTTCAGGCAAAATTTCCAGCCCTTCTGCTGAGACAGAAGGATTTTCTTCTTAAACTTTTATGGATTTCAGCTTGAAAGACATTTAGATTTCATGTTTAGGTAATTATACAGAGATGCTTACTATTATAAGGCACAAAAGGTTCTTTCAGCATTTTAGGTTCTCCATTTAAAAATTATAGGCAATCTTAATTCTATTTATTAAAGGAAAATAAAAATTCAAATTCAAATAGACACAGTGCTCAAAAGGACTTTCTTTCTGTAAGGAGACTAATAATTATACCTTAGTCTGCTTTGCCCTTTTTTTTTTTTTAATAGATCTGAATTTCCTTTTTTTTTTTGCACCTGGAACTCTTATCATCTATATAGCATAAGCTAGGGCTTTTGCTACTCTGACAAAAATGTCAACATCTGCATATTTGTACTGGTTTTGGCATAGAGTTAAATTTCTTCGTAATAGCTTGCGTGGTTCCTATGACACAGCATCAAAGCCTTTTCTGCTTCTCACACTGCCCCACCAGAGAGTAGGCTGAGGGTGCACAAGAAGCTGGGAGAGGACACAGCTGAGACAGTTGACCCCAGCTGACCAAGGGGATATTCCATATCACATGACATCATGCTCAGCAATAAAAGCTCAAGGAAGAAGGAGGAAGGGGAGACACTTGCTATTATGGCATACAGCTTCCCAAGTAACCATTACACGTCATGGAGCCCTGCTTTCCTGGGGCTTCCCTGCCGATGGGAAGTAGTGAATGAACTCCTTATTTTGTTTTTCTTGCACAAGCAGCTTTTCCTTTGCTTCTTAAACTGTCTTTATCTCAACCCATGAGTTTTCTCACTTTTACTCTTTCAATTCTCTCCCTCATGCCACTGCAGGAAAGCAAACAAAATGGATTTGTGGGGCTCAGCTGCCCACCAGGGTTAAACCATGACAATATTAAATATGATCCAGAGAAATGTAACCTTGCCCGGACCTGAGAATTAATCTATATGGAAATGGGGATGTCTCTTTGAGACTCTCTTTCTCATTTCAACTTCGTTCCTATCCTTTATTCTGCATCAGTTTGGTGAAGATAGCAACACAGAAAGGCAAAATGTCTACAAAACACCTAAGAATGGACTCCAGACAATTAGTGACTGACATTCCTCCAGTAAATTTGAAAGCTTTAGTGGTTGACTCATACTGAAAGAATCAGAACCAATGGTTTCAGACCACTTGTATCACTATCAGTGGATCACAAACAGTATCACTAATATCAGACCTTTAAGTAGCTTCTGTAGCATGGGTGCAGTGTAACATTTCATGTTTGGGGGCTAGGTAGGATTGTCTAAAAACTTGTGAAATAGGAAAGACGTGAAGGGAATGTCTGTATGGGGATGACTCCGCAATTGCCAGATATAAGCTATTTTATTCAGGCTATGCTTGTATTAAGAATTTAAATGGGGCTCACACCCACACAGGCACATGCATACTGTTCAGTTGTTAAATGACCAAATAGTTTTGGTTCTGGCAAACCAGCATTCTCCCAAGCCCAGTCTGGGAGTGATCTGGGAGTCAGTATGGGTCACAGAGCACTTCCAACACAGGCTGTCTGGACACAGCTTAGGAAGGCAAGAGATCTTAGTTGTATGGATGCAAGCCATGTTGTGCAGATTGGGTCAGGGCCAGAAAATGGGGTTTGGCTTTTTTTTATTTGTTTATTAGTATACTAACCTCTTAGCATCTGCTCAGACCATGAGTATAGTAAGAAAGAAAATATGCCCTGATGTATATTCCAGCATACATGACACCATTCTTCTTGGTCCCTAGATGGATGGCAAAGCACACAAACATTCCAGCTGGGATCACAAAGCCTCACACTGGTGATGAAGCGGGGTCTTCTCTTTCCTTGAAAAAATGTGGAAATTCATGTTTATACTTGTGAAGCAGAACAGTAAGCTTTTAAATCACATCCCTGTGACAATAAAGTCCTGGAACCCTCCTTATTCTCCATCCTGTTACAGGCCCTTGAGAGCCACCTATCCTCACCTCTCCAGAAAAATCCTTGCAAACCATCCCTGCCTACATGGCTGGCATCAAGAGGGTTTGGGCTGTAATGAGTGACCCACCAGGATCAAGGGAAGTGCCACTCTACCAGGAACGGAAAGGCAGAGGAGACTGCTAGACCCATCAAGAAATTGCACTATATATCACAAACCCGGGATGCAGACAGACACAAGTGAAAAGAAAAAGAGAAAGCTGTATGGCAGCAGCAACAGAGAAAATTCAGAGCAAATGCTGAGTCTCACAGGGATGCAGGCCAAACAAACAAACTCCAGACGGTGGATGGACTATGGTGTTCTCTGCCTCTCCTTTAACAAGGTGGAGAGACACAGGACACAATTTGGACCGAAGTCTGAATTTTCCTAAAAAACAGCTAGGAAGTTCAGGATTAAGATTCTGATCCCGATCCAGAGCCACATGAATTATTAAAAAAAAATAAAATTCCCAGGAATAAATGTATGAAAAAAAGGACGACTCATAAGTATAAGATTTTGACAGTAAGCAGATCGAAAGGCCTAAGATTGTCTTCTGCCTCAATCTACCAGTGAGACCAGATCTGAACTGCCTCAGTGCCAAGTCATTGCACCATGCCTAGTTGTTCAGAGAAATTCAGCAGAGGCAAATTCTTCTGCTCCAGTTGCTGTAAGTTCCAAAGTTTAAGTATTCAGATGATAAATTGTAAAAATCAAGTTTGTTTGCTCAGCACTATTTCGGCACTTTTATCTAAAGGTGTAATACCGATCTCACTGGCATGGTTCCTCTCTATATTTTCACAGTATCACCTTTTAAAAAAAACTTGGAAACTTTAAAAAGGAAAAATGACATCACATGTTAATGTACTGAGCTTCCTCCCCTCCCCAGTTCATCCTCATGGTTAAAGTTGTTAGAGCTATACCACCATCCCCCACCACTCGTACAATGTGTATCAGCTGTGAGAGTGATGAAGACAAATACTTTTCTACTAGTGTTCACAGCTACTTGCTGTATCAATAAATAATGGGATCGGGACTCTGCAAAGGACTTTTCCCTGGAGGCTCTCATCCTCTGCATTCTTGTCTTTCTCTGTCACATCTGTCAATCTACTACCCCTGATCACGTTGTGCTCTTCTCAGGTTCTGGTCTTGTTGCCCTTTCTCAGTCTCCTGAAGGCTTGAGTCTTTCTCCCATTGTTCTCTTGCTATCACTAAACCTCATTCATTTATTCTCCTCCAACATCACTGTCTTTTTTCCACTCCCCAGGGATGCCTAGACCAAGTACAGAGGAACAGCGTCGACACTAAGAGCAGATTATTTACACCTGTTTTCTTTATTGTGAAAGTCCTGACCAGCCTTGGGTAGGCACCACAACGCATTCCTTCACAGACACCTGATGTTTCTGTTAAGCCAGCATGAAGGTACTGGGCCCACTCAAAACTGATGGCATTTCAGTGACTGCAGGGCCACATTCCAACAGATTCTACCTGTAGTTTTCATGTTTGCTGCATGGAACCACAGGAAAAATCCAGCTTAAGTCAGGTTCTGAATTCCCAGAGACCTATGACAGAGGTAGAATATCAGCTATAATAGTAACCTGAGAGGTTTCTGACCCACAGAGTCATGAAAAGCTGTTTGGACATGTGATCTTTGGACAACAAAGGCAGCAGACAACTTCTCACATACGGAGATGGCCTCCTGAAAAGAGCAGACAAGAGCTCCCACTAGAATTTGGGAAGGAGCTACTTGGCCTAGAGAACAATGTCAGATAATTCATTCCATCCTGACTTTTGTCAGAGGGAAAAGACCAAGCACTACTAGTTCATTATAGCTGAAGTGGCAACAAAGGAGTTCATCTGCAATGTTCGTCTTTGGTTCCACTGAACTCATTGCTTAATATACATCATAGAGCTTCCACAGTCTCTTCTTTCCTAGTTCCATGCCTTTGACCCCGCTTCTCACAGGCAAGTTTTTGACATACACATTGAAGCATGACTTAATGATGGAACAGAGTTATCAATTAACAAAAAGCTCTTGTCTTTGAAGTCTTGTCAGCCACTGAAGGACATGCTTTTACTTAGTGCTAAATGAACCTGTGGAAGCACTTTATGGACCGCAAACAAAATAGAAACTCTTTCAGAAAGCTGCAACCTTGCAGTTCCAGATAAATAAATCATGTGGATTCTATGAACATTCAGAGACTGAAGAAAATATTCTGATTTATTGTGAGGGTTTGGATACTGACTAGACATTCACTTGAAATTCTTTCCTTTGAAATCAAACTTGAAGCTATTCTGAGAAGTACTTTCTCATGAATAAAAAACAACCACAGAAGAGTATAAAATATAGTCAACTAGTTAGCTGTACACTTCCATGAACCCTATCATGACAGCAGTTATTTGTCTCTAGGTTCCTTGATATAGAAAATCACACTGACGGGTAAAAGGTAAAATTGAGGAGACAATAAAGGTCTCAGAAAGCACATCGTCAAAAGACTACTGTGTCCAGTGTGTTCAGCAAAGATTCTGGTAGCCAAAGCAATTGGCAGAATGGGGTCCTCAAACTCAGCACTGGAAGTATATACAAGGTTGCATGGGTGCAGTTGACCTAGCAGTTCTACCTGGAGTGGTGAAGACAAGATGAATTAATTTGATGGTTTTAATACCGTCTAGAGTGCAGGCTGGGCTCAGGGAGTTGGAGGCAGCTCCGTTCTCAGTTGGGTTTGCATATACGTGGAGCTGACCTGGGTCCTGAGCTCTGAACATCCCAGACAAACCTTCTGAAAGGTGACTTGGCCAACAGCCCCGCGTAACAGAGCCACCGGGAGGAGACCAGTCCTCCTCCAATAAATTCAGCACTAACATGGATACAACGAGCCCATCTGTTGTTTCTAAGGTAATCTCAAATACTACTTTCCATACTCATTCTGAATCAAACTTAAATCAGAGCCTTCTCTGACCAGCCTTCTACTGACAGTCGCAATAATGCTGTTACTTTAGCCTATGTTCTGGGAACCCAGAATACAACCTTCAAATGTTGCCATGATGTTCAGGAAAAAAGTTGCTACATGCTTTTGTGGCATTCTGATTTCAAAAGGACTTGTCCCACTAAGTTACTATGCTTTGTATTATTAACACAGCTTTAGGAGAGTAAGAAACAACAATTATGAGCACAATATACTAGACTTAGACTAAAAGGGAGGTATGTTTTCCTTTCTCCCCTCCAATTATAGAAGTTCCTTAACCTCTCTCTCAATTGTTCTTTGTTATCATAACTATCTCCTTTCCTTCTGTTTTACTTCTTATCTTCAAGTTTATTTCTCTTATTAGAAGACATTCCTCCCAGATTTAGAACCTTTTTAGCCCTGCTGGTTCTAGTAATTTCTTTCTTTATCAAGGTATGCATCCTCTGTCTCTTCTATGTTATTTTTCAACCTGTCAACCTTGATACTTTTTCATGTTCCACATCCACCTCCTTCCAGGACTACCTGACTCCCAGGTTCAGGAAATTAGTTCTTCTGGCTACTTGTGTTATTCTGATGTATTGTTCTCTTATTCTGTGTTATTTTGACTAATCTGTCTTCAGAACATAGTTGGTCACAGAGCAAGGATAGTTTAAAAGTTTAGAGAGAACAGTAATTTTATTGTAACCAATAAAGAAATTCAACGTTCTGGCTCCTTTGGCAAGTAATGGAAAAGAAATATCTCTAATTACATTGTAGATTTGAAGACCAGTCATTTCCCAAGGCATTACAATCTTAGATTATTGTGTGAGGATCGTAAGGTTGAAAAATATTGACCAGGCCAAGGCTATACTTAAATATATTGTTTGCTGTATGTGCACATTCTCCCAGGAGCATCTGGAAGAACTACTTTTTTGAGTAGTAATAAAGTAGAGAAGATATTAGTAAATAATTAGAGCTCTTAAATGCAATGTACTAGCTTTCTAGTCCACAGCACATGATGGCTAATTATACCCCTGGCTGAAGCTGCAAACTGAAAGCACTTTTACTGTATTCAAGTACCGATGACATTCCTAAGAAAGGAATGAAAAGGTTTGCTTTTAGCTCAGACCTGTTACAATGACCTCCACATTTAGGAATGTCACTGGAGGGAGCTACTAACAATCCAAAACAGAGAGCTCAAAATACAGAACATTTTGCAGAAATATTGCTTTGGGCATTTATCTACCTTCAGCTCTTGGTGTGATACTAAGAGTACAAAAAAGAGAAGCGATGTTAGACAATGGAAGCAAGATAACCAGAAGCCAGCATGGGAGGCGTTATGGTGGTTCCATGCACCCTGAGTGGTTTTCAGTGCACCTTTTGTAGATTGCCAGGGGATGGATGATGAAAAAGAAAAGTTGATGAAATAAAGAGAGTGTGTTATTCTTGTAAAGTGCAGACTGAACTTCCAGACTTCAAAAAAACTACTTTAAATCTTTCCTGGCAATCCATTAAAAGCAAGATAAAAATGACAGCTTGATTGTAAGGAGTTAAACCGAAGGTCCTAACCATTGAAAACGTTGCTTCATGCTTTAAAAAAAAATAAATTGTTTCCTAATAATAACAGGGAAAATGTCTATTGCTTACCTGTATTTCCACCCTCTACAAAACCTTCTGTGCTGTAGAAGCTACAAAAAAAGGCTAATCAGTGGTATAGGATTTCTGAGCACGTAATTTAAATTTAACTTAAAAAAAGGTCAGCCCTTAACAGGAAATGTACTGTAAAAATACCTATCTGTTCATAATAAAGATCTACCTATCTACATAATTATAATCTCTGTGATATCTAAGCACCTATTAAACTATGTAAATACAAAAAGATTGAAAAAAAATCTTTTCTATTTTTCCTTACTATTATTATGTTTGTCTAAGCTTCTTGCATAAAGAGGGGAAGAAAGCCTTCCATCCTCTCTTCTTGTTACCTGAGGAAAAGATCAACAGATATAAGTGAAGCAACAATATCTACCCTAATTCTACTCTTTTCTTTGTGAAAGAGGAAAAGAAGAAAGGCAGTAATAAGTGAAGGGCTATCTCATTGTAGTGATGCTTACTTAGCTCTCTGTAAGTCAAATCATATACAAATATGAACACAACTTTCAAATTGTGCTGGATAAAAGCGCTGGATAAACATTAGTTAACGTTCTCCTAAAAGGTATTTTTAAGTAGAACTTACTGTGATTTTTTTTCTTTCCAAGAGCATATCCCTTCCAAATGGGACAAATTTTGTTATGTCTTTACTTCCTATATAATATTTAGAGACTGAATAACTATATTTAATAACTTTTGTAAATGTAGGGAAAATGTAGGTGGGAACTGCAAGAAGGAATGAATTCATAGAACCAGAGGAAGTAGATAACACTTTAAATAATATTTTTTATTCTTATTATTTTAAATAATCGTAAGAGGCTAAATAACAGTCTGCAGAAAGATAATGGAGAAGCATTTGGAATCTTTTGTACAAGAGAACTGTTCCCCTTTCCCTTGATCCAACATTGAGCAAGAACAGCAACCCCCTTCTACTATTTCATACCCATAAAAACAAAGCAAGTCCTTCCTAGAGTACAAAGTAAGGAGAAAAATTTCACCATGCTGGGAAAACTCCAAGGGCCTCTACTTGTGTCTCGTGGTGATTAGGTCTGGATTATTAGCTTAGTTACAATTCAGGCAAGTCCTGAAGTATATAATTTGGAAAAGTTCTTCAGCAACACATATCATGTATTTGCTCCTTTCTCTACTCCTGTTAATTCACCGCTCCTGCAGTTCCCTTCCCACCTACATTGTCCCTTCTGTAATTCATTTACAAAACCTGTAAAAAAAAATAATGTTCTCATTGTTTACAATAATTCTTTTATTCCACTGCTAATAATTGTTCTACACCACAACCAAAGGCTTTTTGACCCTCTGATCTGCCTGCCCTGTCCAGATATTAACCTTTCCTCCTTGGGTACAATATGTAACAAAATGGAGTAGATACTGGTTAGAAATTACTAAACACTCTTCATTTATAATGTAAATAACAAAGTAACCTGTATTATTGGAAAGAAAACAAGATGGGCCTTTGAAAGTAAGTGACACTATTATTCCTTTTATATAATTGATAATAGATGCATTTTTTCTTCAGCCTTCTTGGTCTAAATGATATGCAGTGTTTTTCTTCTTGGCAAAGAAAGCAGGAGCTACATCTAAACATAAAACTAGTTCCATAGTTATAGAAATGCCTAAAGTACAATGAAAAAGTACAGATTAAAAGAACCTAAGGAAAACATGACAAGAAAAAAGTTGGTAACTAAACTGATGCTGTTTGCTGATTTAACCCTATGTTTTCATCTGTATGTGGAATTCACTGTGCAATTTTAAAGCCAGACTGGGAGTTTTTAGTGTTTTGATTTTTTATTAATTTTTGTTGTTTGGGGTTATTTTGTAATCAGAGTAAATTAAAAAGACTGATAACCTCATAAACCACTGACTGTGATTTTCTTTTACTGCGGTACAACTATGACAATCTGGCAGAGATAGCGTATTATGCCATCAACTCATCAGCTTTTCTCTTACTCTTGCCATGGAGCAGAACTAATAGAATTTGAAGAATTCTAAGGAAATGCTCTGCTGGCACATTAGAAGTCACATTTTTGTGTTATGATAATTCTAAAGCTGGTTATAAGAAAAAGAGATTCACAGTTCTTATGGGAAAACAAATAGCCCTATCCTTCCGCATCTTAGGAATACAACAGGAATACAGAGTTTCAGTTCAGATTATTTAACCAAAGCCCCATTTGAATCTCCATATTTACTAAAATTATCCCTGAATACCCCTAGATCTTCCTTAGTCTCTGTAAACATCATTAAGTGCATTTCTTCTTCCAAGTCCACGTAAACCTACTTGATCTCAGTAGATGAGTGTGATCATGGTAATCAGAATTCCGGACTCTAAATAATGCTGTAAGATATGGATCAACAAAAAAATATTTTTGAAGTAAAAATTTTGGGTCATATTAATCCATCACTTTAAAGAGAACTTGTAACTGATCTTTCTTTCAGAGTCATTTTGCCTGACTTCCTGAAATTCACTGTCTTTACCTATTTTTAGAGTTAAATTTCTATGTGAGCTCCTGACCGCTGCAGTATCCTCTTCTCTGACCTTCCATTTTATCCTCCAGGTCTGAAAAATGCATCTGTTGGTATCACATTTTTTGCTTATTGCTTTAATTGTGCCCCTCATTCCCTCGAGTTCCTCCCTTAACTCGTTACATTCAAGCCTCTGTGGAGCTCTGTTCTTACTTATCTCCCCGCAGCTGTCTATGCTTTTCTTTCCACGCCAGTCTTGACCAGCCTGTTTGCCAGCAGAGCATGTAAAGACCTTTTGGTTTCCTCACTATTTTGGCCACAAATTCAGTTACAAGACTTGCGCCGTCTCTTTGATTAAGATCTCCCTGAAGACTCATTTCTGCCGTGCTGCCTGTGGGTAATCTCTAGCTAATACTGACATAAACGTTTAACTGTAACCTTATTCCAAAAAGCAATTGTCCACACTGTTTGTATGCTCTCCATAACTAATCTATTTAAATATGTCTATTGTGATCTCCCCAGGAAATGGCATGCCAGGAGTCTTATCGGGGAGGAGCACACATCACAGGAGGCATTTCATCCATCGTCATACCCCTAAAGGTAACCATTTCTACTCTGGTTTAATAGAATTGTGAGAATCTGAAGAGGAAAATGCCCACTGGACAACTTATCCTGGCTCTTAGAAGTGACTAGGTCATTCTCCTCAGGGTACAACAAAATAGGATGTCCAGTCTCTCATTAAAAATATCCAGGGAAGGACTTTCCGTATTGCTAGCTCCCTTTTTCTTTTTTTTTTTTTTCTTTCCTGGGGATTGCTTTTCTCTAAGCTTCCTTTATTCATTGGTGCTTTGTGCATACTTACAGAGCACATTTTTTACTGTAAATAATGGAATTGCAATCTTTTCATTCATAATTGATAGGTTCTATGCTCCTGCAGCCTGAGTACATTTTATGAAGAACCAGTGATACATAGCTCCTGTTGGAATATAGTCCATGATCTGTATTTTTTCTCGTTAGTCATTTCTGGAATCCCGCAAAGCCATAATCAGAAGAGAGCTGTGCTGCCTTAAACTGAATGTCCATCAAGCTTCAGTTCTGCAGACTCATGGGCATCAGGCCTACAGCAGATGCCTAAGGTAGAAGGACACGAGAAGCAGGTGAGCGGTGGTACTATAACAACGCTATACTTTTCTGTTTAGCCATGGAACTCTACCCATTTCAGTCCTAAAGAGATGATTCTTATGTTACTTGTTAACACACCTTATTTATCTAACGTGATTTTATGTCTTTTTTATGCTTTGAGCGCCAAGGTTTGTAATATGCCCGTTAGGGTTCTCTTCCACAGTCCAGTTCTCCCTTCAATTTTCAGATCTCCTTTAGAAACATATATACGTCGGACGGTCTGGTCATCTACTTTTATGCATCTTTGGATTTTATCTAAAATTCTCTCTGTTTCCTACTTGTGGTTAATGTCCTATCTTTTTAGGCTATGCCTAGTCCCAAAGAGCCATCCTTTCTGCAAACGTATGATGAGGAGGTCCCACGCATGGGCCATTTCATGCAGAACCTTCCCACATTTATTTCTCTCCATCAGTACTAAGGCCATTGGGATACGGCAGTCCAATCACCAGGTGACCTATAAAAGTCTTACAGATGAACTGTTCTGCTTGGCTGGGTTGCTGCAGGGAGCTGGGGAAGCTGCAGTGGAGAAGAAGCTCCCCTGGTGCAGCCATGGGTGCCAGCTGCCCCTACGTGCCAGCAGCCCACAGGACAATCACGCACATGACTCCCCGTGCACTAAACGGAGAATTTCCACCTCTTCCCTCAGTCCTGCTGGATCCCTCTCTGCGTCATCTTTGATTTCCAGACTTTTTGAGGGGAGGGAAGGGAGAATATTTTGCTATTGCTATTACAGAGTGGTAACTCAGTGCTTCATTTTGTTCGGTTGCCTTTCACTTAATAAGTTTTACTTCTTTTTTTGTCCTTTGTTTCTGGAGTTTGGAAAAGAGCTGAAGGCTTTCTGCATCTTCCCCACCGCCCCCCTCCACCCTGGGATTCTGCTCACCTGGGATTCCCAGCCAAGGAAGGCATTATGCTAAGTGCTGCACTATCAGCAACAGTCATAGCTAATTTTTTCTTTTTAATTATTTTCCCTTAGTGAAACTGCAAAAATATGATTCTAAGACTTTGCGGAGAGGGCAGATCTGTAATGGATCTGTACCGAGATGCTGAGTTAGCAGGCATTGAGCTAATTCGGAACGAGAAGTAATGTAATTATGTCAGTGCAGAGATGTCCAGAACATAGCTGTGCTGGTGCTGTGCTGCACCCTCTAATGCACTCTTCTGCCAGGCTACACCTCACTCAGCTACACAGAACCAAACCTCCCTTCTCTGCACAGCACCAGTAAACTCAGAAATCTCTGTACCTTACTCCATTCTGCAGTGTTTATTACATTAGTGTTAAGTGTTACACATATGTGCATGTATAAAGTACATGTGGCATGTTTTATATCTGATGCTAAGAGATGTAATTATGCTAAAAAATGTAATTTATTAATGAAGGCTCCTGTTCAGAAAAGACACCACCACAACACTGGTAAAATACAGATTAAAAAAAAATCAGTTGAAGAAAAGCAATATTTAAAATAAAATTATTCTAGGAGAATGACAGCTGAACCAGCCCTGTGGGATGCTATGGGAAAGACTTTGGTGAGTCAAGTGACCTTCACCTGCGATTCTGCGCTCACCAGTTTAAATGTTAGGTGCTCCCTCTCCACAGAGCTTGCTATATTGACCCCCAGAGCCAGACTTGCGTCTATACTTAATGAAGACTCAAGCTAACAAATATCATGGCTGATTTATATTAATTTCTGGGCTGGTTGCATTTCAGCTGAGTTACCTTTCATCTGCCTTAGCTTATACAGCTGCAGCACACAGCCAACACATGATACCTTGTACCCTGAATACAGACACCACAGATAGAGTTTGACTGCTGTGAATACCCCAGAGTTACAAAAATTTTTTTCCGTGATAAAACGAACAGCTTTAACCTTCAGTTGATTATTTTTTGAAGTAACTTTTCTCCAGTTGTACTGTATTTATATGTGAAGTTATTCCAGAAGCCGGACATTATCTCTAGGAGGCTTTTTATTAAAGAAATGATACATTTGGCAGATTATGATACTGTTCTAGAAATGCCAATTATTGAAAAAAATCACAGAAGGAGAAGGCCAAAGATTTGATCTGCTTTAGCTGTAGCATACTGTTACCTACTGATGTCAAGTGATTATTGCAAATCACTTCTCAACACTGAAGACCAAACTGTGAATGGAAACCAGATCGCCTGATATTTCAAAAATGTGTGCGAAGCTCAGAGAAAAGATAAAACAGAAACAAATGTTAAAAAGCAGCGTAAAGCTTTTTTTTTAATACTGTGTAAGGGTGGGACAGCTTGGCATATTCAGAGGAGATTTTGGCTTTAAAAAACCTACGTGCTCTCTCTGATCCCAAGAGGATCTGCCACACTATCATTTATTTTCTAGCTAATGGGCCAGGTTCCCTCAGAACACGGTTTGCATTCAGCAACAGCGCAGCATACAGCAGATTAAACTGCCTGGTACACCCACCCACCCACNNNAAAAAAAAAAGAAGAGGATTTTCTGCCCAGATCAATTTGCAAGGCTGACTCCCTGCGCAGCTGCACAAACAGCAGGGCTGGGTCAAGGGCCGGTGCAACGGGGTGGAAGGGGGAGTCCTCCGGCGTGCACAGCCACCCAGCCACAGATCGTTGCAACCACGGCTCAAGCTGATTTAGGGCACCGGGAATGACGCCTTCTAGTATTAGCTGATCTGAGTGCGTCGGCCAGTATTACTGCTGCTTCTGAGCCACTTGACCATTTTCAGTATTTTCCGGCAGCAGACTGAGCTGAGGGTACCGCTTCCCCCTGATTACCACCAACCTACTTTAGACACGGCTGACACTCTCAATTGCTGCTGTGTGTTTCCCCCACCGTATCTTCCCTGCTTCTTCACAGGAGGGCTGGGCTGACTGTGAGAGGCTTTATTTTTGGCTGAAAAAGTGCGATTCTCTGTATCCACTGTTTCTGAGCGGAGGCAATGAGGTGTCCTCCCTTACCTAGAATTTCATCAATGGTTTGGGTGAAGGTAGACAAGAAGAAAGGAAGGAGGGGCACACATTGGCCTTTAATCCTGTCCATAATGACTATTATCATTACTGCTGCCAGTTCGTGACTCAAGATGTAATGGGAATTCGCTCTGAGACTGGGAACAGATCAAGGTTAACTGCTTTGTGAAATCTGGGAAAAATACACCTCTCTGCATGGTGTCAACAGCAAGGTTCACCCTACAAACAATGAGTGGCCACACCATGGCTGCTTACGAGCAGCTGACTGGTCACCAGTCCCACCATACTGGCCTTGACAGGGCAGGGCTGTGACAACAGTGCAGTCCCCAGCAGCAGGAGGAAGCAAGGCAGCATCTGCTCCTGGCACTGGCATCCTGCTGGAAATAACTACACACCCAACCCAGCTCCTTTGCGCAATGGAATGATAGGACCCATGGGTGCTTCTCTTGTGTCATGTCTGTTAAGCATCCCTGCCCTTTCATTCTTCCTTTCTTTCTCTCTT
>VYXH01002932.1:126572-157043 GCA_013397275.1 Burhinus bistriatus | reverse complement strand
CCTCCCTCCTTCCCCCTAGATCATACCGTGTTCATCCTATGGCTCTTGGCCCCGTGAAAACTTGGCAGCCACCCTGATTTAGACCAGTCGTCAGTGATTTGAGCATACGGTTGGTCCCAACAGAAGGCAGATCAAAATGAATTTAAAATTAGAAGTGTGTTGTTTCTCTTGGATAATAGCTAGACTTTCCAATGCAATTGGCCTTTCCCCCCTAGATGAAGTGTCTTTGATCTTAACATTGAAAAACTGTAATTTCTAGGGGTTTACTGCATGAGTATCTGGAAAATTCAACAATTTATCTACTCATAAAAATTACTGTAACACTGCATAAAGATTAGAAGGTTAACTATTTCTTGGTGTTAGCAATAAAGTTACACTGGAAAACTTTTAGACAAGAAAAGATCTAACATGAAATATTCTGAATAATAGTACTCTGAGTCTAGCTGTTGAGCTGGAATGTAAACTAGGAGGGGATGTGTCTGAATCTGGTTTTGTGAGTTTTTATTCATACAAAGGTCTATGTTTAAAAAATACAGGAGATACCATCAGTTACCTGGCACTGGGAGAGCAGCACTGTAGCTTAGTGTGGGAGCCAGCTCACTTTGCTTCTGGTTAAACTGTTACTGTTCACAAAACATGAACCTAATTTTTAAGGCTGTTAATATTAGCTGCTGCAAACAAGCAGCAGGTTCTGCATGCTCTGTCAAGGGCCCGATTTCTAAGAATAATAAGTTTCATCTTCGTACAAAATGTGAAATTGTAAGCATGCCAGAGAGACATGAAATGCCATAGATAATTCAGCCAAAATTAGGTTTAGTGGCAAAGTCTAAAGCAATTAAAGTTATACTCAGTCTCCGGGAACCATACAGTCTCATGGATTTGGAGAACATGAATAATCAGCATTTGTTTCTCAAAAAGGTTTAATCTCTTTTAGAAGTAAAAGCATGAAACACACTAATGTTATTGTATGTCACTAACAGATTTTTCAAAATCGTTGAGAAAAGGAAGCCAATACTATAAAGTAATGGCGATTGTTTTGAAGACCAGAGGTCTGTCCAGTTTTCAGCTGGGAAAGAGTTAATTTTCTTTCTAGTGATTGCCGTGAAAGGATGCATATTGTTTTAGTTGTTGCTAAGCGATGTTTATACTTTTCAAGGACTCTTTTCCACTTCCTGTAGAAGCTGCGAAGGAGCCTAGACAGAACAATGAAATGGCCAATGGAATATTCCGTACAATAGACGTCATGCTCAGTATATAAATGGAGATTGGCCAGGGGTCAGGAATCCACGATCATGAGTCGGGAGGCTGCCAATTCACCGGGCAGTGAGAATGACTTGTATCATTATCATGATTTTTATTATTATTGTTATTTCCTTTTTCTGTTATTGTTCTATTAAATTGTCTTTACCTCAACCCATGAGGTTTTTTCCCCCTTTCCCCTCCTTTTCTCCCTATTCCCCCTGCCCTTCTGGGGGAAGCGGCACAACTGTGTGAGTGGCTGCATGGTCCTAGCTGCCAGCTGGGGTTAAACCATGACAAGGTCAAATAAGGAAGAGCATCTTCTTGTTCTGCTAGCACGAACAAGAATCAGAAGAAACGTAAAGATAACGTGCCTGCAAAGCCAGAGACTTAAAAGAATGTAAATGATCCCTTAAAAACATAATACAGTAAATTACTAAACTAAAATAACTAAACTAAATTACTAATTTACTAATTACTAAACTAAAATAACATATATGAAAAATGTATAGATATGCAATAAAACATTTATGAAGCTAGTGGCTATGAATGTAACAAGAAGTCCTAATCCTTCTTGTCAGTAACCGACGTTACAGAGAATCACAAATCATTGTTAAGGATGGGTCTGACCGACTTTTCAGAGACATAGTTCAAAGGAGGCCTTGTTGCTTCTGCAGATGGAAAACTCAGTGTGAACAAAAGCCTCTGGGCAAAACGCTCCTTTTATTACCTTAACACTATTATAATACAATCTTAAGCTATTTGCAGTAAATGAATGATTCTAACAGTTAACTTAGGAGGAAGCACTCGTTTAAAACCATGCTAAGTCCTAGTATAGTTTCAGACACTTCAGTAAGAAGATAAAATCTACCGTACGGCAGAAATTTCCATCAGGAAGTTGGTGTAGGAGAAAGGGCAGGACCACATCAGGCTCTTCTTACTACATTATCTGAGTTTTTACTTGCGCTTACAAGCCGAAATTTCAAAAGTTCCAAGCAAATAGTAACTTCCTAATAAAGGCGATCCCAAAGTGTGATCTGTATCGTGTGCACCTGCCCAACAGCTTGGTTTGCCCCCTGTTACGTATTTGGTTCTTGGTCCTTGGCCACAGACCCACACTACACCCATGCCGCTGTGCTCGCTGGCTCCATTTCAGATGACCCCATTTGGTACCTTCAAAATGATATTGCTGAGAACTGCTTATCGCACTTAGAGATCACATGAACTTCAGGTCAGAAAATGCTAGCAGCAGGTGGAGAAAGAGCATAGAGCTTTGCAAAAGTGCTCAGCTCTCCCACAAACGTCTGACAGAAGCAAGAAAAGAGGTTTGCACCATCAGATGACTAAAAGAGGGAAAGAATCAACATCTAGCCCTACATTTATTTTATTTGTGATTTTTCCCTGACGCAAGAAGTTCCCAGGCTTATAAATTAATGTTGAGAAATGGAACAAATGGACAAATAAATAAACACATGTTGCTAGATGCTCTAGGCTTGATATCGCAAGCTGCTTTGCACCTTCAGAGCTTAGTGAAGTCTTGAGGAACTGAAGGTCTCACGCTGAAGGGGAGTGAATGCCTAGCAAGATCAGACTGTTGGAACTGCCTCCAGGGAGCATACACTTCTAGACCAAGAAGCAAACCCTCATTCTCTCTCTTTTTATTCCCAGGTCCCATTTTGTTTAAGGGACTAGGCAGGTTCAAAAAACCTTACTCATTTCCATAGTACTATATAAAAATAAGGCCAATGAATAATGGAACTGCTCACCCAGCTCTGTAAGACTGTGATGGATAGCATATATCCATTTAGGAGATGTGAGTTGTCGAAGAAACAGACACAAGGAAAAACATAATAAAAAGACAGATCGCCTTTGAAATACACCTGCGAGCTTTGCCTGCAGATAAAGTAGAAAAATAAGGACTATATCCCCTTTGTCTGTACAAGTGCTGAGACATCAGGAGTATTTTGTTTCACTTGTAAAACTTTTCAGGTTGTTCTCCCAGCTGCCGTGCTGGAAGAGACAGAGATGGGTTTCAGCTGTAACGTTCACACTAACGTAATGAGTGTGCAACTGAAGATCCTCCACCCCTGGTCTAGATCTCTTGCTCTGTAGAGGAGCAATTCTCATGGACTTCAATGGAGATTACCCATCCTCTTGTATGTCTCTTCTACAAACAGATCTTTTTCCAAACATTCCCACAATTCAGACCAGGTTTTCAAAAGTCTGCAGCACCCAGCGGCTCTCCCTGTATAACATGGGGCTGGGTAGAAAGCCACGTTAGAGAAGCTGAAGCTGCTTTTACAGGCAGGTCTAGAGGTCATCTGAACATCAGGCCCTGCTTATACATATTTCCAATTGTAAAACAAACCATACATCCCATGAAGAGCCCAGTATAAAGTTTGTATATCAGGTCAATCCCATTAAAATCCCATTAGTTCTGGGGTGGCTCAGTGCATAGACATGTTTTCATCCTCCATGAGCCTGACTATTTATTACTCCTTTAAAGCATGCTTCACAATGGGACTTCTAGCATTGTTTTCAATGTGTTCAGGATGCAACTCAGTGTCTCTACGACAAGATGAATAAAATCTTAAAGCCCGTTGTGCTGTTTAAAAGAACAGTCTGTGTGTCAATGAATAATGCAGCATTTGGTTTGTAGGTAAAAGAATGCAGCTAGAAACAATTTTTTTTTTTCTTTTACTTCAGCTAAAGATTTTCCAAGATATAATAATCTGTCTCCTCACTGCAGCAAGATGCTATTTTGATAGAATTAATTTTAAATAAGCTCCCAGCCTTTCATAGTTCAGTGCACTAATTACTTCCACACAACGCAAACGCAAGATGACACTTCTCATACACGGGGTTGTAGGGATGCTAGAGCCAGGGAAACACGGAGAGCAGAGTTAAGACACAGCGTATAATTTCTGTGTCTTCTTTTGCACACAGAGGCACAAAAGCACATTCAGGCTAAATGCTGAAAAGCTAGATAAAGCTATAAACCTGGAGGAAAGAGGTACAGATAACTAAGGGTCTTTTTTTCTTCTAATGTTAGAGCAGAGAAGAAATGCATAGCTGCTTCCTATTGTTAGCCAAGAATGTCCTTAAAAGCTAGCAGTGGGCCAACACAGCTAGAATCATCTGAGATATATTTGAGTCATCTGTTTTATGATTAACAACAAAAAGAATCAAGACAATATTTAAAGTTTGGGTTTGTTTTTGTTGGTTTGTTTTTTTTTTTAAATCTTAATACAGCATAACATTTTTCAAATATATCACTTGTTCGTTAGATAAGATAAATTATCCAAGATATCTTCCCAATTTAACTTGCTACAATTCAATATAAGATTCTTAAAAATTATTATTTAAATCAATTCCAACTCTGTGCAAGCCATAGGCTGCAAACTACAGAATGAGGGCAAAACCATTTAAAAACATTTTAAAAATCTTTTTCTGTGCAAAAAGCTGGATTGGACCCTATATACATCCATGGTTTTCTTCAACTTTACTTCCCCCCTAGCCTTAGGGAAGAGAACAGCTGAGAAGGAGGGCTGCATCCCAGTCAGAAAGCTCTCAAATCATAGTGCTAAGATTCAAACGCTGCAGTGCTCTGTATGTTAACTATGTTGGAAATGTTAGTTGGCAGATCCTCTACAAGCCCTTATTAACTCCTTATGTTAATTTCAACATTTTGCCTGTTAAGCATCTATAAATCAATTCCCAAAACCCTTCCTGTGCTCATGTAACAGGGCTATTTAATAGATTACCATGCTTAGTATACATACCAACTACTCAGAGGGAGTATTAAATCAGCTAGCTTGATCTCTAGTCTGAATTTAGATTAATCTGCTAGCGCTTTCCCCGCAATGCCCTTCTCTGCCAGTTTAAAGGGTTTTTCTTCTCTTGGGAAATCCTGGTTTTGGAGAGACCTCATCTAGATTTAGCTGTCTAAAAGTCAGGACTCTAATTTCAACTAGAGTCCAAGGTTTTTTCTATAGCCAGTAGAAAGACAGGCTTCCTTGGTAGTAACTGGTTTTGGATAGGTTTAATCATCCTTCGGAAGCAGTTTTCCCTCTGCGCCAGCTTTTGAGGGAATCGTTAATTGTGGACTATGTGCTCCCAATGTTGAAGGCAAAAGTCAAGTCGGCTGAATCTGGGTCATTGGCTCCATAATCGGGTACAAACTCGCTGTAATTACTTAACAGAAAGAGAACCATTAGGACCAAGATTTATAGTGATAGTCAGCAGGCAGCTTTGCAGAGGGGTGGGAGAGAAGATAAAATGCCTTCAGGTGGTGGTGGGAGAGAAGGCAGGGCCTGTTCTCTAGCTGTATGAATTTTGCAAAACTGAAACTTTTAGTAAAAGAAAGAAAAAGACAAAGAAGGAAGCTCCCCAAAATAGCTGGTGAATAGGGTACTCGGTCGGAGTGCTGTAGACCAGCGTTTAGAGCCTGCTCTGCTTGACTTGGACCAACCACAGAGAAATTTCTACCTTAATGACATATGCTTTTCTCTTTGTCTGGGACTGGAAATTTCATCTTGGACTTGCAAAACCTTTTCTTTTCTATTAGGTATATTGCATTCCCAAGAAAACTTTTCAGAATTGCTACAGTCTTGACAAGTTCTCGTGAGGATACTCCTATATCCTCTATATTTGAGTCAATCCAAAACCACAGCCTCACACTGAGCTCCTGCTGAGCTGTTTCACCCTGAAAATCTTAGCTGGTCAACCAAACAGTGGGATGTGCGCTTCACCTCTTTAAAGTGGGAAGATGGGGAAGTTCCTCAGCAGAGCAACACACGACTGTAGATTCCCTACAGGCTTTCCTGCTCCCTGCTTGTTCTGAGCTAAATGCTATTAACACTCTCTCATGCTAAATAAATAAAAGCTTTGAGACTTTACACAGGAGGATGTCCTGGCCTGAAGCATCTGTCACAATTTCGGTATTAGACTCTAAGCAAATAACCATACACCAAGGCACGCTCTTAAAGATGAGCCAAAGGAATATTTCACATGGACTAGTACAAAGCCTAAATGTGCTGCTGTCTCCCATCTGAAAATTGCCCAGCAATGCACGTGCACATCTGACTGGTGGGAAGATTATCACACAAACAATCCCAAGTCCGCGGATGATGGAAATGCTTTTAATATTCCTGAAAGATACGCACATTGAGTTTCACACAGTCACTTTTAGTTGGTGCGTTTGAGTAGTTACCTATGTAAGTGTGTGGGAGGAAAAACATTAGTGGCTGCTAGGAAAGTAACCTCACAAACAGGTAAAAGCAAAATGCAAATGTTGCCTTTATTTATCTTCTGTTAACCAGTATCTACACCACAGAGCCATTTAAGTGAAGCTTTTCAGCTTCATCCTTTTCAGGATGTAGTCCTTAAGCTTTAGGTGACTCAACAAAATAAAAATGGTTTAGGCAAATATCTTGACTTCTTCCATGCTCTCAACTATAAATGAACAAACACTATGTTTTTAAAAAGGGTAAAGGCATCATTTCAAATTCTTTTGATCTTTGGAGAAATATCAAAGCCTTCCTTATTATATTAATCTATATAATTGTATTGCAAATGACAAAACAAGGTGCCTGGATGACATTTGCTTGTTATTTCTAGAATTGTATACTCTGCAAAAATATTTTAGTGGGAAACTGCAAAATTTCACGTCTTCATTCAGTTCACATACAAGCGTCAGAGTTCCCAAGGAGCCGGAATTCTGGATGCCACTAAACTAAACTGAACAGTGCCACCCCTCCACTGGAGCTAAGAGTCAGTGCTCTATAGACTCTAGTATAGACTTTAGTCTATAGTGACCCTACATATACTCTATATATCTCTATATACATAGAGTATATATACACCGAACCTCTTTGACCCGCAGCCTAGCCCAGGGGCCCTGCCAGCTCCAGATTTAATACCTCATTGCTATGAGCTCTGGGAACTATGGGAAGTACTTTTGAATTGCTGTTAACAATTACACAGCACACATTACGCTATGGAATAATGAGGAAAAAATTAAGGCTTTCAATGAAGCGGTGCTGCTGCCGCCTCCACTTTCCCTTGCCATCACAAGAGAGAACTAAAAATCACAACGTCCATTTCAAAGCACAGATAACTGGAACTTCTGAGTTTCTCCCCACATTGCAATATAAAAACCTGCAGAGGTCTCAGTTAAGAACCCAGGTAGGGACCGTATATATTAAATAGACATATATAAGAAAATAAACAGGTTGTCAGAATGCCTTCAAAGCAGAAAAATCAGTAGTCTAAAAACCCACAAATAACTGAAATTCTCACTCCATAAATCTTGAATTAGGTTCAACCATGGTGAATTGCATTCCCTTCTGGCACTAAGCCCTGCTAATTACTTCAATCCTCACTCAGGGAGTGGTGAGACTTAATATTACCATCAAAGTACATCCCGTCAGTCCTGCATCAGCCATACAGAAGCCACAACTAAATTAGACCTTGAAACCAGGCTCTTTGTTCCCTTTTATACTGCTGGAGTCCTTGTCAGCTTAAATTACATGTGAATCAACACAAAGTCTTAAAGACATAGCCGCCAGTAAAATCTTTTCAGCATGAGAGGGATTAATCACAGATAGTAATTAACATTCTAAGAATTAAATGCAACTATAAAATTATATAAATTCTAATAAACAAACTCATTAGTACTTATTTTCTTTCTTTTATAAAGATTAATCAAGGGTCATAACACTGGAGGTGACAGGATTCCTGTGATTACAACTCCACTGTGCAGTTAACTTACTGTAACATTTATTTCCCCTTTCCTATAGACTGCCATATGGCCCTTAAGGAAGAATGGGCAACGTCTAATGATTTCCTTTAACGTCAGATTGATATTCAAGACTCAGCAAAATCTACATGAAATGAAACTCAGCATTACAGTGAAATCCCAAATTCTGAGCTATTTTTAAACTTTTGCAAAAAAAAAAAAAAAAAAACAACCCAACAATCTTGTCTGTCCTCTTTGAAATACTTAACGCAATCAGCACATGGTTACGCCTAGGCATATTATCTGTACTAGGAGTGGAGATGCACCCAGCGCAGTTTCAATCCTCTGCCTTTATGACCTATGAAGTGCAATGTGAAAATACCAAAGCTGTTTCCAAGGAAGTTAGCTCAGTCCTGGACATATGCAGGTGGCTCAGGTACAGTGCCACATAAAAAAAAGCAAAATAGCTTCCAGAGTCAACCTGGTTATGTCTATGCAGCACTGACCTGCACCTTGGCACCATCTGGACTGCCTGCTCAGGTCAGCGCTAGCTCAGAGCTCTCTGTGCCCAACAGTCAGCAAGGTCACAGACCTTTCTTTGCTCCATTACCTCCTCCTGGCTGGTTCTGATAGCCTATTTTGTCATTGTTTTGCATGAGCTATGATTTTGCTTTCTTTCGGATGATTCTGTCCTCCCAGTTGGGCGGGAGGTACTACTTTCTTCCATTAATCTTAAATTAGATGGTAAGCGGGATACCTTCTCTATGTGAAACTCATAACATTCTGCCCACTGAGTAATATTCCTACTGTTGTGGCACCTGGAGCCCACCAGAAAGAAAGGAAGACAGTAGAGAAGTAGTTCCTGGTGCAGGGAGCCCACGCTGTGGTATCAGATAAATGATATGGAATTTATTTCTGGCTGAGGGCTAAAGAGCATTTCAAATTTTTTTCAGAGAGCACATATAGAGCTTCTGGGCATGATGCTGTCCCAATCCAGCCAAACACTGATTCACTCACCAGCAGCTCACACAAGTGTACAGCAGCGTATACAGAAGCATACAGACATGCCCTAACACCCATATTAACATTCCTTCCCTGCAATCTGGTGACAAAGTGAATGAGATAAGTAACCAGTGAGGGAAAAAAATGCCTCCATTTGAATGACAGTGAGGCATGGTCTTTTCTTCCTGAAACCACTGGCCATACTGAAAGCCTAGTTTGACATGGTCTTGCCATTTGTACTTGTAATGCCTGAAGCAAGAAGTGGATTGAAAAATGTCTATTTTTATCTTTCAGAGTATGGGAACCCATACTCTGGAGAACCCATGGGAACCCATCTCCATTTGCTAACTTGACCAGAATTGAGCCTTTTTTCTGGCCCCCTGGGGATCCCTCTTAACAAGGAAAATCCCCCAACTATTTCCCTGATTGATAATACATGGGAAGAGAGTTGCAGCTGGCAACTAAGCTAGCAGAGATGGAGGAAAATTGCCGCCTTCAAGACAAAAAAAGATGATTCCTGGGGCTGTGGCCAGGCAAACTAAAGTCCTGAGCCATATGTGCTGTGGTTTATCAAATATCTGGATAATGAACAGAAGAAATGCAAACAATCAAAGAGAGAGAGAAGTAGGAGAAGAAAGAGAAGGTAGAAACATGTAATAACAGTCAGCTTCAAAGCCTTGACCTCTTTCATAAGGCTGTTCTGTCAATCTGTTTCTCTCCATCCCCTGCTGTTTTCCCTGGCAGTGGCAGAAACAGGGAACCAGGCTTCTGGATTTCCATCCTAGTTCTTCCTCATCCTCACCATGACAGGAGCACCTCAAATCTAGTCAAGGTTCACCTTCCATTCCTAGGGCTACAGAGCTCAGTTTTGTCAAACTGTAGAAAGTGCAATCCCATATTCTGCTTATTTTCATCAAACAACTAGTTGCGTCTGAAAGAAATAATTACACTTTTCCACACTTCTGTAGGTCCCTGCCCCTGCCCATCCAGGCCTTCTTTTGAATACAGTGGTCACACAGCTTCAGGGTGAGGCAGTTTAATTCATCAAGCTGACTGAAAAGAAACCTATCAGACTAAACAAATACCTGTTTTCCATGAATTAGAATCATGATGTGCCTTCCTATGGAGCTGAGTTCAATGTTTAAGACCCTGTCATAGTCAGTCACAGACCAAAGAGCAGTTCAAATGACCAGCCACTGGGGTTCTCACTCTGTTCCCCACAAGTAGATATCTGGAGCCATTTGAGATGATTTAGGGTAATCTGGCTGACTCGTAGGTGCCACACAGGTCTCTCATAAGGCCTACAAGAGATCTACCATCTTCGCACAGGTCATGAACATACTAGAGCAACACAGATTATACTGAGCATTCATGTATGTGCAACTAAATCAAGCCTGAAGTGTTTTCTTCAGAGGTGGACAGCATTGCCAGATGAGTTCTCCATCAACAACAGGAGTTTAGAAACCTACAGTGCATGAAGACTCCTAATTGTCCACAGGCCTGTGAACCCCATACATGAATCCAGGCATTCATTTGGAACTGAAACCCATCGTGATTGCTTATAAGTATCTAAAGGGTGGGTTGGAGGAGGATGGAGGTAGACTCTTTTCAGTGGTTCCCAGTGACAGGACGAGGGGCAACGGGCACAAGTTGGAACATAGGAAGTTCCATTCAAACATAAGGAAAAACTTCTTTACGGTGAGGGTGACCGAGCACTGGAACAGGCTGCCCAGGGAGGTTGTGGAGTTCCCTTCTCCGGAGATTTTCAAGACCCGCCTGGATGCAGTCCTGAGTGATGTGCTCTAGGCATTCCTGCGTCAGCAGGGGAGTTGGACTAGATGATCTCTAGAGGTCCCTTCCAACTCTAAAATTCCGTGATTCTGTGGTTCCCTGATGCATTTTGATTGGTGCAGGCCAAGAACAAATCTCAACAGCACAGAGGCACATGTAGAATAGATTGTAGTATTTCCCAGACTGGATTTCTATGTCCACGCATGCTAACTTTTTCATAACACAGCGCTGGTCAATTTTATCTGACACCAACTGTCTATCCAAGCAAACTTACCATCTAATAAGCAGCTCTTGGCCATTGATTCGTGGTCTCTGGAATCAGTAACAGAAGAGCATGCACAAATTTGCACACACACGTATTTCCACACTGCTTTGGCAGTGCTGTGGTAGCTAGAAACTTCTTTTGCCTACCTCTGAGAAAATAGACCCGAAAGTTTTTGTCTGAACTTCTCCTCATTTTAAAATACAGTCTGCATAAAAACGTTCAGGAGATTTACATGGGAATGAAACTACTGAAAAGCATTTCTTGTATATTAGCAAGGTGATGAAATAATAGACCTAACTGTCTTTTGGAGGTAGGAGAATTGGGAGTTCTTACAATACATTAGAAAAAATACAAATATTTACAACTCAAATATTGTACAAATACAAATATTGTACAATGCAAATATTATTAATATTTTCAATTTACCAACTTGATGAATTAGTAAAAGAACTTATCTAAGCCCCCAAAAATATAGCCTAACTCAATACTAATGAAGTAAGGGGTGAATGAACAGACTAAACTTAACACTTTGCTGTACCCAAACAAAATTCTTTGTTTGTCAGCACACTAGGATTTTTCTTGGCAGGGTCTTTTAACCAAGGACGTTATGTTGCTAGCCCTGGAAGGCTCTACTTCAGAACACAAATACCCGATCAGCACAGCCAAATGCCTCTCGGTTGAACAGGATGGAAAGGCAAGCTGTAATTATGTTTAGAGGCATGCTAAAAAAGAAAAAAAGACACCATGGAGATTGGCATACACAAATGTACATGGTACGTTCGAGTAACTTTTGATTTAAGTGTATGCCTTGAGGACGTAAAGCCAACAATATGCATGGAGAGAGTGTGTTGCACTGGCTAGGAGAAGTGAGGCTTTGTGGGTACGTTTCAGGTAGGAAGTAGAGCCCTTTGGCCTCAGCTCAGGAAAGATTCAGGCTCCCAACTGAACCTAAATCAGAATTATGAAGAATTATGAAAAGCTAGGCTGTTGACTCTTAGTATCTTCTCGTATCTAGGTGGAAGAAAAGGGTCTCTTGTCAACATGAAGCTATGGGGAAAGAAAAAGGCCAAGGAACATGTAAAAATGGTGTCCTGGAAAGAATCCTCCATGCAGAAAGCATTTATCCCACCCACAAATCATCTGGGAACGCCCAGGTGTAGGAGGTACTCCAGCAGAGGGAAAAAGACAAAGGCTTTGAATGAACTTCGATGAATCAGAAGTCAGAAGGTACATATATAAAAGCAGAACTCTTCCCTATGCAGCAACTTATGAGGTTGCTACTGCTGTAATTCTGAAGCCCTTGAAGCTCATTCTACACACATACATTCATTATAAACCCCAAACAAGAAAGGGCACAGCTAACACAGTAGAGTGTACGTAATCTGAAGAGAACTCATTTTTATTAATATGTAAATTAGAAGGTTGTTATCTATGCATATAGTTTATTAATCACGAACATACATGGTAAATTGTATTTGGAGTCTCAAGACTAACTCTAGATAACGTGTTCCCTGGTAGAACATCTAATTTTTTCATGCAGCTGCTCGAAGCCATGAAGCATGCAAAACAGGCGCTTAATAAGGATCTAAATTATTATTACAGCTCCTAAGTACTTCATTTATATGTCCGAGTTGGAAAATTGTTCTTCCAGCATACTTCTCCTAGTTAAAAGAGGATTTATCCCTAAACAATCCCTGTAACATCTCCTAGTATAAGCACTGGGGCTCAACTCACCTTTCTTTAGACACTTAACTGGGGCATCTTGATTAGGAGTCTGCTCTGCTGTTCTGGTAACTGATGGAAAGACAGAGGAACTTCCTCAGGTTGTGCCTCCCTCCCTCTTTCGTATCTGAGGGGTCTGTGCTCTTAACTTGACTGCTTCAGTTGAGTGACCGAAGTCAATCAGGAGAAAGCCAGATCTATGTCTTCTGGGAACAAGCTATATTTGGATAAATATTTATTGCTTCAGCAAGGCCTTTTAATCATAAAGAAAGTCAAGTCAGTCTCAATTTGTCACCAGATGTGTTTGATATTCAGTTTTAGTATTTTATAGTGGAAATGCCTCAGGCTTATACCTGTCTGCACATCACTGGCCAAGTGCCACAGAGATTCCCTCATTCACCCAAAAAAGGAAGAATTTTCTACCATATACCCCACACTCTATTCTACTTTCTTATATACTCCAGTTTTAGACATAACAATGAGTTGCACAAGAAAAAAGAAGCTAGAAAGATGTGTCATCAAACTGATGGCATGTCACTTAATTGACTGTTTTCATGTTTTTAACATAGAATTGGTTTAAATAATCTTTTAACATAGAATTGGTTAAAAGAACTTTCTTTCCTTTGAGGGTGGCAGAGCACTGGAACAGGCTGCCCAGAGAGGAGATGGAGCCTCCGACTCTGGAGACGTTCAAAACCCACCTGGATGCCATCCTGTGCAACCTGCTGTAGGTGTCCCTGCTCTGGCAGGGGGGTTGGACTAGATGATCTCCAGAGGTCCCTTCCAACCCCGGTGGTTCTGTGATTCTGTGATTCTGTGATCTTCTGCATAGAGAATGATGGGTTTAGGCTTCAAAAATGCTGCCCTACTGACAGTAAAATAAGTAGCTGCATGAGGTTCACAAAAGTGTGTGTGCAATGTGAGTACGAGGAGCCTTGTTATTTACTTATTCTTAATTTGTAAGTATTGCTGCAGCTAACATCTTGCATAGCAATGAAAGGCAGTGGGTTCATCTCAGAATACTTGTCTCCTCTTGAGAAGTAAGCTACTGTAGTGTAAGGAAGTAACTTTGCAGCCTTTTGCTAGCTAAACCAGCAATACAAACCAAAAATAAAATTTTATTTTTATGGTCATTTTCTTCCAATGCTGTTGACAGTGTGCTGGTGTGCTTAATAAGAAATTATGACTTTGTACAAAGATAACATGGGCTGCACTCCCTCAGAAAGGGACAGAAAGATGTGGGAGAAAGAATGAAATTGGGTTCATGGTGAAATAGGTGGTACACACATCTGAAATTGTTCTTCCTGCTGACAGTCCTAATGATACCATTTCAGAGGACTGAAGCGCTGCTGTCTTTTCGTACTCAGCTGCTGCCAAGGGGAGACTGGACTAGATAATTTTCTAAACCATATCTGAGAACAATCGCTCTTGATCTCACAGAAGGTGAAAAAGAGGATAAGAGGAGAAAGGAGAGAAAGAATATCTCCCAGAAAAGGAGATTAGGGAAACAATAACCAGATTAATACTTTTTTTTTTCCTAGGGGAAAAAAAAATAAAATCACACAGTGCTTCTCCAAGAAGTACCTGGAGACAGATCATGTTTAGGGATTGACTGTAACTTTTCTAGGATAGTCATGAATATGTTTAAATTGAGCTGTGATCTTATCTTAAAAATTCAGGTGGTCCAGTGGTTTCTTCTTTTCTCTTCATCGTCTCTGAACAACTTGAATGAAAATTAAATTAATTTAATAATAGGTTAAAATAAACCTGTTTGACTTTGAATGCGAATGGAGTGGAGGATCAGGCATCAACCCCACGTAGGGGCACTGGCAGCCTCAGAGCTCAGACTGTGCATCAATGCATTAACTGTTTTCCATTAGCAGGGTAAGCTGCCTGTTTGGCTTTGCCTTGGGAAGGAGGAAGAACATGTAGGAATAGTCAGGAGAAGCTGAGAGATGGTTGAAGGAATTGCTCCTTGGTTCCCGTCAGCCTGAGTTTCTTTATGACTCACAATTGTTCCACCCGCCTCGGCAGCAGATGGGAAGAAACTTGATTTGATCCAAGAGGATTAAGTATTCTTTAAGCTTCGGCTCCAAATGATTTCAAGAGCTGATAGCTGGACTTGGCTTCAAGTTTACAAGTGAGAGACACCAACTAACTGATTTTCGGATGAAGACAGAACAGATCATAGAGCAGGAGGCTGGTCGGCCAAGGTTATGCTAAGGTGTATGACTGAGACAATAGCAAAGAAGTGATGAAAACATGCTTTGGAGGTCTGAAATACTCTATGCCAGCAGATGTTTTGGGTGAAGGATACCAGGGCTTTAGTGGACCAGTGGTACTGCTTAATCTATGCATACGCAACACAAATATACGCACAACACAGAGTCTACATCAGAAAGGCAAGAAAATCTTTATGTAATTTAAGAAAAAAATTGATGTATACAGGGCACATTCATTTCACACATTTGCTTTGGGAAGCCATGTGGTGTAATTCTGTTCTTAGTTGTGAAGGTTCAGCAAAATGGCACCATCCAAGACCAGGGAGACCAGAGCTTCTTGTACACTTTGCAAGTGGCATTAATGCAAACAGAAATGGTGAATCCAAATGTGAAAAACTTGCAATCTTAGTGGCATACAGCAGGCACACGAGACTTGCCATGCATTTGCTTTTCAGCTATGATGTGTCACCAGCCAGCCTGGCACATCTGCAGCACAGATGTGCTGTATGCCATTCTTCACTGCTGATACATTTCCCACACTCTCGAAGATACTGCATTCACTGTCACTCAGCTGAGATTCCAGTGAGATAAATGGCTGGGTAGCGCGGACAGATGCTATTGTTGCCCTGGTCGATGGAAAAAATAGAGAGCCAAAATTGTCCATCTTTTCTGGTGGCAGCAGCTGACCTCTCCACCAGCGCATGCACACGAGCTGGGCATCAGCCCGTGAATACCTCCTGGATTAATTGCAGCAGAAATGCTTTAATGCCTGGCCATAAAATCAAAACAACTCTTTCTCTGCTGCCACCTCTCAAAAAAAAAAAGCCACCCCAGGCTTTATTAGATCTGATGCTGATAGAACAACCTATTTACTAAATAATTTGTTAATCATTTTGCATGCAGTTTACATAGAGATATTTCACCTTGCGGGTTGTTTACATACTGTTCAATTTAACTGCTCGTTGGGCACTTGCTATTCACAGCATGTAGCTGCTCGCGCGAGGCACATGGTGTTCTTCCCATTGCCTCACAGGATTTCTGAAGCATTTCGGACAGATTTTGTAGATTTTTTTTTTCAGGCTAGAAGGGGGGCTTTATTTAGCATGACCTTATGCATACCACGGGCCACAAATATTCCATAGTTGACAGAAGGCCTTGTCCACATGCAAATATGGCTATTCATAGGAATCCCAAAACACAGTCTGAACAAAAACCTTCTTGCTTTACAAATAGAAATGCAATGAATAAGATTACATCAAGAAGCTGCTCATAGTCTGAACAAACAGTGTTTGACACATGCATTATTCAAGCCATCCTCTCTTAGACAGGATAGTTCACCCTTTTCAGTGCTCTGTTCCCAGATGCTAAATTCGTCAGGCCATGGGTAGTCAGTTGCAAAGCAAACTGGACCCTCCAACAACACCACAAACGATCCACTTCTTCCATGTCAGTCTGGTTGCAGATGATGGACCTAAGCACGTGGAGATGCATGGGTGCATTAGAAGGCATTCAACATATGTCTGCATCTTCCTACACAGCAGAAAAATAGTTCAAAAGAATCAGAGAATCATCACATGGGCTGGTTTTGGCTGCCGGGGGAATATCTGTCATTTTGGGTAACTTATCCTCAAAATAATACTTTGGGATTAAAAATTGCAAAATTATTCTTCCAGTACAAAATCTGGAACAAGGTAGAAGTGCCTGACCATAACTGACTTGAAAATTTAAGTAACCTGGTCAAGTTTTAACAGGAAACATAGGAACGAAAGTCTCCTTGAAATTCATGCTTCAACGTGCTTATAGCTAGTGCTTCAGAAAATTCTGCTGATAGATTAGACAAGGGGGAGAGCAGGAGACATTCACAAACGTTAAGTTGAGCCCAGGGACACAAGTCGTTGAAGTGCTCACCAGAGAAACATGCATTTTCCTGCTGATGATACAGGGAGCCTGGGGAGATTAGGTTTAATAGATACCCACCCTCCACAGTCCCTTCAAGATATTGGCTCAAGTTCACTCTTGCCATTCAGATGTAATTTTATAATTAAACAATGATAACCAAAAAGGGTCTGTAGCACTCCTTTGCAATGGCAAAATGAAACAGATGCACATCCTCTGCCAGGTGCTTGTTGGACCCTGTTGGAAGGGGTCCAAATAATTAGCTACTCACCAGATGGGTAGCAAAGCACAAACAACAATCTAATGTGTCTTCTGGGTACAGACAACTCTGACTTTCAGTGATGTAATAACATTAACATGTGACAGCATTTAAGTTGTCAGCATTTTGAGAACTTAATTTGGTTGTCTGCAATCCGCAATGGTTTGATTCTCATAAACCGAACACCTACAGAAAGGAGACCAGGAATACTGCTGGCAGAGGGAGAATCTCAGCTCCCCAGTGGGACATACGGACTTTGCTTCATTACCAATAAAGGACTTGAGACACTGAAAAAACAAACTGGAAAACATCACCAGCATGTATGAAAGTTATTTTAAGCATTTTTAGTAATTTGTAAGATTTTCAATGTCCGTGACTAATTAAAAAAAAAAAAAGAAGTCTGGGGAATTTCATTCTCTGGTCCAGAAAATATATGTGAAATATGCAGCACACCAGAAGGGGTGACTGGTTTATAGTGTTTGGAAGCAATCACTGGAATAACCTTCACAACTCACCTCTGAGCTTCAGTAGTACACAAAGCATGACCTTACAGAGACAAGTGAAGCTTTCCAGAGAAGAACATTACTTCTGGGAGTTTAGTTCTCAGCCATAGGCCTCTCAGGTTTGCAAGGATGAGGAATTGTGAAGGTTTTTGGTCCAGTGTAAAGACATATTTGAGGTGAACAAAAGCAGGCTCCTTGGCTGCTTTTTTCTTAAATAAATAATGTGAAGATTTCTGCCAGCTGTCTGTACATCCAAGTGGAAATGGCATATATTTTACTTAGAGCAAAAGTTGTTGAGTTTCAAGACCTATGATTCATCTGAGCAAAGTTGCCAAGTCTCGCAATTTCCTCATGGTATTAGGCGTTTTTCTTAGAGCCCCAGACCTTTGAGTCATGGTTATATGAGAATTTCAACTCCCATCTTAATGAATAAACAAAAGCCATTTTCCAGCTCTCCTGGTTATACAGAAGTAGTTGGAAAACATGAGAGTGGTGGCCCAAAAGGCTTCAAAACCACAAGGAATGTGCCATCTCATAAAAGGCAAAATGAATGTTAAGTCATTGCATGATTCCTGGGACTTAATGCTTCGTTTCCGAGGACCTGATGCTAGCAACACTCTCTGTGTAAAACCAAAATCCCAAACGGATTAACCTCGCTCCTTGCCCTCCCCAACCCGCTGTGCAGTTTTGGTTCTCAGGAGTTTGCTGGCCCAATGAATTCTCCATTATCATCACGGAAATAGCTGCCATCGCACAAAAGACTGTGATCACAGATGAAGACTCAGCAAAGATCTTGATCCATTTTATCCCAGTAAGATTTCCTTTGCAATAACCAGTAAAACATTTACATGGGCAAGACCAGTACTAAGCAGACCCAGATTTGTTCATTATTTTCTAACCTCTGCTGCAAGCCCATCAAATTCAGGGGGGACCTTCTGATCTCCTTCCATGAGTTTTGAATCAGACCCTTTAAAGAATCACATTCATAAGCATCTGTCCATTAAAATAGAAAACCTGGAACATTTACTAAACAGATTTTTCTAATTAATTCTTATTTTTGGCCAATAAACCCATAACATTTGAATTTCTCCAAAGAAGTATAAAGGAACAGTTCAATTATTCTGGAAAAAAAAAATCAAACAAACAAAAAAGAACAAGCAGTAATAAATTTAAGATATGCCTAAAACTTCTGTCAACAAAGCTATCAAATCAGTAACAAAACAACATGTGAATCACTATATTGGGATACAAAATTTGGTTAGTAGTTTTTTGAGATTTTTTTTTTTTTTATTTAGAAGATAAATTCCTTTGAAAATAGTTATTGAGCTCTATTCATCCAACAATTTCACTTCAGTATCACCCACAAAAAAGGATGGCAAGGGTTTGGATGAAATGAGAGCACTTATAACAAACTTTGGCTTAAGTTCTAAATGTGCCGTACTGGATATTTTCTAACTACTTCTTTCCAGATCTCGTCTTAAACTCTAATTTCACTCCTGTTGTTTATCACATGACTATGGATTAATATTAAACAGACATATCTCTGTATGCGCTATGCAGACACTGGGTATAAATATTAATATGCAGTTGTGTGTATGTATGTATAAAATATACATATATTCAAATCATAGGAGTCTTGCATTTTAAATTGCAGAAGAATTGGAAACTTACGTAATTAAAGAATATACTGAAATGAATTTCAAATGGTCAAAAAATAATTCTGAAGAACATCTGCTGGAACATATGGCATGACAGGATGTGCAGTATTATGGCCATAATAATACACCTTGGGTGCAGTATGAGGCATGAAGCCAAAAGGCATGTTTAGAGGCAAAATAATCCGGACCAAAACAAACTAAATACCTAGAATTTTATTTAATATCTACATAATAATAGTTTTCTGTTCAATTCATCCTCTGCGTAAAATTAAAGAGCCTCACTGACAACTGCAGTACCCAGTTTATCTGTTAGATTCCACTGACAATTTCAAGAAATCCAGTGCCTTGCAGAGAGGTTGCGTTCTTAATGAAAATACTTCCAGATATTTTTTAACAGTGCCTATGCAACCAAGGACCCTAATATCTATTGTCTTTAAATCACCTGGACATCAAAGAAAACTCTTCTCTGTGGCTCAAAGTCAGACTGAGATGTCACAGGAAGCCTCGAACCATGGAGAGATCAATGGCAAAGTGGAAGAGCTTCCCTCTACCTTGACTTTGTAGCGCCGAGATCCTGTGGAAGTACTGTGTGCGTAAAAGGGGGCAGCAAACTGCTTATCAGATGTCTCACTCAGCAAGATAAGACATTTCCCAGCGAGTGAGAACAATACAATTAAGCTTCTAGTCAAAAAAAGGAGAAAACATTTTGTCATCATTCTAGCAGACTTTTACCTTTCCTGCTTTTTTACATAAGGGGTTTTTTTGCCTCCTAATTCTGTAACCTATAACAAAATACTCATCTAAAGCAGTGACTCAAGAATATTATCCTTTGAGAAGTCTCAGGAATCACAGTTGTCTTTTTTTTCCATATCCCTCAGAGAGAGGGAAGATAATTGGCCCCGTTGTTTCAAACTATGTGACTGCTTCAATGTTTTGTTAAAACTCGGAACTTGCGTGGTTGTGTGGGGGCCTGCAGAAACCTTCTGAACAATGGAAAACATTTTGGCAAATACCGAATTACTCAGTTTAAAACGATATTTTTAATACCAACTTCCAGACTGATCTTGTTACATTTAATTTGTGACTCTTCCCCCACCTACTTATTAATTGACTGTTCTCTGACACATGGTCAGCAGGCTGGTAACTCCATTCACCTAATTAGGGATTAAAAGTAGTGACAGAGCAGTTGTCACCAACTCCTGTATCTAATGTTAGAATGTCAACTGCTGCCAGAGGGAAGAAAGGATTAATAAATTGCTATCTGTGTTGTCTGAATACACACATAGGGGTAACAGGGCAGCAAGGGAGATCCAAGATTAACTTCAGCTAATTATTCTGATAAGGACACAGAGTCTTGCAGTCTTGTTCTGCCAAGAAGCTTCCTAATAATGTCTGTTTAAAAGAAGAAATACTATTTCACTGGACCCGATTTTCTTCAGCAGGAAGGTCTGAATGCGAGCAGGAGAGTCTGATTCTGAGTCTATGCTATAGAAAGTAATTTTGTATTAGCAATACATTCATGCATTTGTGAGTGTGTGTTGATGTGTGCGTGTGTGTGTGTGTTTGTGTAACATGAAGAGGTGCGAACTTGATGAGAAAGCGGGTGAACTGACGAAGAGAGGCCTAATAATAAAATACATATGAAGAGCATGAAATGCCTTCTACTAAAATAAATGAAGGCAAGGTAAAATATCTGGAATCTGTTTTCAGATTCAAATTAACTGAAGACGAGGACTGCCCTCCATGTGTGAATTGCTATGAATAGCTTCCTGAGGACAGCTTGAAGCCAAGAAATCATCAGAGGCACTCAGAGCACAAACACACTGAATAACTAAGCAAGCATCTCTAGTACTTTGAACAAAAGCTATTTAGAATAAAAGGCAAAGTAAAATGAATGAAAAGGCAAATGACTGATCCGACAAAATGTTTTCATGATTCATTTGTAATTTCATCTTTCCTTGCCAAAACCTAGAAACCTATACATTACAGAGGTACTTGTTTCCAGCTGCAATAAAAGTGTTTTGGACTATGCACAGTGAATGAAGTGGCCAAACCCTGAAAGTCCCACCTTAATAAGTCATCAGGGATTACCGGATGGGGGAGAAAAAGCGTGTTAGGAGATATCCTTCCCTACCAGCATCCTGTGGCAGCCCTACTCCTGGTTACATTCACAGCTTCTCGTTCTCAGTCACATGCTGGTTCCATTCAATCCTGGGCACGAACGGAATGAATGCAACGGTGCAACACAAAATACATGACGCTAGAAGGCACTCAACTGCTAAAGTGAAAACAGAGATTAGAGGACGTCAAGGCTAAACAAATGAACTAAATATTTTAACGTGAATGAAAAATTTATATAAATAACTGAAACTTTTCTGTCTTGTCTTCCATTTTTATAGATACAAACTGATTTCTAAGGTAAAAAGAAACATTTCCGAAAAAAAGTAGATTGACATTGGTACTGATGAAAGCAAGACGCATGATAGATGGTGGAAAATGTTTCAAAACAAAAATAAATTTCCTGCTCTTTTGTTTTCCTTGGGTCAGACAGCCGTTCCCTTTACAGGAATGTGTAAATATAGGTTCAAAAGTAGTCAGTACAAGGGATTTGGTCACAGTACAATCATCAAGCCATCTTGTTCCCAGTTTTCTGAAAAAAAAAGGATGCCAGACAACCACAAGTCTCTTTTGTTTGCTTGGTGGGAGAATGCGCACTCATATCCTTTTTTTCAAATTTCTTCATTGCAATAATCAATAATCTGAGGATCTGTAAAAAGGCAGTGGCTGGGTATTTCTGTCAAACTTGCCAGATGCATTTGACGCAGTACAGAATTTATTTGCCCTCATTAAAATACAATAAAGACATGCTGCAACTTCAAGATAAATCTTTGAGTAGACACTATGATTGTGGGTGGCAGCATAAAGCTCATAAGAAAGCAAGTGGTATAAATGTCTAAACATCAGCAGATTCCCAGGGAATAATGAGTTCGAATTTAAAGTTCTAAAACCACTGGTCTTGTCTCATCTCGCCGATATTTTCCAGATGCAAACTATTCAGGCTCTAAATGAATACATGGTCCTTAAAAAAAAAAATAAAAAAAAAAAAGAATCATAGAATCATTTAGGTTGGAAGAGACCTTTAAGATCATCAAGTCCAACCATTAAATTAGCACTGACAAGTCCACCGCTAAACTATGTCCCTTAGCCCTATATTTACCCATCTTTTAAATAACTCCAGAGACAGTGACTCAAACACTTCCCTGGGTGGCCTGTTCCAGTGCTCGATAGCCCCTTCAGTGAAGAAATTTTTCCTAATATCCATCCTAAATGTACCCTGGTGCAACTTGAGGCCATTTACTAGTTGTATGCATTCTTCCCTGCTCAACTGCATAGTAGCTCAATGCATAGGTTCCTCCAAAGAAAGTTCAGCACAGCTCCACTCAGATCCTGATGTCAGTTGAAAATCTGGAAAAATTGCACAGCTTCAAACGGGCTATGGAAACTTTCACCACATGTTTACCTACAGGTGGAAGTTTGCTGCAATACCAGGTCTAGCCTTCTGCTCTGGTTCTTACCATGACCGGTGAAAACTTAAAACAAGTCACGTTTCCTGCCACAGTGACAAGATGATTTGTCAAAGGTAAAATGAAGTGGATGGTGTAAAAATCAGATTTGAATTACAGAGTTGGGTCAAATACCAGATCAGGTTACTTGTCTTGAGAAGTGGGAAGGCACAAGCAAAGACACATAGTTATCCTTCCATTGAAATGTCTTGTCCTTCATTTTCAGATATGTAAAATGTAGATATCCTCCAATATACCTCTGGGAGGCCTGGTTGGAGAGTCTAGCCTGGTCAAGATTTTGAAAAAGACTATGGACAGGGATACATTTTTGTTTTCCAAATGCAGCCAGTACCCAAAAAAAAAGCTTAAAAACAAAGACACACACACACGTGTGTGTGCGCAGAAAGCCACCAAGAACTTGTTCCAGCCCAAGTTTAAAATTTTAAGCAAATCCCAAAGCAGCTTGATTCAACCACGCACATCAGCAAGTGCCAAATCACTGATCCAGAACCTCTCTCCCTTGGCAGGAGGAACAACTGAAATCCCCACTCTCTGTTTCAGGCTTGATCTGCTTCATCCTGGCTTAACAAAACTTCTGTGTCTGCGGAGTTAGACCTCAACCAGCCCCTTTTCACTTTCCTGCAAGTTTTCAACAGCTACAGATTGTATGATCTCTATTACACCTTTCCCAAACCCATTTATTTCTCATGTGTCTGAAGTGTATAAATTCCATCATGCTTTTCCAAAGGGAATGGGCATGGTTGAATTACAGCTTATAAGAAGCTCCGATGCTTCTCGCTGAAGGATCTGCAGTAGTATTCACTAAAAAGAAACATTTTGTGAAAATACTTTTTTATTTAAGCCACTCAGTAAGTCACTAGCTTTTTTTATCTTAGAAAATAAGATACTTTCTCTTCAAGCTCTAAGCTTCTTGTTACACTTTAAGACTGTGATTATGTTTCACCCTGTGAAAGACTCAATTATTCCATTTCAGAAGCTCATATTTTCTTGCAGTTGTTTTCTTGTCAGTTTTCCTCAATGGCTTTTCACCAGCCAGGTTTTATTTCTTCTTTTTGTATGTATTGTATTCTAATCCACCGTCTATCTAAGGTGTTGTAAATAATTTTGCAATTCCTTTTGCTAAAGAGAAACTAAGTGGAGTCCTGTGTGTACTGTGCATCTACCAGATACCAGAGTCTGGAGATTTTGTCATGGTTGCGTTTTCTTCAATTTGTTCAGTAACAATATCCTGACAAAACAAACTTGTGAGAGAAGATGACCACTGAAATAATCATTACAAAAGTTCATGGAAATTCAGACTAGTCAGTATGACCACTTAGGGATGTGGATGGATGGCCAAGTTATGTCTCCGTAGATGCATTAAAGCAAGATTCACTCTTACATTTACTGACAAATTTTCGGCAAAGGCAAAACAGGCACCAATCAGAAACCATACTGGGCACCAGTAGGTGCCAGACCAAAAGTGTCTACAGCATTTAAACAAAAGTGAATGTGAAATGCATCTCCAAAAACTGTGGCATAGGTTTTACAAACTCATAACAGCCACCTCAGGCTGACTTGTAGCATAAGCATATTGTGCTCTAAGGAGTCCCAAGACACAAACATTCTTAATAAAAAGACCACATATTGTAAATTTACCCTGTACTTTTAAGATAAGATGGGTTGCACTCCTCGCAGCCTGCCCTTTGGCAGAGGGACACGTAACAGTGTTTGGCACAGCGGGCCTCTCGCTTGCTGTCGACAGTACCAGTTCTTGAATTGATTTTCACAGGTCGGCAGGGGGCAGGTACCAGAAGTCCTGCTCTGCTTTTCTGGGCTTATCACTTCAAATGCAGTTTGATGAGACAATTCATTTCTCAGTCACGAGCTCCAATATAATTATAAGAACTCTAACTTTAGAACAAATAATATGAGGTTTTGGGTTTAGGCAGCCCAAGGTTTGGTATGCAGCCTTCATTTATTTGTGTTGCCTTCAAGAAGACAGGGTGCCCTCTGGCTGCCGGATTTAATTCACGCTGCTTTAAACGTTAGATGAGCATAAAATGAAGCAGCATTTATTTTATAAAACAAATAATTAACTTCCCGATTATAGTATTATAAACAAGGGCTTGGATTTGTCGCACCTAAGTGGGAGAGCTGATCGTTGTCAGCTCTGTTCATGGTCAGTAAAAGAAATGAGCGTTTCTAGAACATATTTCATTTGATCTGTTTTAGAGGTCTGTCTAGGCACAAAAACTGTCTGTTTCCCTACGTGGACTGTAAAGGATTCTAGATCACTAATTCAGAAACGAATGTCCACACTACTCAAAAAAGCAAAACAAAATGAGACACAATCCTGGAGCATGCTTAAACATGTGCGTTAAGCACGGGTGTCTTAAACTTTTCTTCCTCCTCGGATGCTCTGCTATCTATTTAGCCTTACGCCCACTTCAGCTTGTCCTGGGGATTTCTTTGTGCATACACTTGAGACCTTTGTAACCTTCCTCTGCCTTGATTTGTTCATCCCATATGACTCCAGGATCAGCATTTAATCTAGGCATGCATGTGGTATCTGAGGGTCATCCCCTTCTTTGCACCCTGTGATTAGGCTTTGAGACATGAAATGCAAGTAGCACACTCCCTGTATACTGTAGCCAGAGATTTCTTTGAATTTTCAATCATATTTCTAGCCCATAATTAACACATTCCTTCTTGTCTCAGTGGCTTCCTTACATGTTATAACATCTTCGTGACTGCTGCAACACTTCAAAATGATAGATCATTGAAGTATCAACCATATATCCCTCCTATTACATTTGGTAGTGCCAAGACACTGTCAGCTTTCCATATAGGTTACATATGAAGTATTAATAATATAATTGACAAATTTGGCATTTACAAATCTTCTCCTGTATTACTCTCCTGAACTCCCACTTTTTATGAGTTTTGCCATCACAGCCTCCTTCCTCACAATAGTTTTACTAACCAAATTTAAAAAATAAAGCAAAAGCTAAGCCTGGTGTTCTCCCCTATTCGATGACTGCTCACAGTTCACAACTGCTCTTCAAAAGCCTCTCCCACCTCCCTTATGTCTGAGTTTGGTATTAAGCCGCCTGCTAAAGCAGGTTGGGATGTTGCAGGCAAACTACACCAGCCTGTTACATACACATGGCAGCCAGAGACAAACAAGCATCACTTGGCACCATTTTTTGGATGCATGGTAAGAAAGATGGAGGAGGAGGAGGAGACATGGCCAAACCTACCATGCCCCTGTTCAGTTGTTCCCAAGGTGATGGCCATTCTCAAACGTCATGCCAGTGTGCACATTGTAGACTTTTACAGTCCTCCTTTTTCCCCAGTCTTACTGCTACTCGCATCATGCAACCACTAGGTATGATATTTTGCAGCACTCCTTCCTGCAGACCGTGCATCTCTGGGCATCCAACTTGTCCCTGCCTCATCTGTTAAGACCTACCCTCTGAATTCTTGCCTGATTCCCACCATTATCAATCAGTGTCTTGTAGCCATAAAAATAAATAAAATTTATTTTCAGGAGTAATAAACAACCTTTATTTTATTTTCAGAAGGGAGGGAACCCGAATCTAAACCAGACTTAGATCCAGACTTCAGAGCTCTTAGACTTTTCCATTCCTCTGCCATACTTTGTAAGTTGGGAACAGATGTAGGAGGCATATCAAAAGGGCATTAAGTGAAAGTGTGTTACATATTTTCCCACCTTCCTACATATACTTGCACCACAAAATGAAGATTTGACAGGATGGACTAAAGCCAAATCATTGATACTGGTGATTCTTTCCACTGACTTTCATGATTTTAATATGTTTTTGAGTTGTGATTGTTCATTTTGTAGCTATACATGAAATCTAACAGATCTACAGAGTGCTAATTAAGGAAAGTAAAGTATTTTCATATAATGATATACATTAGAGATCAATATGACAGGTTGTTTTCCCCATCTCTAGTAAACACTTCAGAACGAAACAAAATAGCTATTTCAAAGAGAAATACATGCAACAAGAGATTTAGCACTGTCAATTAGCATTTAAATCCAATAGAAAATAGTCTACAACATTCTGATATATGTTCATGGTAGTATGAGGCTGCAGGACTATATTATCACGTAACCCAATAAAAAGGGACAAGATTTCTTTCCACTTTAAGTGCATTGGAGAAGCACAGCTAAGTTTATATTAGCATATCACAAATGTGAAACTGGGACAGGGACTCAATGTGAAATTAGAACAGCAGCTGGTATCCTGTTAGCAAGTAAAGTGTGTTTGCTTAGGGGAAAAAAAAGACCAATGTAAAATGAAGCCATGCGAATGAACAGAGAACAATCAGTCAGTAAAGGATGTGCGAACTGCGCTGCCTGTCTTGGGTTGTCTCTGTACTGTGCTATAGGTCATTTCACCAAAATACATATTTAGTGGGGTCAGATCATGTTCCCAAACCTGAATTATCAAGAATTTATTTTCCTTTATATACAATCTGAAAATTATTGAAATTTAGACTCTCACGGGTTTGGCCATGGTTTTGATTCTGTTTTTTCTCCTGCATCATGCAGTTCAATGAAGTATGAAGCAAAATTTCATATCCTCTTATACAACACAGAGTTATGTAGCAAGCAGGCAGAATGCACAAAATACTTTAAATTATATTTCTCAGAAAAATGTTCACTAATTGTTTACAATTATTTATAAAAAATATAGTACATCTTTTAACAGCCAACCAGAGAACAACAAACTTTCAAAGCCGTGTTTTCTTCTTTGACTTCCTTTCACATCGTCCAGTTTGCACAACGGGAATCAGCCACGTTATTCTCCCATTCTTCACCCCCTCTTTCTCCACCTCTTCCTCTCTCCCAGCGAGACAACAGTTACATCTTTCACTCCATCTCCTATCCAGCAGGATGCATCACCAACAGCGTTTTGGGGCAGCTCTTGAGGACACATGCAGTACTCTGCTCTGACCCTGTGGGTTGGTGTTCAAGACAGGTGGCAAGTGCAAATGCTCTTCCAGGCCAGCTGGCTGGCTGAGGCAGTTATTGAAGAACACACGTTATGTCCTCTCTTTTCAGCTCTTTCCCCTAATTGCCATGGGTTTACGAATATTCGGTGCTTACCAAAGTAATGAGTATTTAAGGTATCTGTTGTCTAGCAGTCTAACTTGCCTTGCCTACACTTCAATATTTATAAAAATATTCTGAGTTTAATTATTTTAGAAAGAATGCAGTATAATCTGAGGTCTTGAAGAATACATGGGCAGACACTTAATTCTAAATATCATCCGTAACTTAGACTTAACTTACACTGGTAAAGCAGCTCCAAAATTACAAGGAAATGGAGGAATGGGTACAAAATCCTTACATGATCGATGGCAAGGACCATAAAACTGTTCTCACATTCCGGGCACTGGATGGAAATGCAGCATTCACTCTCTTAAGCCTTCCTTGCAGCATTCTTTGCCCTTTTGATAAATACCCACTTAAACGGCTCTTGTTATCTTGCTGTAGTATTGTCTCACACAATATTAACCGAGAAACCAGATTCTAAAGAGATGAGATTCCTGTGTAGGGTCTCGGCAGCTCTGAGTGACTACTAAGCAGCAGATCCCTCAGCCAGAGGGATGGCTCAGCTCTCCTGCCAGCATGCCACCACACAACACATCTTGCATGGCAAGGGAGTGGTACCTTTTTCCACGTGAAGGACTGTAACCCCCTTCTGCTTTTCCGCAAGTCGGAGACAGGCTGGCATATGGTCTTCAATAGCCATATTCAGATTGCTTACTTAGATGCTGCTGTGGCATCTAAGACCAAGAGACGTGCTTTCAAGACCACTAAACTTGGCTTCTTACATACTTGGTAAGCAGAAGCTGGGAGGCGGGGGTGACGTTTGAGGTAAGTTTCTACAGGAGAAACTCTCAGAGGCAATTACATGCCTCTACTGACTCCAGTGACCCTGCATGGCCAGTGTCCTTAAGCACTCTATTAAAGTTAAATATTATAATAGTTACATCCCAGACTACTACCCATTGCCGCCTGAATACAGACCTGACTGACTTTGCTCTTTTGGATTTGCTTCAGAGCACTAAAGTGGTGTGTTGCTGTTTTATAAAAACTAAAACTATGAAATCTTAATTGCAACCTGATTTGGTGATTTCATAACATGATGTTTTTAATGCATCTGTTCTAGGTTTGTATAAGGCTTTAAAATATCATTACGCATTGATAGACTAGTGTAGTGAAGCCAAAACACCAGTATAAAACCTTCAGTCTCAACAGCCTCGTTAACATTAGAATGATTAAGCAATACCGGCCAAGCACCACTGCACCATGTAGAATAGTGTGAGTTTTCAATGTCATAAAGACTAAAGATATACCATACTTTACACAAGTTGAAAATATATCAATTTTTTATCATCCTTTCCTAATTTTTGCAGGCAAACAGTACCACTTCCATCCTGCCAATAATAACATGCAAAAAAGAATATCTTGACTGCAACTCCACCTACACATTTTTTTCATGCTTTCCATACATAGTTAACTATTGCCTTCCTGGAACATATTTTGATTCCGTGTAAATCACATGGGGAACGGCTAGTTTAACTATCACAGAATAGTCATGCCAGTATATATTTCTAAGTACTTATCTTCCTTTTCTCCAGATGAGATGATTTGGCTGATAAGTTGCCAGAATGTCAAACTGAGGGATTGCTGTCTAGTTTGAAAGTCAGGAAGGCTGACTGCAGGTAAAGGCTTAAGGGCAGAGGTGAGAACATTTAAAACAACAGTAGGACATCAAATCTCATTTGAGGACAAAATGATCTTCAAATAAAAATGAGGAAGAGTGGTCTGCACAATTGACACATTGTGTTAGCTCAAGAAGAACAAATTGGGCATGCTTACTGCGTGACTGAAGATCAATATGCCTGAAAAATGGTAAAAAGACTCTGGACACAGAAAAGACCAAGGTAAAGGCCAAGGATGCATAACTAGCCCAGATAACAATCAAATATCTTTAGAATTAATGGTCAGTATCACAGTATCATCCTATAATGCCTACAGTTCATTTAGAAGAAATGTTTGGGTGAAAATACTCAGGGATGCACAACAGACAATTATACTATTATGAAACAGAATTTGCCTGAAAATATTTGACTTAATGTGCTTTGAACTGTGGTTGCAGTGACTTAGAATAGAATCACAGAATCGTTTAGGTTGGAAAAGACCTTTAAGATCAAGTCCAACCATTAACCTAACACTGCCAAGTCCACCACTAAACCATGTCCCTCAGCACCACATCTACATGTCTTTTAAATACCTCCAGGGATGGTGACTCCACCACTTCCCTGGGCAGCCTGTTCCAATGCTTGATAACCCTTTCAGTGAAGAAATGATTCCTTATATGCAATCTAAACCTCCCCTGGCGCAACTTGAAGCTATTTCCTCTTGTCTTATTGCTTGTTACCTGGGAAAAGAGACCAACCCCCACCTTGCTACAATCTCCTTTCAGATAGTTGTAGAGAGTGAGAAGGTCTCCCCTGAGCCTCCTTTTCTCCAGGCTAAACAGCCCCAGTTCCCTCAGCTGCTCCT
>VYXH01002932.1:86897-126041 GCA_013397275.1 Burhinus bistriatus | reverse complement strand
GATCCAGCCTGTCCAGATCCCTCTGTGGGGCCATCCTACCCTCAAGCAGATCAACACTTTGCCCAACTTGGTGTTGTCTGCAAACTTACTGAGGGTGCACTCGATCCTCTCTTCCAGTTCACTGATAAAGATATTAAAGAGAACCCAATACTGAGCCCTGGGGAACACCACTTGTGACAAGTTGCCAACTGGATTTAACTCCATTCACCACCACTCTTTGGGCCCAGCCTTCCAACCAGTTTTTTACCCAGTGAAGCATACGCCTGTCCAAGCCATGAGCAGCCAGTTTCTTCAGCGGAATGCTGTGGGAAATGGTGTCAAAGGCTTTACTCAAGTCGAGGTAGACAACATCCACAACCTTTCCCTCAGCCACTAAACAAGTCACCTTGTCATAGAAGGAGATCAGATTTGTCAAGCAGGACCTGCCTTTCATGAACCCATGCTGACTGGGCCTGATCACCTGGTTGTCCCGTACGTGACACGTAATGGCATTCAGGATGATCTGCTCCATAACCTTCCCCAGCACTGAGGTCAGACTGACAGGTCTGTAGTTCCTCTGATCTTCTCTCTGGCCCTTCTTGTAGATTTGCATCACATTTTCTAACTTTCAGTCAACTGGGACCTCCCCAGTTAGACAGGACTACTGATAAATGATAAAAAGTGGTTCGGTGAGCACTTCTGCCAGCTCCCTCAATACCCTTGGGTGGATCCCATCGCAGTCCCATAGACTGGTGTGTGCCTAAGTGGTGTAGCACATCACTCACCATTTCCCCTTGGATTATGGGGGCTTCATTCTGTTCCCCATCCCTGTCTTCCTGCTCAGGGGGCTGGGTACCCAGAGAACAACTGGTCTTACTATTACAGACTGAGGCAAAGAAGGCATTAAGTACATCAGCCTTTTCCTCATCCTTGGTCACTATGTTTCCCCCCACATACGATAAAGGATGGAGATTATCCTTAGTCCTCCTTTTGTTGCTAATGTATTTATAGAAACATTTTTTTATTGTCTTTTAAGGCAGTAGCCAGATTAAGATGGGCATTGGCCCTTCTAATTTTCTCCCTGCATAAACTCATGACATCTTTGTAGTCCTCCTGAGTGACCTGCTCCTTCTTCCAAAAGTCATAAACTCTCTTTTTTTCCCCTGAGTTCCAGCCAAAGCTCTCTGTTTATCTAGGCCATCTTCTGCTCTGCTGGCTCATCTTTCAGCACACAGGGACCACCTGCATCTGCCTCTTTAAGATTTCCTTCTTGAAAAACGTCCAGCCTTCCGGGACTCCTTTGCCCTTCAGGAATGCCTCCCAAGAGACTCTGTCAACCAGGCTCCTAAACAGGACAAAGTCTGCTCTCCGGAAGTCCAAGGTACCAGTTCTGCTGACCCCTCTCCTTGCTTCTCCAAGAGTCAACTCTATCATTTCGTGATCACTATGCCCAATACAGTCTCCAACCATCACATTCCCCACCAGTCCTCCTCTGTTCACAAGTTACAGGTCTAGCAGGGTGCCTTCCCTAGTTGGCTCACTCGCCAGTTGTGTCAGGATATTATCTTCCACACACTCCAGGAACCTCCTAGACTGTTTCTTCTCTGCTGTGTTGTATTTCCAGCAGACCGGTAGGTTGAAGTACCCCCCCAAGAACAAGAGCTAGCAATTGTGAGACTTCTCTCAGCTGTTTATAGATTATTTCGTCTGTCTCTTCATCCTGGTTGAGTGGTGTGTAACAGGCTCCCACCATGATGTCTGCCTTGTTGGCCTTCCCCCTAATTCTTGCCCATAAACACTCAACACTATCGTCACCATCATTAAGCTCTAGACAATCAAAACACTCCCTAACAAACAGGGCTACCCGACCCCCTCTCCTTCCTTGCCTATCCATTCTGAGGAGTTTATCACCATCCATTGCAGCTCTCCAGTTGTGCGTATCATCCCACCATGCTTCTGTGATGGTGACTATATCATAGTTTTCTGGCTGTATAATGGCTTACAGCTCCTCCTGTTTGTTGCCTATGGTGTGTGCATTGGTGTAGATGCATTGGGCTATTGATCCTGCCACCTCTTTGGGGGGAGAAGGTCTAATTCCTACACGACCATTCCCAGGTGTTTCTGTGTTTTCTAACACATCAATGACCCTTGTGTCTTTGCTGCCACATGGATCTCCATCCCCTGCCTACACTGGGATGGTAGACCAAAAGACCTTACTAGCACACTGTCCCTCAAACATTTCTGTGCCACCCCCAGGCTTATCGCTAGCGAGCCTTTCCCCCTTCAAATCTAGTTTAAAGCCCTTTCAACGGGCCCTGCTAACTCCTGTGCAAGGATCCTTTTCCCCCTTTGAGACAGGTGTACCCTGTCTGTCGCCTGCAGGACTGGTGTCGTGTAAACCAACCCATGATGAATAAACCTGAAGTCCTGTCGGTGACACCAGACTCGGAGCCAGTTATTGATCTGCTGGGTCTTGCTGTTTCTTCCCTCGTCGTTCCCTGTAACTAGAGGGATAGAGAGGAACTGCTCCTGATCCCTTAACCAGTCGTCCCAAGGCCCTGAAGTCTCTCTTGATTGCCCTCAGACTTCTTATTGCAACTTCATCACCGCCTACTTGAAAAATCAATAATGGATAATAATCTGAGGGCCATACCAGGATAGGAAGCTTTCTCTTCACATCTTTAACCTGGGCCTCAGGAATGCAGTAGACTTCCCTAAGAAGTGGGTCCGGTCTGCATATTGGGTCTTCTATTCCCTTCAGAAGGGAGTCTTCTATGACAATGACCCATCTTTTTTTCTTTATGGAAGCAGTTTTGAAGCAGCTTCTTGATAGCACTTAGGATCAGTACATAGCCTGGAATGTAAAATAACTTGCCTTCTATACCATTAAGTTTCCTAAGAGTTTTACTATTTTAGTGCCATTTGGATTCATTCCCTCTGGCAACCCTTTCTCAATGTAAAGGCTCCAAACTGTTCCTCCTCTAATATGCTGCACTACGGAAAATCACTGTAGACAGACTTCAGGGTATTCAAAAGGATAATTTATCAATAGAATTTAAGCTGAGTTCAAGTAAACAGAAAGAAAGACCAGTATAACCCTGTAACAGTGCTTATTTTCTGTGTTTTAGCAGAAAATTAAAACTCACTGATAATAACTGACAGTGGGGTTTTTTTCCTCCATTTTGTCCCACCTGAAACAAAACACTTTTCATACCTCGTATGCTGTCAATTCTTATTTTGCATCTTCAAAGATATCTAGTTGAGAACACATAATGGCAACTGACACAACCTGTGTATATGCACTATCTATGCATGCTTAATTCATTGAACTGTTGCCTTAAGTATGCTGTCCTTTTTGTAACAATTAATAAAAATCCTATGTTTCTGAAAGCCTATCAGAAACCAGCAGCATTAAAAAACAATTGCTTATATATCTATTTCATCTTGAAACTGAACTACATGCAATCATGCAAATAATTGAGGAGGGGATGGTTGACATATTTTAAAGCGTACAGATGAAAGTGATACAGCTCCTCAAAAAACTCTTGCTTAAAAATCTGAGCAATGGAATTTAAGACTATGTTTGACTTGAGAACAGTCAGTGAGGAAATGAGCTGATGATCTGAATCATGAAATAGCCACGCTGAAATGCGTTGTCTCACTTGCTTTACTTAATGGAAATATGAACCTACATGATGAGAGAGCCAGATACAAAAGTATTCAGTATTCAGAAGTACTTTCATATACCTAATATGGAGATGATTTTTAGGCCATTTTAATGTGTAATCATATAGTAAATGGAAATTCTTTGATAAGTTTTCTGACCTCACTGCACATACAATTTCTCTGCAGTTGTGGCAATAGGTCTTAACTTTATTTCGGTAAGACTGCACTGGGTAGCAAAACTGCTTTTGGAACAGCAAAAGTTTTTCATCTTTGATCTACTAATATGATGTAGAAAAGAAACTGCTGCCTTCTGAATTCCACAGAAGAAGAGTTCTTAGCTAATAAATCTATAAATACTATGCTGAAAAAATGGGTTAAGAACACAGCAAGGCTGCACAGTCAAATACTCAGACATTAGATGATTAAAAAATCTGTGTTCCCATGCAGAACGTGTACTCACTCCTCTCAGGAAGGACAATACCACCCCACCAGCACATTCGCTAACACTGAAATTTTATTTGAGGCATTCAGCATTGGAAGTATTGGAGTTAAAAACAATGGGAAACAGTCTTATAATGGGAAGACCTTGGGTGTGCTTAAGGCTAGGATACATTTCTGCAGATACTTGGATACTTTAGGGCTTCAAAATTCACCCCAAAGTAATAAATATTAGGGCTGTAACTTACAGAGAACTACTAAGGCTTGGGATTTGTAAGCAGTTACGAGTTGAACCTTGGTATCCTTACTTGCACTTAAAAAATGACATTTTCATCACTATGTCTTTAACATTTTTTGCAGTGGAGCATTTGCAGAACATCAGTGACAGTAACTGTGATAGAAGTGCCAATTTGTAGCGTTATAACAAGATGACAGATACTCCTTCCCAAGAGATATCAGCTATTTATAGTAAGTCCTTGTTCCCTGCCCCTCCAGCCTCTTTCTACCATTTCTTTTCTAATTTCCAGCCCTCTGCTGCCTACTACCACCTTTTCCACCCTTTCCATTCCCTTTCTTCACCAGTTTCACTATGCTTTTTACAGTGTCTTGCCCTTTTCTACCAATCTCTACTTTAATTTTTTCGTAACTCCAGCATAGCCTAGGGTAGGAATGACTCATCCCTTCACTCTTACCCTAGACAAACCTTTTACACTTTTATGTTACATGATTTGCAATAGTTACCTTTTTTAATTGTATTTTAAGGGGGTCCCTCAATGAAATACAGTAAGAAGTGGCTTTAAAACTGCTCAGTTCTAATAAAAGGATTCCAAGAACAAAGTATATTTCATCAATTAGTTGAACGTACTAGACACAAACCTACCTTAAATTTCAATTTCAAATGCAAATTAAACTTTGTAGGTTGCAGTGATTGGAGTGGGTTTACAAGCTTTCAAGGTTGCTTCCCAATTGCTTTGTCTAATACATACTTTTCTACTTAAATATATACCTACAAAATAATGACTGCCACTCACAGTCATTCACAGCCATTTTGCTGGTGCGGAGCAAACTGGCTCAGATGCCCTAAGAGAACTATACTCTGAATGACCCTAACAAGAAAGGAAGCCAGAAGGTAATATTCGGATCTAAATGAAGACAAAGCAAATATTGCCATTTATTTCAGCTAGGACAAGATTATTCACTGCCATCTTCAATGCACTTATACAAATGTTCATCATCCTATTCTCAGGATACTGAAAAAGAAGCTGCTTAAATCTTCCCTACTCACCAAAAAACATAGTAGGGTAAGGGTCTGCCAGCCTACAATGTTGTCTTCAAACTTGAGCCCTCTTGTAGCACCCTGGCCAGCCAGTTAGACTGGAGAAACTATTAACATCACATCTCTCCGTGCTGCAACTCATTTCACTATATCACAGAGTGGGACTATGAATAAGAACCTTCTGTCTGGATCACAGTCAACTCTTACAGTAACTGCTGATCTGCATTTCTTACTGGTACAGTAACAAAATAATGCCTGTCAAACACTGACATTTAATATCTTCTGTCTGGGAAATGGAAGAAAAATGTAGTATCTGGAACAGAAGACAGCCCAGAGTCAAAGTGTAAGTGGTGAGTATTTTTGGCTTCTAAACTAATGAGTAAATTGTATTCCTCTTCATTAAAATTCAAGCATGGATAAATAATGTATAGATCTACTGATACACAGAAATATTCTGAGTTGCTTTGGGTTTTACTTTTGCCAATCTTCTGTTATGTCTACTTATACAGTGGGAGAGGCACCATACGGACACCTGTGAAAAAGAAAGATCCTGGTGACACTCAGCATTGCTACAACCATGGCCTTGGACCATGGATTTCTCAAAAACAGAATCAGATGCCTGATCCTCAAGCTGTCATCAGGACAAGTGAATCACAGCAACCAGTATGCTGAGCAAGAGGAAACCAGAAAGGGCAATATGCCCAATGAATGCTGTGTTCAAACTCACACTCCCTGAGATTTAAGCTTCTCCTAGAAGTCCAGCTTAGACTGAGATTCACAGCTGGCATCTTTCCTCCTGGAACTAGTGCCTAAATAATTCCTTTCTGTACACCTCCTTCATTTTCACTTTTTAAGATGTCTAGAAGCAAAATCAGCAGGGCTGCTTCTGATATGGTACCTAAAGATTAGAATGAAAGTGTGCAATGTGTTTAGCATGAAGATTAACCCTACATCTCCAAGCCTCCAGGAGGATCCTCTGCCTCCAGGTTATGGGCCAGCAATAACAATGCTCCCTCTAGCACCTCCCTCCTGCTCTGCTAAGAGCCCTAGAATATGCCTGATTAAGTGGTACTGAATGATAAGGATACTTCTTTGTATCAGGGAAATCCTGGCTACGCTTTCCTTCTTCCAACCCTGCCTACACCATTTCCTCCAAAAATTCCCCACTGAAGACATCTCTGGGAGCTCAAGATAATATGTGTTTGGGGCTCTGGATGGCAATCCATTCTCTACGTGACTGCAGGCTGATATGAGCACTTCTGAGCTAATCAGAATGGAACAGGTGTAAAAGCTTCTATATAAGAACTTTTTCAACCTCCTTGTTTTATAATAACTATAATCACAAATGCAGAGAAGTGCATGTGGTATGAGCAAAGAGCTGAGACACGGAGATCCCAAGTTTCCAGCCTCACCTCTGAGTGAGAGCCTATGCTACTGAACAACTTGTTCAATGATCCTAACAGCGACCTCCCATGGGAAAAATAGTGCACGTGCATTTCCTGCCTCCTGTGGATAGGAGCACCATTGTGCCTTTTTGTCAAACACCTCTTTCTCTTCACATATCTAGGAGAACGTTCAGTCCTCTTCTCTGACTAGACCAGACCAGACAGCACTTCCCAGACCAATAAGAGAGGCAAAACTTTTAGAGAGCAGTAATGACTACGCAGGAAATTCAAATTAATATGGTTAGCCACATCTGGTTTACTAATTTAAAAGACTGTTTTGATAGTCTTTGAGAGAAAAGTTAAAGAGGGTGAGAAAAGTTTTATTTTACTTCCCATCCCAAACACACTTCTGGCTTTTCATTTCCTATTTCCTGGCTAGTGATAAGCGAGCTCTCATCTTTCGATCCCTTCAAACTCCCTGCTTTGTTTTCCCTGGCAGAAGCTAGCGTTCTGTGGTCCCTGGAGAGGCTCTGAAACCCAGAGTGGCTCTCTAATAAGTAAGTTATGGAAGAGCGGGACAGAATGTGTACTTGGCTTGCTCTTCAAGGGTCACGGTACATTAAATGGCTAATCTAAAGTTTGGAAAACTTCAATTAGTTTACTTTCATGAGAATGAGCAGAACTCCTGAAACTACTTCACCCACAGAGAGTTCAGGCAAGCTTGGAAAGGACTCCGTAAGGGTTCAACAGCCTGATGTCCTCAAGGAAGAGTGGTTTCCAGTATTCAAGCATGGAAATGAGACCCAGGAGCCAATAGGTCTAGTCCTGACTCTACCAATGTGCACAGGTTTCACCTAAATGTATGCATGTATCAAGTTTTTTTACAAGAAGTATTTACAATGTCTCCTGAATGCCCTGCATAGAAGAAGTAAAGGGTATTATTGTTATTCTAGGCAATGTTGATTAAAAGATTCCATTAATAATGAAAAGACCCCTTCTGCCTGTCAAATAAGTTTTGCTATGCTTACATATACCCTAGACTTCTTCTTGCAACCTCTTCAAGAACTACAGATTAGTGTTGGCTACGTGTCCATGACAGCATACTCCCCCGTATTCCAGGGCTTGGCATTTCTTAGGAGGTTGAGTAAACCAGTTAAAGAGAATTTCCAGTACATTTCCATATGTAACCTACACAAAGGATTACCTATTCAGTGGTTTATCTGTGCTGACCACCACAAGAGTGCCATGTCCTTCTCTATAAAATGGATGGAATCTGACCATTAAGACTCAAATATGCTGCAATAATTTTTTTTCTCAACATTGTATAAGTAATGATCTCCTCTTTCTGAGAAAACCATCAGATTCTTTCACAACACTGTTTACATATAGATGTGTGAAGCATTGATATAAAATGGATAACACAATTTGGACTGAGTACTCACAGTACTCACAGTACACGCTTTTTGGACTGTCACCAAAAAGTGACAGCCTTCTTCCCCCAGCCAGTAGGTTAGATCCAAGCATCCAGCATTCCAAAAAGACATTAACAACTTTACAAGAATCCTAACAAATGAAGCACGAATAAACTAAATGATCAATGTAAATTAATTCCTGGAGAAATACCACAAGAAACAAATACGTAGATAAATAAAATTATATTTATTTCTAAAGCACTGTCTTTCATGCAAAAGTATGAGGTGACCAACAGATATAACCCATTCTGTCGTTAATAAAAACACCCTCTGTCTAAGTTCACTGCCCACCAGGAACAACAAAAAAAAGGACCAAAAACAAAAAAGGAGAATCCGACATTCACATATGCATGCAGATTTATCTCTATATAACATTTAAACAAGGTTTAACAGGTATAACTATCAGCTACCTGGTATGGAATGCATGGCAAGGAAAAGGATATAAGTGGGGGTTCAGGAATGAGGCAAGAAGAAATGTTGACTGAGTAACTGGTGGAAATGTTGGCTGAGTAACTGGGGAGAACTGTCAGGCCAGTGATGAATATTAGAACCAAGAATGGATTCCAAAAGAAGTTGTAGAAGACCCACCATTGGATAAATCTGAAATATTAGTCTTACCTGAGTTTTCAATATTAGTAACAATATTGATAAAGCATGCAACCACACACATTTCAGAAAACAGAAATACCCAAGAACTATTTACTCATATGAATGCCGGAAGTTAATCAGTTTTGGTCACATCTTATTTTTGCAATTTTATCTAACAAACTTGGAGTGGTAATAGAATTGATTGTGGGATTATTCTCAATGACTTCAGCAATTATGCTTCCATTTCTTGCTCTTTTATTTGCCATCAAGAATGTGTTCTCTGCAAATAAATGGGACAGAAACAGTCTCCTTGTTAATAAAAGCACACTTTCCCCCAATCTCACTCTAGGACAGATCCAGGATTTGATCTGTGCTTCACTCTAGTCAAATTTGAGCAATATTTCTATGAATTTTGATCATTAATAAATCCACATAGAGAGATTTATTTCCATATAATGAATCATAGCATCACAGAATCATAGAATACCAGGTTGGAAGGGACCTCAAAATCATCTGGTCCAACCTTTCTTGGCAAAAGCACAGCCTAGACAAGATGACCCAGCACCCTGTCCAGCTGAATATTAAAAGTGTCCAATGCTGAATATTAAAAGTGTCCAATGATGAAAAAGTGATGATGAAAGTGTCCAATAATTAGTCTTCAGGTGCAAAGAGCTCCAAACCTTTACTAATGGACCCATACTTCACATCTGTAAATAGCAACATTTCCTGTTAACATTCAGCAGCTCAGTTGTCCATATACAAGAGACCCAGCAGAATGCCCTGCAATGGGCACATTACTGGGCATGTTAACAGGCACACCCTCTTCATAAAAGGATGAAAAACTCTCTGAAATAGGGCCACAACTATTTTTAATGACCTTTTGCAAGTCAAGTTATGAAGAAATACATTCTTGAATGGAAATATCAGTGGGAGGCTCGCACAATAAAATCCAAGGTAAAATATAGCGTTTACATAGCCACCAAACTGTCTAATGTTCATTAAGCTGCAGATGTGGTCAGCATCAAGTAACAGAACAGGCTTACATTTAATACCCTCATGATCTTTCTGTTTTCTTCCTTCCCACTATCGTTTCTCCTTTATTATCTTGCCGTCTTTCATCCTGTCTGGCTTCTGCATCTTTTTCACCTTAGGAATCTGGTGAATCCTCCCTTCGCTGAAGGAAAGCATCTCCAAAATAATTAGGCCTTCAAAGTATCCTCATCTCCCTTTTCATTAGGTCAACTAGAGTACAGGATAACACTGGAGTTCACACCTACTAAACCTAAGGCATGGGGCCTTCTAGGAAAACAGAAATTTCTTTTTCGGTTCAAAGTTGGTATATAATCTGCACAAACATAGAGGTAGGAATGTAAGAGCTGAAGTTGGAGAGATGCCTTTGCGCAGGGCCTGGGCCAAATCTGCATGCATTAGGAGCAACGGGAGCAATAACCGGTATCACAGTTTCCCATGTGCCCGGGCCTCATTGAACACGGCTGTACCACTTCGAGACAAACAGGCACACTTCAAAATTAATGACTGATAAAACATCGGAGGAAAAAGAGCCTCTCCTCCCACCAAAACACCAATCAGTGTAAGAGCACTGGGCTAACAGCCAGAAAACCATGTGTTATCATAAAACCTTCTCTACCAACATCCTTCCTCTACACCTACAGGTGAAACTGGTCTCTATGCATTTACATTAACCCTCTGTGTCGAAGTAACAGTTTCAAAGAGGCTGATTTCAAGAATGATAACTTCAGCTTATATTGGCATAACACATGTGTGCATTTTGCATCAAGCACTCGGCATATGAATACACCAAAAAAAATACACTCTCTTACAAGGTGGGTATAATTTGTATACATCAGCGTGGAAAGGTTCAAGGGGGTTTCAGGACCCCAAGAGTGTAAGACTAACCCAGTAAATGTCTGGGTGTGCAAAGTGTATGTGTAGCCCTCATGCTTCAAGAAGCTGTTTTTCAATAAAAGGAATGGAAAATCAAAGTTTTTCTAGCATAACAGAGCACTCATTAAAAAACAACACTCCAATTTAATTGGGATATGAATATGCGCAATTAACCTTGGTGGACTTGAACAGGCACATTCACAACAAATAGCAGAATCTGGACATTAACATGTGTATTACGAATGCTATTTTCTGTCATAACTTTACACTCTCTTCTTTGATCTTCCACAGCCTTTAATTCCATGTGTTGGCTGTTCACTACTTCTTTTTATTTATCCTCCTATATGTTCTCGAAGGATTATTCTGACTTCAGTTATGTACCTGGTTATTATTTTTTTTTCATGTTGGCCTTTATTCATTTCAATAAGACAATTAAAAAAACATTCAGCCTTTCATTATTATAAAAAATAAACATTTTTTGTAATCTCTTATTTCATAAGGGTCTAATAATGATTGTCTGTGATGAGGATTAATGCTTTTTCCAGAACTCTTCAGTCCCTGTAGCATATTTCTTTACATGTCTCAGATAAGAAGAACTGCCCTAAATTGAAGTGCTGGTAGCAAAGATTTTAGGACAGATCCATAAAATAGGTAGTAGCAAGTCATGCAAGCCATCATATTCACCCAAGAGTTTTGAAGAAACTCAAATATGACACTGTAAAGTATTAACTATGGAGGATCAACCCATCACTTAACTCATTCTTTGTGTTAGGGGATTGCAAATTGGTAGGTTGATGCTGTGGCATCAACTTTAAAAAGGGCTATGGAGGGACCTAAGGAAATACAGAGTAGACAATCTGTGTGTGTTCTCAAAAAATGGTTGAAACTATACAAAATAACAAATTAGTAGATGGAGTATAAAGATGTGGCCAAACAGAGACGACTCAAGCTGGGTTTAATGTATGGAAGACATTGTTCACAGACTTTTGAAGTCTCTTCTTTCAGAGGAGACAACAATCATACAGATGAGGTTGGTAATTCTGCTTGGATTTCCAAAATATTTAGTATAATCCTTTACCAAAGTCTCTTAAAGAAACTACACTCTTGGGAGGTAAGAGGACAGATCCTCCAATGAATTAACAGCTTGACAAGAATTGAAAATGAAGGCTAGGAATAAAAGACACTTTTTCACTATAGAAGGAAGCTTTCAGTGAAGTCTGTTAAGAATCTATACTGACGCCTACATAATTCAAAATACTTATAAATCATCTGAAAAAGAGGATAACAGAGAGCTGGCAATGTTTGATGGGGATATTGAGTTATCCACAGTTGCAAAAATGAAAGCCAACTATGTAAAGCTACACAAGGATCTTGTGATGCTGAGTAATACTGTACTAGGTGCTGCCAATAAGGGGTGGGATTCACTGGCTTAATAACGCGTGTCTTGTGTCATTTTCCATGGTTTCAGGTACCTTTCCTCACCCCAAACTGCCTCTCTAGAAGACAGCTACATACCATCTCCCCTGAGTCCTCCTGCATGGATGTCTCAGACATACTAGGGCAACTAAAAAGGCATTCAATTCTATCCACAGTGAAATTAAATGTTGATCAATACAAAGTAACAGAAGCATAGTAATACCATCCTGACCATAGGTATACAACAATGGGCTTTAAATGAACAATGACTATTCAGGACATAGTTCCACACAAGTTTATTTTTTAATTTATAAGAAACCCTGGTTTATGTCCTGTATTTTCTTCTTTTCCTTTTTTTGTTACACACGCAGACACAAACACACGGGGTGAAAATATTTACTTGCAATTTATCTTCTCAGGCCATTTTTCAAGCTGATACAGATTTTGCTGGATGACTTAGATTTACATCTATTATCTCAATGACTGGCAACTGATAACGTCAGTTATCAGTCATCTTCAAACTTCATCTCTGTAAAAGGATGATACTGATAGAGAAGATTAATTTATTTTGACTTAAATGATCCTTTAACACAAAACTTCATGTTTCTTTCCTGTTCTATAGGCTGTATTTAACTTTCCCTTGACTAGAAGCATGGAGAATAAGACATCTAACTCAATGTCTGACTTTACTGAAGTTCAGTCTTAAAGGTGTTTCGTGCTCCTTTATTTTCTTTGCCATTAAGTCATTTTAAGTTGTGATATCATTCCTTTCCCACTGACCTCAGCTCACACTGGCTCTATTAAGTTTGTGATTTCATCCATTTTAATTCTACCAAAAGTAGGACCGTATAGGAGACACAGCATAAATATTTTGGGTTTGTCTTTTTTTTTTTTTTCAAATTAGCTCCTAGAGAGCTGCTGATTTTGCCATGGTTCTTACAAACACCTCCCTTCGTTCCTTTAACACCTGGATGGTTGTCAAGCAGTAAAACCTAACTCTTGATGTACTTACATACAAGTTGCATCAATAGTCACCCATTCAGTAGCCATTTGCGTCTTACCCTCACCACTCAAGGGCTTCCTACTTTCTCCACCCCATTTCCTATGTTACCACTGTAAGTACATCTGATAGACTGGTCCTGGTTCAATTCTATGGCCCTCTTCCATACGTTTCCTGCTCCCCCACAGAACATCCCAGAACCACCTTCTGTCTCTTTTCTTTTCATCTCTGCCTCAGTCTTGACCACTGGATGCCTGAGGACACCTGTTTTGAATCAGATATTGTTAGCTTCAGCCAAACTCACTTCCTGCCATTTCCTTTATCTGTACTAACTCCTTTCCTTTTAGATTGCTTTTAAAAATATCCACTATGATTCAGCTCTTCTCCAGTAGAACAGATTCAATGTATGCCACCTTTGGAGAGCTTCCAATTTTACAGGGGCAGAAAAAGTGTCCATATTTAGTTCCAAGGAGTTCTGACAGGTGAAACGAGCTAACTGATTTGCATTTATTTATCCAAATTACTGGCTTCTCTTCAATCTCCCGGTAGAAAAGATCTGTTTTAGAAGGGTGTGTTATTAGATGTGAGTGCTACTGTATTCTTTCTTTTGAACTGTCTGCATTAGGGATCCCTAAATTTTCTTCAGTCCACAGAATAACCAGATGATTTGAAAGAATTCAGAAGAATACTCAACATAATGTAACATTTTCAGAGCACCACTGTTTGTCGAGTCATCAAAGCTCTCTTTCTTCTCCAGGTGGTATCTGGAATTTCCCATCGAAAATCTTTAAGATCTGTTATTCTCATTAAAAGTTTTCTTTTGGTTTTTGGTTTTTGTTCTGTGGGAGGATTGACGAGGTATTTTGGAGGGAATCTTTGTTCTACAGTACCATATTAAAGAATTACAGACTCATAGAATGGTTTGGGTTGGAAGGGACCTTAAGAATCATCTAGTTCCAACCCCCCTGCCATGAGCAGGGACACCTACCACTAGACCAGGTCACTCAAAATCTCATGGCTTACTGAATTTTTGGCCTTTACATTTCGTTGGCATGCTGCTTTGAGCCTAACTTCACAGTCACTAATGAAAATATAAAGCAAGTCCATATATAATATTTGTTCTGGAAGCAGTGCCAGCATCGCTCTGCAAGTCAGTATATACCCGTCTGGGCACAGTCACTCATGGGGGTCTAAAAAGTCATGTAGCAAGACTAAACTCCAAGGCAATTAACATGAACTTTTCTTTAAAACTTCAGGAGATAATGTAGCAACCTCTTAAAATCAGCAGGAGTTGGGTGCCTAACTGCTTTTGATGTTTTTGAAAGTCTATCTCTAAAAAATATAAGCAGCAGCTAATAATTTAGAAATTCTATCAAAACAAGCAATTAAGTGTGTCTTGCATGATTTGTTCTCTATAAAAATCATGCTGCTTGTTTACTCAAACTTCTATTACCCTCTAGATTTTACTGATTTCATCTCCGGGTATTTATTCTATTATTTTATACAGAATTGAAATCTAATTCACGAGCTACTCACAGCGACACCTAAATCTTTTCTCACAGCCAGTCTGTCAAATGAAGAGATGATCAGTCAGTATAAGACAGACTATTTCTGCTAATATATACTACTATACTTAGAAAGTAGAAAGTAACTGAGCTACAGTTCAGTTAAATTCCATGTTACGAGTTTGCTGAGCCTCCCAAATTATTTCAAGTTACCTAGGTTTTCTAACTATTCTGCATCGATTTGACTAAGCAATGCAATTTAACTGATGTAGTTCCCGACTCTTTTAGCATAGAAACGTCCATCTGCAAAGACTTAGGCAAAAGTCCTGCAGCTTTGCACTGGACTGGTAACCATTAGGCTCTGTCACAACTCAGCTTCTTGCTGCTCACCCAGTTTGTAGTTGCAGGTGGACTTTGCTCCTTATTTTTCTGCGTAATGTATCTCAGAAGAAAGCCTCACAGAAACATTCAGAAAAAAATGGCAACTTAAGTCCATATGCACTACCTCTACCTACCATTTTATCACATTCTTCCAAAAACGAAATAAAAAAAATCCCACAACTCTTCTCCAGCTGTCAAGACACACTATTTGCTTGCAGATGTTCTGCCATGTTGGTGTGACAAACTGCTCTGGACTTCATCAAAAATCTAAACTATTTTCTGTGGAAACATTTATCTACTTTCCAGCATCTCCCTGGGCTCCATTCTGAATAAAGTCACTACCTTAGGGGGTTTCTGCTGCCTGGAAGGTGACACTGCATATTGTCGTCAACATTTCCGCCACACTTGGAGAAGAGCACAACAGAATTAGTTGTAATCCATAAAGCATGGTGACACTAAGAGCTGCCTGATCCGGCCTTTAGGTACTGGGCTCTGCAATGCAATTCGTGAAAATGCCTAATAATAAAATTCAGAAAAAGTAGCATGTTGGCTGGAAGCAGCAGGGAATGCCAGTAAGAAAGGAGATGAAAGGCTATTTCTGAAATTTCCTGTCTCCTACTGCAGGTGCCTGCTTAACCTGTGAAGCTAAAAGAGATTATGATACATCACCTAAAGCCTTCAACCCCACTTACGTGCCTAAATTACCCCTTTGGGTAGAGAAGATTGCTTCACTCTTTCCCCTCAAAAGATGGATGGAGGATGAGACGCTCTTCGTATAATTGCATTTTTGTGAATGGAAGTTCAGCACAAGCTTCACTCTGGAGGTCAAATCCACGTTTCCACCTCCCAGGAGAGTGCTATGACCAGCATCAAACAACAAATAAGGCTCAGACAGAGGAAGTCTCCATCCTGCCTGTGAAAGGTGGCCAGCTGTACGTGGAGAAATGAAAGAAGCTTCAGCACAATGGATGAGAAATTTACTTCTGAAAACCCTGGTGCCTGAAATCTTGGAGACATCTAAGCAGGGAGGAAGGGATGGATGGGAACGGGCATGGGCTTTGTCAATTGCCTGCTTGGACTTAAATTTTGTCAAAGCCGCGTTTCAGCCACTAAATTGCCTATGTGGATCCAGGGCTTTGTAGTCCTGTGATGCATCCCTGGCAGTTAGAGAGGGTGTTTCATCGGAGCTCATCCTGGTTAGAGGACAGCGGCGAGAACAAGTAGCTATTTCTTATTAGCCAGCCTTTTCAACTTTGTGACTGCTGGGGTCTTCTGGCTCCTGTTCAGAAAGGAAGATAAATTTGAGGCTTCTGCGGGTGTGACCGTATCTTTAGTCGGTGATGAATAAACAGAAAAAATAAGTTAAGAACAAAGATATAAAGATTGCAGTAGCAAGCAACTGAATAAAAGACTGAATAAAAGGCTATGGAACATCTTTTAAAAAAAACAACTAACATTTACTTCTCTATGTTTTTGAGCCACTTTATTTTAAAACAAATAATTTTAAACCACCATGAATATTGAGAGCCTCAACCTGTATTTATGATGCAGAGATTCCTGAAACACTGTCTTTTTTAAAATTAGATTATAAAACATGCTATTATGCCAATGTTTTGGTTTTGCACCCAAAAACTGAACCCCCAAAATAACAAGCTGTTTTCCCACCTTCTGTCTTGCCCAAAAGGAAAAAAAAAAACACAATTGGAACGTCAGGTGCTGTGTAATACAGTCAAATACATGTTTTTCAATATATTTTCCTTTCATCCTCAGTTTCAAGATAGAAAGGTTCTAATGTGGACCCAAGAAAATTAAATGTGTAATCTGAAATCATATCACACTGTTATGCAGTACTGTACGTATTAATAGATCTCAAAGAAATTTAGGAAAGCAGCAAGTATTTGTATATCTAGCTTGGTGAAACCATGGGATGGACAGGGTGATTTTTCTCAGGGTACATTGGGACCAAGCCAGAACTTGGAAATTCTTCTGGAGGAGCTCATAGATCCTTTATCCCAGTCCCACTCTGCCTCAGATCAGCCATGATGCTGTTCATCTTATGTAAATTCACCAGTAATAAGGACTCGGAAATTATCTGACCATTCTGTTAACTACCTGTGAACCACAACACAAAACAACTCACTCTCCCACGAAGCTGTAGAGATTCTGTAGAATATCACTACTAAACAAAGCCAAAATAAAAAATAATATCCAACCTCCATGTCCAAAATACCATTTGGAGGTAGTAAAATAATCAGATATGAATGAATAAAGATGTCAAGCTTGGTTTAGTAAATAGACCGTTTAATAAGCTCCCTTTTCTGGGAGTTTACTGCTTAACAGCAGTTAAGCACCTCTAAGAACCCAATAAATGTGCAATATGCTAAACTACTACTGTGAATGCTATGAATCCACAAACCTAATTCAATTTTTTCATTTTCAGAGGTGATAAACTGAGGAGACTCTTCTACTTTCATTTCAAAATCAATTTTGTCATTGATTTCACTGAAACAAAGGAAGGTCTTTATACAAGGACTTACTGTTAATTGGAAAAGAAATACTGTGAACAGCTTTACACGAAGAGCTCCAGAACTTTGTATGAGCCACAATGTGACAAAAAATATGCAAAAAGCAATAGAAAATAAATGAGAAAAATGGAAATATCAGCTCAAAGACATTTTTTATTGTACAGGATGCTGAGTTTCCATAGAACTGATGTTGCAGAAAGTTACTGGCAATTTGAATTTCATGACAGATAGCCAAAAAAATAATTGTTTAAATCACCCCTTAAATCTCTAAAAGCACTCTTCATGCACATATCTAAAGGGGGAGAAAATGCATAGCTGATCAGATTATATTCAAATAGAGTAAGCCTATATACTACATTAGAAAACTGATAAGCGTATACCTGATAAGTGAAACCTTCTTTACTACAGTTAAGAATTGATAAAGTACTATCAAACCAGTTCTTTACTAAAAAAAAAAATAATTCAGGAGAGGATTCAAACTTTCCAGGTTTAATCACTTTTACTAGCAAGAGAGAAAGAGCAACCAAACCCTACCCTCTTACACTGGCGCAAATCTAGATTTACTTTACCGTATCTGACAGCAGAATTTTGTTCCACTTATCTAATTTTTATTTTAATGAGTTCTGCTCTATCAAAAGTAACTGCCCATCTGTAACCTCAAACTTAAGAAGCCTCTAAACTCCTGATTGCTGAAAGTAGGAAACATATTCCAAGGGAAATACCACTCTGTACTTGACATCTTGCCACACTTTATCTCTAACCATGAACCACGGACTTCTATCAGCTGCAGAGCTACAAAGGTCCTTTGGGACTTTTGTTCTATCTGCTATGGCCGGTCTAGAGGTTTATGAACCATCTGAAGAGACTCAGTCTGCTAATGCCAAATGGGACATAAGTTGGCCTGTTAGGAGGCAGGCCTGGACCGAGCTTAGAATCAAAGGCTCCACCGTGCAGAGATGCAACAGATCAGGATGTGCAATTCTGTTTTACAGTAAAGGGGCAAATCCAGGTAGACTGCAAATTCTCAAGTGAGTGATTCACCTGGCTTTTTTACTGACACTAATCTTTAAATAGTGGCTTTTTGTGTTTCATGCTTTATCTTATCGTATTTATGCAGTAGCAGAGACCAACAAAGGATCACAGTGGAGGTTAGAAGCAGCGTGTGACAGTGATTCATCTCCAAAGTATTAGGTGAGGTTTCACATGGTAGTGCTTCCTCTAACAACGGATGACTGGATTCAATCTCCCCAGGTTTATTCCCTGTCCTTCAATCCAGTATTACCATTCTGCTACTGTCATGGCATTTAAATATTTCTAGGTGGCTATCCAGTGTTAGAAATCACAGCTCTTCACTTGTGACTGGTTTTTTTCTGATTACCCATTCCAAAAATAGTAAATGTTTATCCAAATAGGAATATCCCTTTCTGAGGACCTCAGAAGTAAGGACACAGCAGGGAAGAAAAAAATGTGGTGAAAAGACAGCACCAAAATAAGGAAGAGCACTCTGTTACCCCTCCTTCCATCCCCAAAATAATTCAAGACCCGTCCTTCACTCAGAAAATCCCCGACTGGTGACAGCAAAGGGAGTACCACAGCAGTCAGATTGAGAGGCAGGTGGCATAGCAAAAAGGGATAGGAGCTGAACACCAACAGGTTTAGAAGAGCTGGAGACAGGGCCAGAGAGTGATTTATAAAGCAGAGATCAGTACAAATGGGGTAAGTTCGGGAGCTGGTACCAGAGGCACATGAAGAAGGAGGTACGGAAGTATCTGTGTAGACATACATATACAGAGTATGTATTTGTGGGAGGAAAAGCTTCAGCCTTTCTGTGGTTTTGCTTTTTCTTTAATTATACAGCATCCTATTTTAGATGTTTCTGCCATACGTTATAAACAATTCAGAGGAATACAGAACACGTAGCCTCTAAATGTAGCGGCCCCTGAAACTCAGCTCTCAGCAAAGGCAGTGATGGCAGAGCAGATTGTGGATCTGACGGCTCCTACACACTTCGGTTGTCCCCGTTGCTCTACAGCTAGAGCACAGCTCACAAACTGAAGGTAAATAACCGAGCAAAGGGGTGGGCCAAGTTGCCAAAATAACGTATTGAAACCCTCTCCTGAAGTTACTCCATTACCTACGACGGTGAATATTTGTAAAAATGTCCCTTCCCTTTCCACAAAAGAATAATGTCCTGTTCTGTCATCCACTGCTTTGCTACAAAGCCCCAAGGCTGTTTCAAGAGCTGACCAGTTGCATGGCACAGTAAAATACAAAGATGTGGTATCATGCTTGGACTATTAGCTTTATCACGGGTTAATTGGGGTCATTACCCTGGGTGCAGCACTCGTTCCAGAACTGACATGCTCGGTGTATCTCTACACAATGTAGTCGTGTTCTCTACCTCTCTGCTTCTCCCCCTTGCTTGTAAAACGGGGACAATAGCTTTTCCCAACTTCTTCACAAGGGTCTTGTGACAACAAATTAACACCCTGAGATGCTTGGACACTAAGGAAATACAGTAAAGTCTCCAAGGTAAGAGAGAAGAGATGGGCCTACTGTGGGTTAGATGAATAGGTAATGTTGGAATGACCAATAGGAAGGGTCTGAATCCATAATTAATGCTAAACACTTCAAACAAAAATTTATCCCTGTGACTTCACATAAGATGGGGACACTTGACGCAAAAAAGGCAGATGACCGCCCAGAAAAATCCATGCAGGGACACTGACCCTTAGAGATGTATACACAAGCTTCATTCGGATTGCAAGAGTCATCAACAACAGGGCTGAGCTAACACCTTTGGGTTTTGGCAAGGCTCAAATCTCAGGAAGGGATGATACAACTCAGGTCTGCTTGCATGGACAGTTGAAGCCCTAGTTTTCAAACCCCTGAAAACACGGTATATTTAGACCTATAATTCATAGTCTTCCTGTGACACAAAAGAGTTTATTAATTACATGGCTTACAGGCACTTTCCCATTTATATTTCTTGCTTCCTTAGAGCACCCAAAACAAACAAACAAAGCAAACAAATGCTAATTTGCATGATGGTTCCCAACTGTAAAAAAAGAGAAAGCCCCAAACAACAGAGGTATCAGTATTCTGCAGGGAAGAGTAATTTCCATCAGCCTTTGAAGAAGTTTTTTATATTCATTTCTTCCTAAATGCCTGTCCAACACCTCCCCGACATATAGGCTGTTCCAGTCCAAGGGCAGGATTCCCGTGTTCATATATAGTGACATATGAGTGATAACAACAGGGTTGAAGTGAGGTCCCCTAAGCACTTCACAGGAGACATTCAAAACTTTTCAGGAATAAATCTTTGGAGAACACATTCACTAAGACAGCTATGCTCAGCCATTTATGTGATAAAGAGAGACCTTTAGGTTTCTATAGCCCTGGAAGTGTAAATGACATTATACAGTATGTATGTACTGAATGAATAACAGGACTTGCAATCTAAAAGTACAAATGAAAATGCCACTAAAACATATGGTCTGTTATGGTTAAATAGGGTTTTTTCCAGGGTATTAAGGAAAAAGGTGGTTGGTATGCTGGCTAGGTTATGTGAAATGCTTTAACACCTCTACGACTTGGGCTCTGCTTGGGTCTAATCCTGTACTCATTTGCATTTTGCCTGGAAGTCAGTGGCAGCTTCACTTATCTATAAAAGGATAGCTATGATAAACTGCTTGTTTGGGGTAGCCTAGAAGGAAAGTCTCGTAGCTGAGTCTCTGATGTAGGTCACTGCTTTGCCACAGACTTGTGCGACACTGAGAAAACCCCCTGGTGTGGGATAACATCTTCGGTTCAGACACCTGTATCAGAGCTGGTTGTCTAGGTCTCCTTTATTATTAATCAAGCGAAACACGTCCTTCAATAGCCCAATTCATACTGTAAAGACCAGTCTAAAGGTGAACTGCACCTCAAAAGTGTTTATACCTCTCCAGTGACATAAACCTGGACAGATAAATTTCACGTTCAGCATCTCTATCAAATACTGCCAAACAAGGCACAGTTTCTACCCTTTGTCTTCCACAACCACTTCAGCCACAAGTTTCTTCTATAGATTTTTACAGTGTCAGGCACAACGAGGCACCTTGCTAACGTGCAGTTTCCAAATATCATTGTGACATGAGTTACTGAGCCACGAGCCACAGTCTTACTCTTCCACTTGAGCTCCGCGTAACCTGTTGGTTACATACACATACCCATTTTTAATTCATATGATGAACATGTTCGATTTCCTAAAACAATTAAACCACTGACTCCTCTTACGCTGTAGCACATCTAAGAGAAAAATAATGAAAACAATTTAGCTCATGTTACTGGGGACTAGAAATACTTCTAAGCAGTCATATTAATCATATTTGTGGGTTATTGCAGGGTGTAAATAAAGAATGAAGCTAACTTTGTTCTTGTGTATATCACCATAAACTCAGAAGGTTTGAATTGCTCGTGTTTGACCTTAGCATGGAATTTCCCATGTCAGGAAAGCATGGCTTTTCCATAGCAAAACCCCTGGGATATAACCCTCAAGCTATCTCTATGTTATCAAAAAGACTGTACTCCAATGGTGCTTTTACTCTGGGAATAATAAGTAATAACTACTGTAGAATTTGGATGTGCACGCTGTTTTTAAACTTCAGTGACAATGTCAAAATGTTACCTGATAAATCAGAACTTAAAATGGAATTTTAAGATAGTGTGCAGAAGAATATTAAGTTTTGCTTAAATTTTTTTGCTCGTAAATCTCATGAGTTGCAATGATTTTAAGTAGTTAAAGCAATGTTTGTTTTTTGTTAAAGTTTACCTTTAAGTACTTGCTGTCATAAAGATCAATACCAAGTTTCAGCTTAAAGAAAATTTCTATAACCGAGTTATAAATACTTTGTTCTAGTTACGCACTGCTACAATTCTGTGACTGGGACTGCTGTAGAAACATCCTGGTGCTTTCCACAAAACAAGCAAAGCAATAAAGACAGCAAATATCCTATATAATGTGTGTTTAATGAGATTACTCACTGTAAATAACTCATGCAAAATGTTTCATGATGATGATGTCAAGCAGCTATGTGGGTCAGTCTGCAGATAATGGTTTTGTACAGCTTAATGTGTATCATACTATTTTTTTAAACAAATTATCACCTTACCTTAAGGGTTTCTGAGCTTGTTTTGCAATTCTGAAACCCCTCCCTTGTTTCACTGGGATCACATGAACTGAAATGGGAGGAAGGACCACATATGTCATAAATTAAGTATATATATAGCATTGTCAAGCGGCTATTATCATTTTAAAAAATCTTACCTCCCCTTTCTTCCCTATTCTTTGATGTAATAGAGGACTAAATGGCTTTTTTCGCCTTATTTCTCCCCAAATTTGCTCCTGAGCCCTGCTGTTAACACATACTCTGCTAGCGTCTGCCTCTATCTACCTGAGCATGAAGCATTTGCTGCCCTGCTGGGATGTGCTGTGGTTTGCTGCTAATTCAACACTACCTTAGCCTAGCTGGAACTTTCCCCACCGAATCCGTAAATCAGATTACAGGGGAGATGTCGCAGCTCTTCAGCACCTCGAGCTACAGCCAACAACAATAGGAACAGCAGGTTTTTCCCCAGGGAAGGCTGGAGAGGGGTGGTGCAAATAAGAGGGAAGCATCAGAGAGCTATCCGAGGGGAAGAGGGATTGCAGTGGCTGTTTTAAAAAGCAGTTTCGTAGCTGGCGATTGGTGACAGACTCAGCAGTGCAGGGTACCGACAGCCTTTTTAAATGGTAAAGAGGTGGACAGTAAACTGCCTTGAGCATCGGGCAAGGAGGGGTACAAGAGACTTTGGAATGAAGAAGATCTGCAGGAATATAGTGACCCAGCAGAAACACGCATGGCATTACTTTGGTACCTCCTTTAAAAATAAAGCTGAGCTTTAGCACTCAAAATTTTCCATTACCGTCAGTGCCGAGGTGAAAGATAAAAGAACAGAGCATTTTATTAATAGCTCAGTTTTCAAATATTTCATGTTAGCCACAAAAAACATTCCCCACCACCCGGATTGTCTGTGGAATTTATTAGCCAACAGGGTTTTAATAGAAAAAGACTTAAAGCTTAGAGGGAGAGAGAAAGCCCCTACAAAAGGCACTTGCTGGAGTGCAGAGCTATTTATTTATTTTATAGAGCATGTCTACACAGGAGAGGAAGGGACATCGTTACGAGGCACAACGCAAAGTCCCAGGAGAGCCAAGTCTAGCCAAACAGAGTCATTTATTTGTTTTGTGTTTAAAGAGAGCAAGATGGATTTCAGAAACTATTCTTCCGGATTCATAGCCTTAAAATAAAGCAGAATTTGCACGTTTCAGTATGTTTCTGCTTGGCTCCATTGTACAATATTGTGTCAGAACATTCTTTACATAGAGCACAACCACTGGAACTAACATACAGGCATTTTCCAAAACTATGAATTGTTTGAAAACAACTCCTGTGAAGTGAGTCTGAATACCACAACCTTGATTAGTTTGAACTAGGAATGTTTAAAGGCTAACTCCCAGATCAGGCTAAACTCAGATATTGTGCAGGGCATTAGTGCATTCCTTTTCCTCCAGCGTTCCCAATAAACTGGGGAAAGAGAAAGCCGGAGTAAATTTATTCTCCACGCACTGACCTATACCACGTAAACAGAGCAATAATATCCTGCACATGTATGCAGGGTTCAAAAAGGAGAGACCTTTGCTCTCCTTGTGTTATGGATAAAGGTAAACCGAGGGGCAGAAAGACTGAGGGCTCGGCTGCCGAGCAGGCTGGCAGCCAAAACTGGCAGGAAATTTCCACAGAACACAGCACTTCTGTAAAGCTGCAGCCCCTGAGCTGCGGCATTTCCCCTGGGAGGACCCTCACTCAGGTTCCTCGACCCTCAAAGTCACCGTCCCCTTCTTCACATGGAGGGGACAGCTGCTGCTGAGTGAGGCTCTGCTTAGGGCGTGCACCAAAACCACTGCTTTTTGTGCCCGCACCCCCTTTACCGCTCTCTCCTGCTGCCTCTCAGTGGCAGATGACTCCCCAGAAGGGAACCTTTTGGTGGAAGGGGACTAGGACAGCGGACTGAGGAGCTCAGCAGGAAAAAGCAGAGGGATCCTATTCACGCTGCAGGGTGAGATAAGGTGAATGTTTGCGCTGAATGCTGAACTCAGGAAAAGCTGCCAACGGGGCGAGAAGAAAAGACAACCCCAAATGTTTTTGCGACACGGGTGCAGCCTGTGATACTTCATTATCTTTGTATAATGGATCTAGCGAGCAAGCAACCCCAGTGATAGGAAGCTTTAGTATGCTAAAGAGCAGCGCAGTGAACTCCTTTTGGAGTATTTTATAATCAAACACTACAAATCCTTCGGAAGACATGACTAAAAGTGCAAGTGCAGACAAAGCCACCCTTAGGTAATTCCCTTGATTAAAACTCTCAGCCTTAAAATGAATCTAATTAAGGACATTGTGAAGGCACAGAAAGGCAGTGTTCACTTATGCCCTCTTTTGCAGATGGTGAGTTGCCAAACAGAACTGAGAATCTTAATTGCAAGAATCATCAGTAAATTCAAAAAGGATGGTAAATTAGGGACTGCAAAAGGCAGGCTGTTACATAAGAGCAAGGCTGCCAGATCTCCTGGTTCTTGCATGGGATGGGAAAGGCGCTCCCAAGAGAGGACACAGTGCTTTTCACAAAAAACAGCTGAAAAAGGACAGAAAAACCTAGCCCAGACTCATGCCATCCTGAGCGACACAACCAGCAAAACTGATGAAAGAGGATACCTTTTCTACCAGTTTGGTTTTTTCTTCATTATTTGACACTGTTCCATATACCGCTCTTGAGACACATCCGAACACACACTACGGTCATCTAATCTAGCAGTCACAACTGGTCAGATCTCTGCTTTTTTTTTTTTTTTTTTTTTTTAATCTTTCAAGCCTTCCATAGCAGGTACAAGTCCATAGATACTTTGATGCATCACTGGACATTTTCATTTCATTAATCAGCTTTCTATCAAAATGCTGAGTTTCACAGATATTCTTCTCAGTTAAAAGCAAGGTAGTTAAAAAATACTTTCAAAATCAGATGGTAAAAAGCACTGACCACCTAGAAGTTTGTTTCTGTCAGATTTAATTTTCCCCAACTGTCCGCATTTGTCTCCCAAGAAAAGAAATCTACTGAAGTATGGTAAAAAAATGCTTATAAATATCTGATACAGGTAAGGTAGACAGAAAAATCTGTTTGGTTGCATAGAAAATGGTTTGATAAAAAAGAAGCAGGAGGTACTTGGGAATTACAACTTATTTGTGGGGTAGTGCTGAGCTCCTTCACTCCATTCAACTCTTATAATCAAGTAAAATACAGATGGAAGCAAGCTCCAAGTAGGTAATTACCTCAAGGACCACCTGTTGTACTCTACATTCAAAAAAAAATTGCAACTAAGTGAATGGTTGGACTATATTCTAATAGTAAGTTGGGAGTTTTTTTCATAGACTCATAGAATAGCTCGGGTTGGAAGGAACCTTTGAAGATCATCTAGTGTAACCTCCCTCTGCATTGGGCAGGGACATCTTTCACTAGACTAGGTTGCTCAAAGCCCCATCCAACCTGGCCTTGAACAGTTCCAGGCATGGGACATCCACAATTTCCCTGGGCAACCTGTTCCAGTGTCTCACCATCTTCATCATAAAAAATTTCTTCCTTATGTCCAATCTAAACATACCCTCTTTCAGTTGCCCCTTGTCCTGTCACTACAGGTCTTGGTAAAAAGTCTCTTCATCTTTCTTATAAGCCCCCTTTATATATTGAGAAGCTGCAGTAAGGTCTCCCTGGAGCCTTCTCTTCTTCAGGCTGAACAACCCCAACTCTTTCAGCCTGTCTTCACAGGAGAGATGCTCCAGCCCTCTGATCATTTTTGTGGCCTCCTCTGGACTTGCTCCAACAGGTCCATGTCTTTCTTACCTTGGAGGCTCCTGACCTGGACACATTATTCCAGGTAGGGTGTCACGAGAGCAAAGTAGAGGGGCAGAATCACCTCCCTTGACCTGCTGGCCATACTTCTTTTCATGCAGCCCAGGATGGAGTTGGCTTTCTGGGCTGCGAGTGCACATTGCTGGCTCATGTTGAGCTTCTCTTCCACCAACACCCGCAAGTCCTTCTCGGCAGGGCTGCTCTCAATCCCTTCATCCCCCAGCCTGCATTGATACCGGGGGTTGCCCTGACCCAGGTGCAGGACCCTGCACTTGGCCTTGTTGAACCTCATGAGACTCACACAGGCCCACTCCTCAAGCCTGTTAAGGTCTCTTTGGATGGTATACCTTCCCTCTAGCATATCAACTACATCACTCAGCTTCATGTCATCTGCAAATTTGCTGCGGGTGCACTCAATCCCACTGCCTATGTTGTTGATTAAGATATTAAATAGTGTTGGTTCCAGTACCAGTTTCCACTCTAACAGTTTAAAAATAACACTTCTTGGAGTTATTCTAATCTTAGACCCCTTCTAGTGCTAACAAAGACAACAAAGCACCATCCCCACTTTACCATTTTTTGTAATGGTATAGAAATTTGCAAAATAGCAGGTCTATAGATATTACCTATGCATGCACACATATCTGGTGTAACAAGAGACAAGAAAAGAATACTCAAGCTAAATGCTTTTATTTTTTGATGATTTAAGAAATACCAAAGCATTTAAAGCCACTATCTGAAAAGTCAGTCTTGGTGCTAGTGGAAATCATTGAGTGCAACTGCTCCTGACTTACTACAAATGCCCAGTATGCTTCCACTTCTCAAAGCACCATACTGCCATACTTGTGCTTTATGCTACAACCCTCTCAATATAAACAAAAAACAACAAGACCACATCACAAAGTCAATCCAAAGCCTTTGAGAATGAAAACCAATAGTTAAGAAGAGTTACTAACATAGTTACTGGGCTAGATCCTCACCTGGTAAAAAACTGTTTAACTCAACTCTTCAATTAATACTTTTAAGTGGGTCTATTTTAATACAGATCAACAATGATATCATTAATTTTAACATATTATAAGGACAACCAAACCCACAGGGATTACAATCACTTGCAAGATTAGTGAGACACTGAGGGAGAGCAAAAACTTCAATTTGTTTCTCATTCATCTGCTCATAAAAGGCGACAGGTTGATAGCTGTGGACCAACATCATGCTGTGGTCCAGAGCCAAAGAAAATGTCAACTAAATCCTGCCAAGTCCTCAACTAAGATAAATCATCCCAGCTCTATTAGTCAGCCCTCTACTCTAACTTCCAGCATCCAAGGATTTGGCTCTATCTACAATGTATGTTCAGACAAGATATAAATCAATACGGTGTCAACTTGACCGCAGTTTCTCTTTTCTCTTCAAATATTACTGGGTCTTTGCTAGTTAAAAGCAAATCTCACTGAACACATCTAATTGGCAGAAGGAGGAAAGCATTTACAAAGGTCATTTCCTATAAATCCAACAAACTAAAGTTCACTCATTGCCCATCATCCTAAAAGCTGTTACCTACACTGGGCAAGTTTTCCCACTTATTAGTCTGTAAAGCAGTTGGCATCATCAGTCTTTCTTTCCTCCATGAGAATGTGGAAAAGAAAAGATGCATCTTCCCTTCCCTGTGTCACCACCTGGGTCTGGGGACAGCCTGGTGATTTACACATCAGCTGTTTCTGGCAGACCCTGCAGGAGCTATGAATGAATTCCCACAAACTCTGTCCGTGACCAGGCAAAACCAGCAGACTCCCAGTCATCACGCTCAGCTGGAGCACAGAGTTCTAGCAATCAACAGCAACTTCACACTCCTCTGAGCTGGACACCACCAACAACCATACCATGCTTGCCACTGATCCCCATTGCTGCATGTGGAATCAATTAAATTCCCGAAGAGGCTGAACTTTTGGAGAAGCCCTGCTAAGCCACTACCCAACATTTCAACAGCTCAGGCTTCCCAAGGAGCTTGGTTTGGCCTTAGGACTTGCTTCTGTTCTTTCTCAAATGCACTGAGTATGGAAATTTTACCCGACGGGGCTGTTCCAAACACAGAGACTTACCATTCAGTCTCTCAAATCTTTGTATTAAAAGGCTCAAACTTACGGTAGAGTGCTGAATGGGTATCCAGGCAGGTGTTTCGACTGAGCTTTTGTGGGATGGGCATCTGCCATGGCTCTGCTGCAAATAAGTGAAAATGGCATTACACACAACGCAGTATGTGCTGCAATCACTAGGCACAACGGACTCCATTCCAGATGGAGCAACCATGAGTTTGCTAGCACACATTACACCCCACAAAGTCATTTTCTGCTATCACGTAGGCAAAATAATCTGCAGTTCGCAGGACCAAAAAGGCCTCAACGGTTACCCATTAATTTTGCTTTGAAGTTCTCAGGTTTTTGGGTGAACATATCCTTCATCCACTCTGAACCCCAAGCCTCTGCCGTCTGGCTTTCCTTCACACTGGAGCATTCAGAGAACAACAGTGGAACTTTAGGTTGTAGGTAGATATTGGCTTTTTTCTCCCAATTTTATGACAAGCCATTTTCATTATATCCTCTTTGATAGTTGCAGCTTGAACAACCCCAGGGCTATTTTCCAGGAGGAGTAAGTCTGTCCCGAATTTTTAGGGTGCGTTTCTTTGCTGAGTAGAACGCTCTGCTTGCTCCCCAGATTGGCCCCTGGAGGACACGGAGCAAGTACCCAAGACTCCTGCAGTTCCCTGAAACTTTGCAGAACCAAGAGAGAGAGGGATTAATTTAAAGTCTAATGTTCCACACGGCAGTGCAAGATGCAACCATGAGGCCTTCGGGCTGATCTTCCTGTAATTTCCCTTGCATTTGCAGTGATTCAATTACATTTTAGCAAAGGCTTGGAGCCCATCAGAACAAATTGCACAGCAGATTGGGTCAGAGTCCCTGAAGAAAAGTTCAGAATAAATTCTGGTGTCTGCCACCATTACTCTCAGCATTTCTCATAAGCGTCAAACTATTATTTAGTTCCTTCAACTAGAGGACTCTTATAATCATGTGTGTTCCTGAAACTGGAAATAATGTGGAAAAAAAAGCTTCCTTCCTTTTATTTTCCTTTAAGCCAGATATATCTCAAGCAACTACATTACACCTTTTTTTTTCCCCATGCTGAGAGCAAAGGAGAGCAACCTCTGCAAACACTAATGATTAGGCTTCACACGATTTTCAATTTTGAGTCTGATTTAACATCAACTAACGTCGCACTATGAGTGCTTTGTTCTTTACCTCCAAAAAGTAAACACTTGTAAAGCATTGCAATACTAAATACTTTTATAAGTTAAAAAAAAAAAAAAGAAAAATTGTGCATATCAGTTTCAGCTTTATATTCCCCAAACGTTAGAAACCAGTTACCTTTTCTGTTTTCACTCAGACAACTTTAAGGAATATTCAAAAAACCAGCTAGCAAGCAAGAAGCGTTGTACCTTTAGATGAAAGTTTAGAAAGTCTTGTTTAAAAGGATTTGAAAAAGTCACTGCTATCATGTCAGCAATATCCTGTGGGTGTGTGTTATCTCCTGTAAGAAAGGAATGAATGCAACAGCAAACTATGTAATCCTATCAAAATAATAAAACTATAAATGAATTTTGATCAAAAAATTGCATGAAATATTGGTAATTATTTCTTCCTTTCTTTAACAATTGTAGGTCTTCAGTCTGTAATCCAAGTCGAGATAAAGGCAAGAAAACTAATAATTTGCTTTGGACAGGAAACATTTTTCTAATTGAAAAGCCTGATCTTACAAATTCAGGTGACCACGTCTAACGTGTTTGTCAGTAGACTCCTCAAAAAGACTCCTCACATTCTTGAAGAGGATACAGCTGCAAAACACAAGCTCCAGATCTCATAGCAGAAGGTGCTAATACTCTGCAAATACTCTCAACTTTGAGATTCGTACCAAAATTGCCCCAGGGCCCAGAATCACATGACTCAAGCTGCATATTCAAAGGCCAGAAAGACAGAGGTAACTGGGAATTGCTCCTAGGCAGCAGTTCTCCAGAGATCCCAATTTTTCAGCACAAGGCCTGGGCTGATGGTGCATCTGGGCTGTAGGGTGACCTGCAGAGTTTGACCTTTCACAGCTGGATATTTGAATTACTGTGCTGATAACATGACTTTGCACTGGAATTGTCTGAGAAATGCATGTGGCTCAAGGGCTAGGACTGAACACTTTTCTCCTACAGGTTTTTGGGGTTTGGGGTTGGCTTTTTCTTTTTTTTTTTTTTAAATTACAGCTGATGTCTTATTTGAATGATCACTACTTTCATATTTTTCATATTTTTCATATCTTTCATATTTTACACCCTCACCTAGCTGACATAGTTCTAAGAAATAAGGTAGAAATATCAGCTGCTGGTAATGCTTTTCTCCATAAAAGTGCTCAATTTTTTATTTTTTTTTTTAAATCAGCCAAAAGCTCCAACACATCACACCTAGAGACACCAACTAAAAAATATTAACCAAAGGTCAACACTACATAAAGTATTCTGCAAGCATAGGAAACACAAGTAAGCACAGGAATAAATACGTTGGGAATTATTTGTAGACTGTAGAAGGAATTAATTCCATTTGATTATTACTGCTAACATTTTCAACTTAGGAGTTTGGGGAGCATAAGGACTAAAGACCCTGGTCCATCACTACACTGGAAAGTTAAAAATCTGAAAAGTGATGAAAATCCATCATTTGAAATAATTTTTCTTTAGACAGCCTTCAAGGGAGGACAGAATTACCTGTCGTTTGCTTTTCATGTTTACTAATATTTGTATGCAAAAAGAATATGTCGTGCCTTGCTGTTTGGGAGAATATGTTCCCATAAAAGTGTTCTCCACCTGAAATGGAAACAGAGGCCATTTCTCCACAGCTTATGAATGAGTGATTTCCACGGTCTTGTTTTACTCCCTTTCTTTGAGGATACCCGGCCTCCTGCACTAAGCTTCCCCCTTGAGACAGCTCCAATGTAGTGATAGACACAGTTATCCAGGCGTAGGCTTTATCACAGCTTCATGCAATCAGAGCCTTCAAAATATGCAGTAAGATCTTCAGCTTGTGTAATTTTTGTATGAAGAGACCTTGGGACACAAAAGAAGAAATCCATTCTCATTGCTGAATTCAGCATCAATCACAGCTTCTTTTCTGGGTTGATGCTTTAAATCCTTGATAAATTGCATAGCAATAATACAGTCAGGAAGCAATGAAGCGATGACGAAAGTCAGATAGAGATGCTAACCTTTAGTCAGTTAGAGACAGAGTAATTCCTTCTATGGAGGCACTGCTACGTGTAATTCCCAAACCAATAGGTTTATCAAGCATCCAGAAATGCAGACCCCATAGGTAACCAGAAGACAGAAAGCAGAAGACAAAACCAAGGCTGCAAGCCCTTCAGGGTCTCTGTGCCCAATATCTACCTTCCTAGCATGCAACCTTTAAGCAAGCTTCTTTCCTATTTTCTCCATCAGGTGTTGAAAGAACTGGCTGCTATCAGCACTGGTTAGAAACATCAGTATAATGTATCTGCAGATACATCAATTTAATGCAGAGTGGTAGCATCAGTGCCCACTGCAGTACTGCAGTGGGAAATATTGCATATTGAGTAGTGAATCCGAAGGTGAGAGCTTTGTGGCACTGCACAAGAGAGGTTTCAGGTGACAGACACGTAGTTGCACATCAGCAAGCTCTGGGTGAGATTTCAAGGAAGAATTCCTCTTTTGTGTTGTGTGATCAACCATAGCGACTGCTAAGGGTGTTTGGAGGACTTTAAGAGCAAGTACATATAGCTTATTGCCACTTTCTCGTATGCAGGGAGAGATTTTATATATATATATATATATAAAATCAATACCAAATTCTGGTGGCCAAATGTGACTGTGGCAAGAGCCACATTTGGAGGCAGGTCTTAGCTCTGCAGGGAGATGTGACAAAATACAGATAGGATATCTAGGAATATTTCATCTGCTAAAGGTTCAGGGCTCACTGAATTGTGGCACTCTTTAAGATCTGGCTTAACATTCTTTCTCAGAGAAGATATTGGTCATCAGAATCAAAAGCAGTCACAGGTGAGATTCCGTTTCTATCCAGTAGAATGGCCAAGAATATGACTTGCAATTTATATACAAGTCCTTGAGTGAGGTCTCCTGTAGTAAAGGAGTTGGCTGAAGTCAAACCCACTGGAACATACTTATCTACTCCTACATATCCTTACAAGTTATCTTCTCCGATGCAGATGATTCTCTGGAGAAATTAAAATTGTAGATCTCAACTAGAGGTCTCAGACTGTGTAAAATATGATGATACGCTAGGCCATACCCCTGACCTAATGATTCACTCATAAATAACCATTCCCTTCTCCCTGACTGCACACATCCTCTCATTTTTCAGAAGCCTTGCATCAAGTGAAGGGAGACGGAAGGAAATTTGCATGGTAGTAGCAAACAGATTAAAACACAAAAGAAATGCATATTTATGTGGAGGATACATGCCAGGAGACCCATCTTTTCTGCTTTTAGCAGCCTCTTGGACATTGCAAAGAATCCATTCGGTCAGCCCCAGCTATGTGAAATGCATAAAAATGCAGCTCGCCTTGGCGTTAGGAAACTATCTTCTCACTTCCACCCAGGCCCTCCAAATATTAGAGGAGGGACCTGCTAAGGATGTATAGCTCTGCTATCATTAAGCAGCACTATCATTAATTGAGCCAGGATTAGGCTCTCTTGTTTTCTTTTTCTTGGTCAGTATCTTCCACCTTTCCTTACACCTGCAGCTCTCCACTGCTGTGCAGTAGTATTAAGCCCTAACCGTATCTGCCCGAGCAGTTAATTGAACATTTTCTTTTCTCAGTTTATAGAGCTGTTCATAGATTTATGAAACAAATCACCCTTCGCCTTTCATAGTTAAAACTAATCTCAATAAAGACATCTCCCTAAGATCAGCACATTATAATCTAATGAAATCTATTGAAAATTTGAGTTGCGCTAAACAAGGTCAATGCTCGGAAGAAACAAATGTCACTCAGAAATGGAGATCAAAGTAATTCCCTTCTATTCCTGCTGCTGCCATAGAGACCAAGGGAGGGGGAAGAGGGGGAAGAAGAGATTTAACAGACTTAATTCTTCCTGAAATTTATAATTAACTACAAGGGAAAAGGGACAATTACCATATTTCTAAAGAATAAAGGAGAAAAAAGTTGAGCTTTTGACAAGATATAATTACAAGACATTACATATGCAATGCACATTGGTTTGTTCTGTGTAATTTTCTTGAGACTCCCCCCTAGAAATGATTTTTTTTTTTTTTTCTAGAAAAGACAACACGTGTCTCATCAGTTTACATTCATAATGTTTGAAATCCAAAAGCTAGAGGCTTACAATAATTGTTCCAAAATTTAACATTGGTAAATAAAGATTTGGAATAAATACTCAGATACACTCCCCATCTGTCAGACATCTATGAGTATATTCTCCAGCTAAGATAAATGGTAATCAATGAAAGGATCTTCCTGCTCTCCTAAGACTGTGCAGTTTAGCCAGCAGCCAACCCATAGTCGTCAAAGCTGTCCTCAAGTATCACTTCAGAATAGAGTTTACTAAATTACATGTAAATTGCATGGATTCAGCACTATTACACTTTTAGGGTCTGGCAGGAAAACACCACAGTTTGAAGTGCTCATCAGCACCTAATAATGACTATAGAAAAAGATTTTGATTTTAGCTAAATGTGAATCTCTGGGGGGGAAATCATTATGTTTCCTTTGTTTCGGGCTTGTTATAGCCAGGAAATTCAGCACAAAAAACTTAGCCACCCAGTTTATGATTTCAAACTGTAATGATTCAAAGCCTGAAGTCTTGCAAAGAAAAAACAACAAATGTTGCCCAGATCTATTTAGCACTATTAACAATATGCAGGCACATAGAAATGTGGTTATTTTTTTGTTTCGTATCCAGCTAAATTTAAATCAGAGCCTCATGTAGCGTAGCTCTCTACAGCTCTGCTGATTTTGGTAAGATTATACTAGTCCACAACACCTGAGGCACTGGTTCAACCTCAGTATTTATACCTAGCTTTATCATTTTGTAATTTTGGGACTGACTCTACAGCCTCCCAGATACATCCACCTAATCTTGCAGGAAGTCGTACAAAACAAATTGAACCTCATTCTCTAAGTATATACCTTTTTAAAACCCTGTATTGAGTTTTTTCAGATTAACACAATATAATTGGGGGGGAGGGGGGTAAACAAGCCTATTTTCTTCACTAAGACCTATTACAAAAGCACTTCGGTGTAAATAAATATTTTAAGTATTAGCTATTTGCATTGGCATTAGGTCGCTGTAATCAATAATCCAACTTAACCTCATAGTGGATTCACCTCTGCAAAGTGAGACAAACAGCTGGCAGATAGTGTGTGAACCTGCTCTCCACCTCTAGCAGATGACCTGACCTGATTTACCATTCTGCCTTTCTCAGAGCATCTTGGGACTGGTTTTCCTGCTGCTCTAAATTAGAGAGACTGGAACGGTGAGGTCACTCCAGTGGAGCCACCTCCACATTGTTCCATTCTTCAGCCAAGTTCTAAAACCACCCTTTAAATCAACTGGTTTGGCACTGGGAGTCAACTGTGTCTGCTAAACGTTAAATGAGGGTTACCCCCTCACTCGGGGAGTCCACAGTACTGGGACACAAGACCTGCCCCTACCTTTCCCAAGCACGGCACACTATCAACAGGGATTTATAATGATATGCTTAATGTAGACTAGTAGTTTCAAAATCAGCTACCCCAGCCACAGCACCTCCTCACTCAGGTTTACAGTGACGCTACTGAGGAGGATGAGCTCTGAATTGTGACTTGTCTTCCACGTCGGGACTATGGGAAAAGGAAAGCTAATGCTGACAAAAAGAGAAGGTGTGTATTTCATAGCTTTTCTCTTTACTCTTAACTTTACGCTGCTAAGTGGCGTGATGAGTGTGTGGAGTGGGAGACACCTACAGAAAAGTCATACCGTACCCAGGGTCTAAGTCAGATGTTGGTCCGGTACTTGGCCACAGCGGCTTCTTATTTTCCATGACCATTGCACATATGGAGACTTCTGCTCACACAACTGTCAGAGTTTTGCCTTACGCGCATGTAGTGGTGTCCCCTGATCCAAATGTATTGCAGATGAGCAGAAGAAAATAGGATAGACAGATGTTGTTGGGTCCTGGCAACCTCGCCAGTCAGAACTGTACACGTTCAACCTCGGTATGGGTTAACAACATAAACAAGCATATCACCCTGCTTCCCAGCACCGTTACAAAACAGTTTTTTCCTTCCACCTTTATTTCATTCTTTTAAACACTTGAACTAAATCCTTAGAAAAGGTGCTGGACAGAGAGCCATGAAAAGAGAAGTATTGTTAATTTACCAAACTAGACTAACATAGAATTTAAAAAAACCTAAAAAACTAAAAGCAAAAACCCAAACTTCTTCAGTAGTGGAATGGACTGAGTTTTTCATTAACTCTAAAAAAAAAAAACCCAAGCCCAAATATACATGATCTTTTTTCCATTCACTTGAATAATCACTTTTCATTTAATTGTCTGGTCCCACAGAGGTCAGTGACACTTGAATCAAACATGGAACCCGTGTAGTGAGTGATCCGGCTTAAACCACTACAGAGTTACGTGGAAGCTGGCAACAAGAATCTCTAAGGAGGCGTAATTGTTGCAGAATTTTCAACATTTTGATGATGGAAATTTATTTTTGTAGCTAACAAAACCAACAAGTTCAAGCTGGACGTTCTCCCGGGGACTGAAGGTGGCCAGTTCTCTGGTTTACAAGCCGGAGGACACAGCTCTGGGTCACAGGAACCCCAATGCCGCCAGTGCGCAGTGCTGCAAACTTGGGAGTCAGGCAACAAACAGCAAGTGGTTTAGGTTTTCTGAATAAACTGGGATTGTTTTATTTGGTGTCTAGTCTTTGCGTGCATCTTTGCAACCTCTTCTCAAAACCCATAAGCTTTCAGGTGATAAAATCTGGGAATTTAAGCAAACCTCAAAATACAGCTCCCAAACAAAACAAGAGGTGACACCGGTGGCAACAAACATTGACAGGTCTTAGGGCCATTACTAATGTTAAGTATAATAAAAGAGACTAGATTGCCCAGGAAGTTTTAGAATCTCTGTCCTAGGTGAAGGTCTTTAGCTAGCCCTGCTTGTGACAGAGGACTGGATGGCCACTTGCGGTATTATTCAATTTTTTTTTTATTTTTTTTTTGATGCTATGATTGCCAGCTGCAAGTATCAAAAAAGCCTGAATCTGACACCTTGAAATCATGAGATTTTAAAAAGATAACTACATTTTGATTTCCCTTCATTGGCCTTCTGGGTCTTAAACTTTTAGATTTTCCACCTCTACCCTCTCCTTTGTAGCAACAAGGGCCAAAAAGTTTTTGTGGTTGTTTTTTCCAGTGAAAGCTGATCATCTTATCTAATCTACCTGACACCAAGAACTGGGGGTTTCAGTGAAGCAGCCCCTGTCACGGTGAATATTGTTGGGTAACACAGAGATATCTATTTTCTTTTTCACCAGCGGCAGCTACTGATGTATTAGTAATTCTGTAAAAGGTAGAAGGATGGAAGGAAAGCTGATAGCTAGGGGAGAGGGACAGCATGTTGCCTTCTGAGTGTTGGGAGGCACAGTGGGAATGTTCTTCCTTTTCAGAAACTCCTGGTGCTCCCGCTGGGATGGAGTCTTAACCTAAGCTTTTATTTATACTGAATTCTTCCTAATCGTAAAATAATGCCACAAATTAACGTGCATTATGTGACAGTAAAAGAAATAAGCTACGCTGGGAATGTGATCAATTAAAATAAACTAGGAGACCATAAGAAGTCCTCCTTGACTGATTCAGCATTTCTTAAGTCCTGGGTTCAGAAATGCATGGAAACATGAGGGAAATAAAAAAGGACAGGAAGAATTTATACAAATTAGTATCTGAAATCTATCTTAAACATATCTTAAATTTTGGCTGAAAATGTCAGTAGGATTTAAGATGTGGCAAGGTACATCAGAAATTAATTTTATTAGATGGTATCTCTCACCATATACAGTTCAAAGCAGTGTCTTTAGAACTTTGTACATAATCTGCAAGGGCATATTCACTCCACCACAACATTTATGTCTTTTTCTATAGATTGGAAATACTGCAAATTCCAGACTAAATTTAATGACCATGTGTTAAAAACGTCAACTTTTTAATCAGTGTTCATCTTATGCAGTTTAAATAGCATTCATTTTTTACTCCCATTTTATTATTTATAAATTCTGAAGAATAAAACTGATATATTTACTCCTTCTTGACATTAAGATCCACTTTTCCAAGAATAAGAATGGCAATTATTTGCACAAATCAGACAAATATTCAAATAAGGATAATTGCCAGCTCTGAGGCCAAAAATGACCGTATGGTTGCTCTGTAGAATTCATACTTATCAAAATTAATTTTTAAAAAATCTCAAATGTTCTGAAAAAGTCTGCTCTTACTATATTGGTGATAATTAGCATAAAGAGACGCCATAAAAATTTTGTAGGTTTAAAGGAAGTGGAGTTACTCCAATGCACAATAAAGCAAGTAAGAGCAGATTATGGATCAATGCAATATAACGTCACTGGCGCAGCTATTTAAATATGGCACCAAAACAAGATGAGGAAATCAACTGTAATTTATTTGGCTTCAAGCCTTTGCAATATGAAAGTGTTCTGAAACTAGATTTTTGCCATTATTCAGCTCAATTACATATGTTAATATGGTGTTCTCACATGCATCCAAATAGCAGGTCACCTAAAATTCACAATCCTATCTCATTCCAACATCAAAGTTGGCAGCGAAGACTGAATATCTGGAGTTGAATATTTGAGGCTCATACGCTTGACTTGCAGATAATTTCAGCCATTTAGCAGCAGATCCAAGAAACAGAAGAGATGGAAGGAAAATATTGTGTGTAGATGGAGTTGGGAGCCCTGCTCAGAGCAGCAGCAGTAGTGAGATGATGGTGACTCTACATTTGCTATTGCCCAGAAGGCCCTGGGAAAATGTTCAGTGGAAACATTCATCACCAATTCATAAAATAAATAAAGTGGTGTCTCCTGGTATATAAAAAAAGGCACTGGGCCACGTTCTTCTCCCAATTATACTATCTTAAAAGTAGACTAATTTTCCTCTCCCAAATCCAGTTCCTACACACCTCCTTGCCAAACTTTCAAGGCAAAGGGTGGTTGCGATTGCAGGTCCCCACCACATCACTAGACACCAAGAAGTGGAGCAAATTACAGCTGTCTTTTCAACCTTCCTGCTTATTTTCTATTGGAAAGCAATGTCGAGGAGTAGAAATTGGATGTTTAGCAGGATCCTGCACCCAGGCTTTGTTCAGCGGTGCTGCGCTACCGCTGCTGAGCGCTTTTCACCAGTACTGCATCAATGGGCACCTGCGGGCGCCTCCGCTCTGCTCCAGGGCAGGTTGAGCACGTAGTCTCAGATCCAGCACGGCTTGTGGGAACCAGAAGGACCGGGAAAGAACAGGAGG
>VYXH01002932.1:37690-85024 GCA_013397275.1 Burhinus bistriatus | reverse complement strand
CCCCCCCCCCCCCGCCCTCTCCTTCCCTTCCTTTTTTTTTTTTTTTTTTCCTCCCCCCTCTCGCTCGCTCTCTCCCTCCTCTTTTCTACTAACTCCGAGCAAGCACAACACACACAACTCTCGGGCCCATCTATCACAGCGCTGTCACTTCTCTGCCAAAACCACTGCTTTGGGTTGTAAGGGTTTTTATGAAGAGCACGGTTCCTACAAACGCATATTGCTTGAAGTGCCTGATTGAAACATTAAGGTGTGCGCGAGAGCTCGTGCGTCACATCCACAATCACTCAGAATTACTAGGTCAGATTCGGATTCAGGAAGTGAATATAAATAACAGCTGGATAAGGCGAACTTTCAGAAAGTATAACAGAAAATAATCAGTCAGGGGAAAAAAAATGGAATTGCATATTTACACATGCACGCGAGACTGAAGCTCAACAGCGATATAATTATAGTTTACCATCCACGGGAAAAAAAAATCACGTTAAATACATTATTCAAAGCTAGAGAGGGGCACCTTTTTTTTCCCCCACTTATGAAAAATACATCAAAGTTTTAATGAAAAGAAAGCACCCCAAACAACAGAGCTTATAAACACCTTAAGTTCTCTCCCAAAGTTTTTTCTGCGTCTTTGACAGATCCACAGACTTTATCGATTTGTCTCCTGGTCTGTATGCTTTGCTCAGAGTTTTACAGACTGTTCAGCCCCCCAAACCCTACCTTTCTCGCAGTGATGCTGGTGCAAAGCTTGCCTTTCAGGTGTCTTACATGAATCATTCTGAGTTAGAAAGCTCGCTGTCAGCTCTTAAAGTCTTCCCTCTCTTACAGATAGAGGAAGAGAGAGAGAGAGAGAAGAAAGAGGGAGGGAAAGAGAAAGAGACACAGAAGGGGAAAGATATGTAAAATGAAAGCTCTGGCCAAAGAGAGAGGAAAATCAATGCTGCTATTCACTGGAAAAAAAAATACAGCCAACTGGACTGTTGACAGCAACAAGAGGAAACGTCTAGACACCCATACATTACAATTCACCTTTTCAACACACTGGACAGCACAGTTCCCCCTGGGTGCTTTGCTGAGGATCTCTCATTCTCACTCAGAGCTAAAATATGTTTTCAATAAAATAAGCCTTTCCAAGAAAATAAAATGATATTTTAGAGTCATCACTCTTCCATAAATTACACAGGTTATAACCCTAATATTCTTGTGATTGCTAAAGCAGCAAGAGGCTCAGTAAATGACACACATTATTTTGCCAAAATGAGGTCACTGCTACCAAAGTTACAAAATCCATAGTGAATCAGATATGTGGTCAGAGAGCAACCAACCCTCCCCCAACTATTAAAGTCTTGGTGGATGTAACATCTCAAAGTCTCCAGAGCACTTACGACTCTGTCTAAAACTTTAACTCACTCGGAGCAACCACATGTGCACAAAACAAACTGGATTTGTGTTTACAGGCTGCACTGGAACCCGCATGTTTTCTCCCTACTGAGGTTTAGTCCAGTAGCCAAGCAGCCAGACAACTTTGTTAAACTGTAGAATATGTGAAACAGGGAACTCTTCATCCTTGAAGGAAGAACCAATTAACCATCTACTTAAGAATAAATTAACCCATTAAGATGGTCTAACCTAAGCCACGCTTGTGCTCTAAGCATGATAGGGTAAAAGGGAATTCAGTCAACTCTAAAGTCAGGAGATATTTTAACACTTAGATGTAAAGTATCCAACAGTTTGTTCTCTTACAATTGGTAGATTCAAGCTGATCTAGTAAGGTGTGAAATATTTCCGTACATATAATTACCTAATGACTTGGCTGTAAAATTTTATATCATACTCGAAACTGGCATATGGGGATATATTTTGAAACAGGTTTCCAAGTGCATAATCTGTAAATGCTTCTACTTGCATGTAACTTTACTCCTCTGAGCTGGTCCCAGTGAATTCATGATCCTATTTATGGTTTATATGAAAAACAGAGGGTTTGAACCCTTTGAGGCTGTTGATGTGAACACCGTGACTCACGTGTGTGTCTAGGAAAATTGGGCTCCATCATTGTACCTAAAAGCTTCCCCCTGCACTCCTCTAATTTTTGAGTGTCACCTCCTTCTATAAAATGCACCAATGAGCATTTAACAGCAGAGGATTTGGCTGTGTGCTGCACAAGCCCAGTGCACCACTGGGCGGCACGGTCTCTAAAATACTGCCATCTACTTTTTACCCTCAGAATCTCCCGTAGCTCCAGACAGAAGAGGCCCAGACTTCTGGGGACATAGACCCCAGCTCCATCCTTCCACGGGCTCATTTTGCTTGCCAGGGCTCCTGGTCAAAGTTTCTAACACAGATCTGTTGATGACTCGAGAAAGTCAGGGCTGCAGCATGGGAACAGATGACTGTCAATGGGTCTCCAGTGTTTCTCCCAAGGATACAGTTCCTCATTTTCATTAACTGCCCATCCCAAACCCAAAAAAGAGGCTGAGCTGCTCCATTTTCTTCCTTCAACTAGATACTTTTCCATTAATTTTTTCTCCCCAAGCATAAGATTTTCAAATCCTTGGCACTGCTTTACCCTTCATTAGCAACATCTCCTTCTGCTCTAATTTCTGCAGGTCACATTGGTGCTTAGTTCTATTTTTTCCTCTGCTCTTCCAGCCTTCGTGGTATCTCTACATATGATCATGATTGAAATCTACTATAGAAAGACTTGACCCAAAAACCAAACAAATTGAGAAGCAGCCATCTGGGGTGAAAAGAGATGGTTTATAGTTGCTTGGAGTTGATTTAGATGGTCAAAAACAACCTCTGTGATGAGCTCTGACTCTTGGGAAGCCTTAATACAGGAAGAATAACAACTATTTCCCATTGTGATACCAGTGGTTCTACAGACCACCATGTGAAAACCACTTACCCAGGCAACTGCTTCCTTCTCCTCTAATTTTACCAAGGTGTCTATTTTTAAGTCATATGAAAACAAACAATATGAGGTGAGCGGGTGAAATGTGATGGGCTGTATAATGCAGTAGTTTAGACTGGACAATTTAACGCTCCTTTCTGGCATTAATATCTTCACTGTATCCAGGTACTTCCACTTGGATAACCAAAGCATAGGGTTTAATTAGGCAGTTATATTTAGAACCACAGCCTGTAACATCCAGCTGAACTGAATATTTGTAAAAGCAAGCTTCTGTAAAACCAATAGGAAGAATTTTTTTTTAATCTTTCATGACACACCTTTTTAAACATTTCTTAAATTCTTTTGAAACGCAAATATTATAGAGCAAAAACTGTAAAGAGAAACTGATTCTTTAAAAAAAGCAAAACTGGCTTCACTATTATCTCTAATTCAAATGGCAGAAATTAAGAAAACAAAGAGTATTAGGTCTCCCAGTTTTGGAGTAGACCCTGAGAAAGGAGACATCTACCAGACTGCTCACACAGTGTTAGTAATGTCAGCATCTTGCAAGATTTAGCCAGTGAATATTTAGAGCTCTATGCACCTACACAGAGAACACATAAACACACGCATCCTCTTACAAATGTGGAGAAAGATTTATTTACTCTTAATGTATCTTAAATTGTGTACTATGGAGTACTTGTTGATGGCATTAAATTGCCAGTCTTTCACATGAGATTATATTCTCTCTCTTCTTTTCAGGTCCTATATTGCACCCAAACAAGGTTTCCTGATTACGTCTCTCCCAACAGGGCAGCCGATGTAGTCATGAACGCATGTCTTTAGGGTCAGAGCTCATTTATACCACTTGAGCCCAGTTCCAGCTAGGTTGCTGTGCATCACAATTGGTTAGTTAGGAGGTTAACACCGGGATACAAGTCATCTGAGTAATAACATGCTAGAAGGGAAAAATCTCATGAGACAGCCTCTTTATTAGGACTGTTTTGTGCTAAAAAAAAAAAAAAAAGAGAAACTACTAATCTTGCAGATCCTGGATATGAAGTTAGACAGATGAAATGATGGAATAAATCCTGCTTCAGCCAGGAAGAGAAGTTAATACAAATTTCAGAAGGTGTGAAGTTCTATATACCTTAGTTGCTAAGAATTTTAATGCAGTTCCCAGACTGAACCAGAAGCCCATGAGTGCTGGTGTTAATTTAAAGATCAACAAATTAGCAATTTTGCCCCTCCTGACTGCAGCAGCCCTAACAGCAGCAGCTCTGCAAGTGGCCTCAGGCCCATGAGAGTCTCAGGCAGAAGCTATAACAAGAATCATTCCCTGCTCCTGTGCATGGCAAATTTCCTTGCCATTTAGCACAATCAATGTTGGAGTCCTGACCAATTTCCCTGGCTGGTCGCTTTCTGAAAGAAAAGAAAAAGACAATTTTCTGTTCTGTAAGGTATCACAGACCTCGCCGCTCTGAGCCCTGCAGGTAAGTGTAAAATGGGCCCAGGGAGAAGGCAAGGCTGGACAGGCAGCTCCACTCCTTCATCACAAGGACTCCACACCCAAGTGGCCATGGTGGCCACAGGCTCAATAGCCACAGAAATAGTTTGTTTTCTGCTTCACAGGGGTGGAGGGGATCCCCTCCCTTCCTGCCTCAAGCACATGCCCAGTTTACCACCCTTTTTTTCAGTACATAGGAGCTGACACTACTTTAGCCAAACACCAGCCCAGTGCTCAAAAGCAAGAAAAAAGTTATTTTTATTATTTGAATAGACAGCGTGCACTTCACAGGATCTGTTTGCTGAGGGTCTTATTGTAATACCTGGCCCTTGGCTGTGGCAACTGGTGGAGAGTAAATTCATTTGGCTCCAAGGGTGCCCAGTGGGACAGCAAGGTAGTTGCCTCCCTGTCAATGTAATCAAAGGATCACAGGATAAGTGACAATGGAAAGGACCTGAGGAGGTCTTCATTCCAACCTCCTGCTCAAAGTAGGTTCAGCAGTGAGGTCTGATCAGGTTGGTTATTCAGGCTGTTATCCAGTCTGGTCTTGAAAATCGCCAAAGATGGAGACTGTGCGACCTCTCTAGTAGTCTAATTCCCACCAACTGACCAGCTTAGGGGCCTATGAGAGGATGGTGAGGCAAGCTGGGAACAGATTATGACTTTCAGGGTTGTAGGAAACACACATTCACAATCACAGTGTGTGGAGCAGAGGATGGGGAGAGGTCCTTGAGCCATCCTACAGCTCTGAAGGGCCATGGATAAGCTAGCCTTTTGAAAGCTCTGCAACCTTCACTAATTTAAAACTTATGCCTAATGTTTTATGTATCCATTATTTCCTATGCAAAGCCATAATTGTTTTCTCTTGCTTCCCACAAATCCTTTATTCAGAATGAAACAGAAGTGCATCGGTTACAAATACTCCGCTGGCTTTATGTGGGATGCTCTGCAATAAAAACACACGGTACTCAAGGGCGATATGTCCTGAAGTGGCTCTCAGCTCTCAAGATCCATAGTGAATGAAGAGTTCATTTTCATTCTTGAGCATTCTGCCTGGGGAAGTAAATCTAACAACCAATTGATCATCAGCAACTGAAAAGCTCTGGTGCATATGTTTAAACATGTAGCCAATCCTGTCACGGTGACAGCAGCGAGCAGCGTGCCATTGACACTCAAGCACAGTCACTTGAAAAAGAAATCAGACAAAACAACTCTTTCAAATGAACTGACACACTAAACCACAAGTTCCAGGAAATTAAACCAAAACACCTGCTATCTGCTATCCCATGGTACTGGGAACTGGAGAAAATGCCACTCATAGCTCTGAATGTCTTAGAGTTTGGCAATGGCATTGCCAATTTTTGGAGTTTACTTTCATGTACACTTTGTGCTGGAGAGCTACAAACAGCACAAAATTGTAGTGCGTAGAATTGCTGATGGAGAAACATTGAGTCCAGGAGTTCGCACTATCATGAGTCTAAGTAAGGAAGATGGCGCAATGTTCAATTGGGCATTCATACTGGGAATGATGTTGTGAAATTGGGCTGAGATCCACCACATCCCGTGATTTCTACAACATCCTCATAGATGCAATGTATTTAGGGTATATATATCAAGCTTTTGATAATTCCTTGTGTTGGGGAAATAATTTCTTCCATGAAAATAGAGACAAATTTCGATGAGTATATGTGTTCTTTTATTTCTACTCTCAAGTAGCACCATGGTCCTATATGGTACCTATACGGTATTTTTCTGATCAACAGGGAACACAGCAACACAAGAAACTCAGAAAGTCGTGCTAGACAATTAGTTCTTTAGGTCTTGAAAAGTTAATGAACAGAGAAATCGATCTAGAAATGTAAACAACTTCCATGGAAAACCCTTAGACGAGAGGAATGATCTGTAAGTTTTCAGTGTTAGAAACAACTTTCGCTGAAGTCTACATGGTATCACATAAGCATGCCAAGTCAGTTAATGTCTGTTTTCTTTTCATCATGTTTCCAGCTTGCTAACTTTAAAAGAAAACTTAATAATTTTATTTCACTTAGAAAGAAAAAACACACAATGACTTCAAGGCTGAAAGTCTACATAATAATATCTAAGCCCAAGAGAATTGTTCCAGCCAAGTTGTGAACCTATGAAAATAATGGAGATATTATAATGAAACACTTATAACTTCATCATTGCAAGCAGCAAGACTGTTACAAAGAGAAATGTAACATACCCCCTTACCACAGCCATGAAGCTATATTGCTTCGTGTATTGTTCATCACTTCACTGACATTTATATTCTTCCATACCGACTCCAGAACAAAAATAAACTACAACGCACACTGAGAAGCTGCAAACACCTTGACTAACTGTGCAACACCTTGCACTTCAAAAATACACTGAAATGAAAACATCTTGAGATCAGCAATCCTGTAGAGCCATCACCAATATTAACAACACTTTTACATGAAAATAAAAAGTAAATCTGCCTAGGACAGCATAAAATGCACAGGGCTAGTAACATACAGCAATAAATTGCAGCCATAAGCCTCATTCAAATCCAGTAATGTACATGCAGTCATTAAGCAGCAAAAAAAATGACTGCAGGAGATCAAATTCAGTATATTCTACACGTTTGACCTCCAGCAAAATTTGACTAAATAGGGATTTCACTCTCCATCACAAAAGAGTGGACCATACCTTTGTCTTCAGGTCTACCACATAATTTTCAAAAGTCTGGTTCTCCTTATTGTGTTCACCACATTGTCCCAATCCTTCTGATCCATTGGAAGCTGCAGACTAAACAGGGGGAAAAAAATCAAATAAAGCAGCTGAGATGTGCACTCTAATTCTGTTACGCTTAAGTGTAAAGATTAGCACGCACATACCAAAGCCTGAATTCAGATAAATATCAGGTGGCTCATACCTAAGATCTTAACCTCAGTGTTTTGTCATGCAAAAATTTCTGGGTTTAATCTTACAGTCCCTCTCATGGAAGTCTGTGAAAGTCTTAATAGGCTAAATCTACAAGATGATGCTTATCATAATCTCTAGTTGACTTCAGAAGGCAGTCAAGGTGCTCTGCAGCTCTCAGCATCAGAACATAGAGATAAGGAAGGAAATCAGTGCCCTGGCAAAAAGGCCCGTGGACGGTAATGGGGTTCTCCTCTGGAGCAGCTGCAGCAATAGATCTCCTTACAGCACCAGCTGAATTACCTGGTTTGTTTTCTCATTTCTAATTCATGACGGTCTCCTAAGTGACTTATTTTTGAAAGGTTTTCATACTTGTGTAGTAGCCATATTTGCAAATCCGTTAAATTCAAGTGCTTTTTTTGTTACCTTTCCTTCATTTACACAGATTTCAATCTTATATTGCTTACAGAAAACCCTCATAAAACACATAGTATTTTTTCAAATAATATCTTTACTAGAAGATATAGTAAAAGCCTATATTTGGTTTTTTTTCAATTTTCCTGCTGGAAATCTAATACATTATTGTAGATTTTGCATTAAGTCAATAAATATTATAAATGACATCTCTGTTTACAATGCTCTGCCCTGCAAAAATGTGCTTGAAGAGTGAGCCTTTGAATGAAACATGATGACTGCCACTGACTTGGATCTCGGAAAATTTCTGGGCACTTTGCAAGAGCATGAACAGGAAAGCAGAGTGAATTCAAACAGGGTACAGTGTCTTGTATCTGTCGCCACTGAACATCACAGACACCGTGACTGATTTAGACCCATCCTTTTTTAACACAACAGGCAAGAAATTGTTAGCATTTTAAATAGACCAACCATTGCCAGCACAACTCGGAAAACAACAAGCCAGTGCCACAGAAACAGCCAAATCACATCCACATGTGCAAATGTTTTCTCCTCTGATACTGGATTGTTTATTTAGGGCTCCGTCCAACAAAAGTCTGAATGCTGGCCCCAACCCAGGCAACTACTTAGACACGTGCTTTTAACTTCACTGGAACCAATGGCGTTAGTCTTGTGCTCCAGTAAAGAATGTGTTTAAATGTTGGATCAGGCCCAGCAGCTCAGCACGACGTGGGGCTGAGCAGACAGAACTCCATGCGTGTCCTCTCTAAAGTTTTAGCTTCTCCAACACACTCGCAGCCACGGAGAACCATGCATTCCTTTGGCTTGTTTCTTATCGCTGAAGGGTGTTGCATATCCCCCCATTTGTAATCTGGAAGGGAGGAAGGGATAGCAAGGCAACCCGGCCAAAGTTATTATGCAGGACAGCAAGGAACTGAACTCAGGTCTTGCATCTTGTCTCAGAGCCTACAGAAAATCCAAGTAACTCCTGAAGTGTTTCTTTCAGGAAGGGAAAATTGGTTCTACAAGGATGCATAAGAACTTTCATTTCATCTTTGTTTCCTTTGAATACCCGACATAAGTGTTTTCCACTGTTATTATTTGCAGGCAACGACACAAACTATGCAAATCAATATATCATTTATTTGCTCTAATAATCAAGACCAAACTCTGCCTGATCCTGAAGGAGCTAACCTTCTGCAACTTCTCAAAAGGGGGTTGACAATTTTCAGCAGAAACTAAGGACTGTATGGCAGCATTTATCAAATGAGTGCAGCTGCTAAATTGGATAAGGAACTTCAGTTTGTTTATATTCTACATATTTTTTCTTCAAATTTTTCACCATTAGCTGACTCCAATATTTTGAAAGAACATAAACCAAAGTCATAAGATGCTATGAAATGTTTCAATTGTTTCCCTTAGGGAAATGGGTCACAGAATAATTGTGAAGAGCAGCAAAACCAAGGACATTAGGAGGGTACAAACAGCTCAAGTAAGAGTAATTGCAATAAATCTGGAACATCTCTCTATTCCAGTGTATTAAGGTTCGATAAGCATTAGCAGAATAATATATGGTTCCCAAACTTGAACAAAGTACACGTTAGCAATCCATCTGAAAACCAACAGTCATTTAACTTTGTATTATGAAATAAACAGGACTGTATAATGCAAGAGGCAAAAAGGATACTTGCTGTGTGTTGCGACAGATTTAAAAACTAGCATTCTTGGATCTGAAATTTTCTTATTCTTGATTACATACAATCCTCCCTTTAGAGGCTAACCAAAAGCCCAATCTATCTAAAATTATTTGTACACTTTATATCCAAAAGCTGCCTGCTTGTGCAAAATAAGTATTTTAGCAACACCTCATTACTCCTGAACCATGCAGGTCACCATGAGAAGCAGAACTGGCAGCCCCAGGGTGACACAGTACAAATGCAGTGGAGCACGTTCACCAGGCTCGTACCTCCTTGTAGGAGGTTCTGGAAATAATGACTTCAAGTTTGAATTAAAACCACTGACCAAAGTCTAAACTTTTTATCAGACCCCTGTATCTAGGAGGCTGGTAGTTGGAACAACTCTGTGTTCCTCTTCACCAAAGAAAATATTATCTTATTCTCTTCGAGTTGGTCAGAAAAAGAGATTTTTACAATCAAACGTTGCAAAAGCAGATTAAAACTTCACTTGGTAACTTTGCTCACATGGGTAGTAACCATGCGAATCATAGATCACACCAAAAGCAATCTTCCAATTTTGTGTGTAATTAATGCTAATCTATTTAGATTGTAATTAACAGGGACTATTTAGACCGTAATCTCTTCAGGGCAATGTCTCTCTCATTGTGCAAACTTACAGCATTATTTAAATGTTTATTAATAAAACAGTAATCACATTAGCTACCTTGTTAATTTTATCTAATTTTAACAGTGCTCAGCAAAGCTTTTCTGTGCTTATAACGCATCTTTCCAGTAGCTTATTAGGACATGCACAATTATCACAGTCAACCCTCAACAAAATTCTGGCTGATTATTTTTTGCCAAAATACACAGCTATGAATTATGAAAGGCTTGTCACTGGTTCCACTTTCAGCAGGCAGCATGTTCCAGTTCATGTCTGAGCCAGCAACCAGCCAGAAGGAGCATCTGCCCTCACAGGCAATTATGGCATATGGGGTTTCCAAGAGTTCCTACAGGAGGTCTTCCTGAAGCAGCCAAACTCTGTAACAGTGGAGAAATTCTCCAGTCTTTTTTACGGCTCCAGAATTTATACTTAATATATCAATATGAGGTACTTGTAACCATTCACAATAGTTACCACATGTCTCCTTTTCGGAGTGAGGTCCAACCTTGGCGATACAAAAAATATTAAAAAATAATAAACATACATGCAAACATCATTTTGCTCTTCCACGCTTTTGGATGTTGCTGCCAGGACTTTGAATTTATTTACGCTCACATCCGTATGGGATATTTTCTAGGGCACAGGTACCACTTTGCGTCAAGAAAATGCTGCTCAGCTTTGCAAAGGGACCAGGGGAGCCGGTGGGAGTGTGGGGGAGCTACAGCCCACGAGCCGAAATAAATCTGCAACTGCCTTAGGGTTCAGAGAGCTAATGCACCTTCTCCTACAGCCGGCAGCTTAGGGAATGCTCTCCTGTGTGCTTTTAGAGACAGAAATTCAAAACAGAAGCTGGTCTGAGACCTTTTTTTGGCGTTTTGTATCAAACATTGGTAGCTCTGCTCCAGTCCCATGAGAGCCTGTAGATAAATGCCAGCCTGCCCCACATGATTTACATTAGAGAGGAACGGTATAAAAAAACCAGTGATCTTTAACTTTTGGATGCCAATAGCTGTCAGGAAATCTATCATCTTGGTAATCAAATGCTCCCAGGAATATATAGTGCCGAGAGATACTGTTTTTATTTAATTAACTTTTTTCGAAAGTAAGCATTTTAAAAAAAAAAAAAAAATCGTTAGAACATTTAAAAAGCTACAGAGGGAAAGTAAAATGCAAGATAACATATGCCGGAATCATCCGTTTTGCAGGACAATGATGTAAATGAACTCATTTAGCAGCTATGCTGGAGCAGGAAGCAACCTGGGCTGAGCTGAGATGCGCAGCGGGATACTGCGACTAGCAAAGGCGGCAGCACACCTCTGCGCCGGGGCACAGCCAGCCCCGCGCGCTCTGCTCAAGCCATGTGTGAACTAAAACTGGACGCAAGTCAAGTTCATCCTTTGCAACATGCCAGCAAGAGCCAGAACGCCTTCGGTGTCTGTGATCCGTCCACCAAGGGCTGCGCCTTTCTGCTGCACGCAGGCAGAGCTGACAGCTCTCCTAAACGTATCGTGAGCATCTCAGTTTTGGCTCCTGCTGCTGACAATCTTGGACCACCAAAAAAACCCAAAAAGTTGTACATCTTGGACAGTTTGTAGGAGACAAAGCGTCGCTGGGGACTCGAAGAGTTCCTCCTTCAATGCCATGCAAAGAAAAAATCCTAGAGACAATAAGATGTGCTATCTTTTTTCTGTACCCTGCTAGTCCTATTTCTATCCTTCTTATTGTTCTTATTACAGGAAGAAATGTCATTCAGCAAAATTTTTGGCAGGAATTAACTTTTGTCGATATTACAGATGACCGAAAACTCAGACAAACCCAGAGCAGGCCATGTAAGAAACAAAAATCAGAAATATAATCTCACAGAAGCCAAGCAGAGTTTCATTTGCTTCAGGTGGGACTAAATTTCAGTCCAGAAATAATATAGCAAAGCTCTCTTCTTGTCCACAAAATCCTTTAAAAAGGAAGGTGCCTAATTGTTTCTGAAGCCCTTTAGAAAAATATGGTTCGGTATGCCCAGTCATAGAATCATAGAATCATCTAGGTTGGAAGGGACCTCTAAGATCATCGAGTCCAACCATCAACCTAACACTGCCAAAACCACCACTAAACCATGTCCCTCAGCACCACGTCTACCCGTCGTTTAAATACCTCCAGGGATGGCGATTCCTCCACTTCCCTGGGCAGCCTGTTCCAATGCTTGATAACCCTTTCAGAAATGTTTCCTTATATGCAATCTAAACTTACCCTGGTGTAACTTGAGGCCATTTCCTCTTGTCCTATCACTTGCTACTTGGGACAAGAGACCGACCCCCACCTTGCTACAACCTCCTTTCAGGTAGTTGGAGAGTGAGAAGGTCTCCCCTCAGCCTCCTTTTCTCCAGGCTAAACAACCCCAGTTCCCTCAGCTGCTCCTCAGAAGACTTGTTCTCTAGACCCTTCACCAGCTTCGTTGCCCTTCTCTGGACACGCTCCAGCATCTCCATGTCTTTCTTGTAGTGAGGGGCTCAAAACTGAACACAGTATTCGAGGTGGAACCTCACCAGTGCCAAGTACAGGGGGACAATCACTTATTTAGTTGTCAGAAAGGATTTTGTTTCTATTACCACATTAGGGTTTCTGATTGGTTGTTTGAAGAAGTCAAGGTTTGCTCCACATCACATTGCATTAGCTCAGTCTTTGCAGCTGTCTCAAGTCAGGGTGGTGCTGCAGGTTGCTATGAGGTCTCATGGCCAAACACTGTAAGAATGTCACCACAGTCCCTACTGCACCAATCTTCCCAATATGACCAATAAATGTGAGTGGAGGAAAGAAAAATAATCATTTAGGCATCGATTTTACTGTACAAATTGCACCATGAGTGTTTGAAAATTTTTTTTTAAGTTATTGTATTTGGAAGTGAGCATAAATATCACAATAATATTTATTTTACTCTGGGATTTTTATGATTCCACTTTAACTAATATGGATTCAACCTTTCAGAAGATTTTATGACAGACTTAAAGAGTGTTAGAGCTCAGGAACAATTATGCGTCTGCGGGCTTGTGTTTCAGAAAGGTCAGGTTTGGATTTAATGCTGCCCCACCATCCTGACAGCAAGTCTTGCTCTTGGCGTGTTTCTGGGTGTCGGAATGTCACTAGCGAACTTTGCATTTGCTCGTCTCCAATACAGATTTGACCACTCATCTAAAAGCAGTTGTCCAAGCTACCAGTTACTCAGTAGCTGCTTTGGTTGGGCTAACAAAGTCAGTTCTCAAACCTCATCTCCCTGATTCCCCATATCACAATTACCCAGTTGCACCAGTACTCTGGGCTGGGACAATACAACTGGTTTTCCAGGCAGGAAATTCAGGCAGGGAGGAGACACTAGTTCATGCTTCAGCTTTTCTCCTCCCGGACACAGAGTTCAGATGAAGCTGGCTGGAGTCAGTTGCTCCACAAACTCAAGCCTTGCGACCAACCAGAAGACACAACCAGGAGCTTCATCTTGCTGATGTTTGCTCCATCTCCAGTGTCACTCACGCAGAGCTGTGTTTTCAAGCTGGGGTATAAACCAAGGCACTCGTGTGCCTCCTTCTCCAGGGAGCAGAGTGTCACTAAGGTCACACCGTGGGGGACTCTGCCAAGCGCAGTGGTTCATGCAGCGGGGAGGGACCATGGCACTGTGCAGTGACCAGAGTCCTTGCAAACACAAGCCTTGCACGGGCTGTTGCTTGGGCACAGTGTCTCTCCTGCTGAGACCTGCCACACCTGGCTGGAAGCATCTGCTGACCTGCTGCATGTGGCAAAGAGGAAAACGGAGCAAAAAGAGCATTTCAAAGATGAGCCCTGCTGCAAGGATGGAGAAAGAAGTGATGGACAGTTCAGCTGTATAAGAATGAGACTCAAAGCATGAGACTGGACAGATTGGTTACAGCTTCCAGGCAAAGATCCACCCTTGCTGTAGCTCCATGCCAGGCAGCTATCCATATAAGAAATGGAGATAATTAACTTATGTATGGCTGAGTTCTTACCCTGATAGACTATTTTCCAAAACATTCTCAGCAACAGTGTTAGCAAACACCGTAAGGCAAATTCAGACACTTCTGAACATGAGAATGAATGAGATGAAAACTTAAAACAAATAAATGCATTTCCCTCAGCTCACTGGGATTCAGTCAGATCCTAACGCTCATTCTCCGCGTTCCTTACCTTTCAGCCATCAGTCTGCACTTTCCTGGCCATATATAAGATGAAAAATGAAGAGTAATTTGGGATATTAAAGATCTATTTCTTTCAAATAAAGCAGAAGCTATTACTGAAATCTCCTGAAGGCTGGAGGAAAAAGGATGAGAAAAATTAAAAGGCTGAACATAATTAATGAATGCTCGTTTAGAACTGGCTATCATACAACATCTTGGAAGCTAAATTTACAGCCGAAGAGGGCAGGCTGTATGCAGAAACAGGCCCTGGAAGGAGCTGCATGTGCACTGCGTCCAGCTGGGGGGAAAGATAGGGAGCTGTGGTGGCAGGGAGGTCCCTTCAAGCATGGAGCGATGACACCTGCCAAAAGCCCCTCCGAGCAGAAAGGTCAGCTGCAGTAAGAATAACATGTTAAAGCACACGGTTTGATTCCATTTGTGCCCATCTGTATACATTTTACTCATTAGCTTCAATGGGGTCCCTCCACATTCGAGCTCATATTAGTGAAATCACAATCTTGCCCTGAAAATACAAGCGGGCCACAGCTGGAAGCAAATGCAAATACTTGGAAACAGAAAACAGAAAGTAAGTCATTAATTGTAAGAGAAAACATGACTAATGATTTTAAATTAAATAATATTTGCATGATATTTTAATTAGCAAGGATAATGTTTATTTTACTCACATAGAAGTTCTGGATACATAAATTCCAACCTACATATTTCAGTTGCCATAACAACTTGATACATTTATTCTCTCGTGTCATTTTTTATTGCATCAGTGCTGCGGGTTTTTTTAAACAACAACAAAAAACCCCAACCCAACTGCTTTGGTTGCTATGATAATACAATATTTTTAATTGTTCTTTTCACATTTAGTCCTTCTTGAAACCAATATACTTTCCCTCCAAAGGTGTTCACAGCACAGCATGGGAATTTCACTACCGATTGCAGGGCTCAGTGCTGGGTTTTCCAGAAATCCTAAGGATATATACAGCCCTTTAGCTCAAACTGCTACTTCAGTGGTTCCCCTTAGGACACTAGTCCTATGGCTTGAGGTCAAGATCTTAACAGGAGACCTACACAATAACAGCCCCCAGTTGGTGCGTTTTCCCCTGAAAAACAGAAATAAATTACATGAACACTATTCAGAAAGGTGAGTAGCTACAGTAGATTTGAGGCAGCAGCAGCAGCAAACATAGCTGCAGAGATGCAAAACATTTAAGTAAATCTCTGCAGTGCTCTCCAGGCCAGGAGGACATTACAGAGCAGTTTCCACGGTTCATACACATGGTGTACCACACGATGAGCTAGACTTTGCTTTTATCCCGGAGCAGTACTGATTCCTAAACTCTTGGGGCCTCCAAGGAGTTGGCCCAAATCTTTTTACAAAGCAAGACAACCAAATGGTATCATGATGGGAGGAACAGAGAGGATGAGGGTGGCCTTTCTCCTCCCCACCTCCAGCTAGCTGTGCAGCGTAGCAGAGCCTGCTGTTGCCCGTTCACCTTTCCCAGCTCTGCACCCCCGCAAATGGATCCATTTCAATTAAATTGCAATTACCTAGCTGCTGATGTTGCATTTCTATCCGGTTCCCTGTAATAACCATAATGAGAGACACTGTATTAATTAATAACAATTATATTACGGTGCAAGATGAGGAACTGCTTGGCAACCATTCTTCCATACAGCTGGCATGGAGTGACCTCAGATTAGAGATAATAGAGCATTTATGAAGGTAAGGTTAGAGTTTTTGATGGAAGAGAACTAGTGCCATGGCTCCTGTGGACTGCCTTGACTTTTGGGGGCAGCTCTTCGTTCACTGCTAACTGTAACAGCCTCTACTTCAGTCAGTAGAGCTATGACAACGGCTTTCGGAGGACTGTATCCCTCTTAGTTCTCAGGAGAACAAGAGTGTGCACATGTGTTACCACACACAGTTGAGGACAAGCTCTAGCACTAGATTTTTACTATGACAAGCATCGTATCTCTTTTTGTTTCTGATCATACTATTCCTCATTATAAAAATTATATGTAATATGTTAGAGAAAAAAAAAATATAGAATTATAACAACTCCAAACAGAAGAAACACCCAACAGTGCTAGGTACTGCATGATAACCCTGTGTGGCCCACACAGTCTCTTCCTATTTGCACACACCTCCAGAGAAATTACAGAGGAGGAAACTACCCACATTTCACTTGAGATGAAATTTTGTGCCTATTCTGGCCAGAAATGGCGAATTTAAGTCAGTCTACCCAATAGCAGTAATGAAACCAGTCCCATTTTGAGAACAGGACTGCTACGTGACAAAGTGATGCTTAGGAAGACCAAAGGTGTTTTACGCTAACAGAGGGATATAAAGCCAGTATTAGAGACAAGAAAAGAAAAAAAACACACAAAATCAAAACCACAGAGAATATTGTAATGAGTTTTACTTCTCCAGATAGTTTTGCATGAAACATCCTAAACCTTGGTATAGAAGAATATTTGTTTCAGCCAGAGCCATAGGGAGGAGAAGTAAAGCAGTGGTTGTCATTGCAGTGGCAGGCTGCCTTGCTAAGTCACGGCTGCTGAGCTACACAATCATATATACTCATGCTGACATGCAAAAATACTGCAGCTAAACAAAACCTTCAGCAAAACACAGTGCCATCCCTCTTCATTCAGCTTCCCTCCTACAAAACGTTACAAAATGCTTTACACCGATATATATATAAAAGGACTCAAAAGGTAAGTTAAGTGGAATGACTCAGGTCATTAAACTGCAGAATACGTCATCGTGTTGATAAACAGACGATGATGTGAAGTGAAAGGGAAAACAAACATTCCCTAAATACTTTGCAGAAGGTTGGAGCTCCACAGATCTGCCAGACAATTTCTTTTGTGACTCCTGTCATGAGCTAAATGCTGGATAAGAATCTGTCACTGCCTAATGGAGAGGCGGCAGAAACCTGTACTTTCATATGAGGACTCCAAGAACTATTAACACTACCCACTGATCAAGGTTATTAAAAAATTAGGGACCGTACAGGGATTTCAGCTTCTGTGAGCTTGTTGTAGAAGGCTGTGGAAGCACAGAAGTGTAAGGGCAGCTGTAGCTGCATGAAATAAACATCCCTGCCAACTGCATTGTGAGAAAAGGAGCAAATACCTCATGTACCAGGTGATGCCAAGGGTGGCTGGGAGGAAGCCTCCTAGTCCATGAAATGCTCCTGCCATGCATGCTACCTAACATAGCCCGTATGGTTCATGAATGTCCCCCTTGGGTTCCTACAGGGACCAGGAATCCTCCAGAGCTGTCAGGTGCAGCTGGTATTTCTTTACTTGAGAAACAGTGCCCTTGTCACAGCTCAGTGACACCGAGGTCCAGATGACACTATCAGAAGGGGAGCCTGGATGAAGCAATAAATTCAGTCTCATGAAAACTGTCTCTGACCCTGCAGCACCTCACTGGAAAGCTGTCTGGTACTTTATGCACTTGAAATGTTATCTAGGCACCTTAGATATGTCTTTCTCCTTTTTGTTGGACCGTATCTACCATTGAGTTGGCTAGCTCGGGTAGAGATGTACGTATATGCCTGGAGGAATGCTAGATGAAAAATGTATTTGCAAATATACTCACCATTTGTGAGTATTTGCTTAAAACATCTCCAATTACCTTTATGTACTCGTTACTCTACAACCTCACTTCTCATTAGCTGGGCCTCAAATTCCAATTCTGGTTGTATTCAGAAGCCTCATAAAAACACTGATGTTTGTTTATGTCAACAGCACACAGCTCTGTGTGCTATTCTGTATATACAGCCCATTCTTTACAACATACTGCATTATTACTACCAGGTCAATCAACTTGCATTTCACCAGCTTATAAACAAAGCTGAAGTTAAGCAAGATCATCTTCTTGACACTTTTTTGCACAGTACTTAGTAAAACAGGATTCACAAGAGGTACCCCTAAAAGACATGGACAATTCTAACATTGCACTTTTAAAGGCTACTGCCAAAACTGCAGTTCCAACTATTAAGACAAATATCTGCAATCAGTAATGTCATTTCACAGTTTGGAAACATCACACTGCCTGTTTTCTTAGCTATGGTTAACTAGGAATCTTCTTCCATACATTTGTGACCAACAACCTGGTCATGATTTACAAAGATAATTCAAGCCTTTGCCCTCTTTTGGCTGGGCTGCAACAAAACATTGTGAAGCTGGGCACAGTGTCTCCTGTTTTTCCAAGTTCACTGCAATTTGAACAGAAAGCTGCAGCACTTCCCTCTGCTCAGCATTGAGCAAGGACCTCACATCAGCCCTCCCCTCTCTGTGATGGCTCTCCATAGAACACAGCATCGATATAAGGAGGTTTCTGGTCCTTGGCCAGGGGTAAGATGACCATCACAAATAGCAAGTGAAGAGCAATATATGACAATTCTAATCCTCAAAAGTAAAATTAGTGTCCACGGTGAGTGCAAAGATATGTGTGTGTGTCAGGCACATTCCCTAGGTGGGAAGAAAAGCAAGGAAGCCAACTAAGAAATAAAGTGATATTAAATTAAGAAACAGCATTAAGAAATACACCCACAACTGTAGAAGGTGGACTGTTTCAGGCAACAACATAGTCAGCATCCTGAATACTGAAAGCTCTACTTACAGGCTTGCTGCTGACCTAGCACAGATACCGTTGGGTACCCTGGGAGCATTTACTGTCAAAAAAGCGCAAGATATCTCAAAAAAAGAATACTGATTACATAAGTGGAGGCATATGTCTGTCATGAATCTTCCTACTCCTTAGGAAGAGACAAAGTTGTCTGCTTTGTTACCTCTGTTTTTCTACAAACTACCACAACACCAAAAAATGTGTGAGAGAAGACACCAGTCTGACGTAATGAACGACCTGAAATCTCTCAGCAGATCCTTTCAGTCCTTCTCGTTGTAATTAACAAATTCCAAAACACAGAGATCAAACTTGGTTTAGTGGTTCATTAGAACAATAACAACTTAAAAGTTACTGTTGCTGTTTCCACCACAGTGCCAAAAGCTGCCTTCTAAGAAAATGGACTTTAGATCCACTATGTCTGTTACTCCTAATTTAATTTTTTTTCCAGCTTGTACAGCAGGTGTTTGGCTTGTCTCTTTTCAGAAAGAGACACCTTGACTACCTGAAAGTGCTGAGCTAAAAAAAAAAAAAAACAAACAATAACAGGGCACAGCATTTCAGAAAACCGGGTAGGCTCTCCTACACTTCTGCAAAGAACTGAAGGGCCTGGGAAACCTTCATCACTTTGTTTTGTCCTTTCAGCAAAGAAATTTTATGCAGCTGCAACACTGAACTGAATGTCGTAACAAGGCTGACCTCCTGTCAGCAAAGCCGAAGCAGCCACACGTACCAGCTAAGCAAAGGCTGGACTGCTGAGATCATTCACAGGCACAGAGAACCATCAGCGGGTTCAAGCATCTTTCCCCACTGGCATTGTGTAGGTCTATGCAGACTGATGAAATTGTGAGATTCAGCTAACCTCGCATTTTTAAACGTCAGCTATTTGAAGGTGTGTTAAAAATTCAGTTTCAGAACTCATCTGTAAAACTAGTTTTCCGGGGTTTGGGGGGAAGAGACATGAGGCTGCAGATATCCAGCCACAGATTACATCTCCTTTGTGTTACTACATGGGCGTTCTGCTCCAACAAACTGCCTGTTTCAGTTCAAGGTGACAGAAGCTGGAGAAACATGAGCAAACAGTGGGACAATATTGATCAGCAGGAGGAGAACGTCGTATCACGAATAATTGCTATGGCTGCAACCACCTCTCTTTTGGGACAAAACACAATTTTAAAGATGAAATGAGATAGTCCCACAGCTCTTTCTGAAGAGCTCCTGTATATTGGAGGTGGCAATACCAGGAAAGTTCCTCACTGAATATGTCATGAAGTGCTGAAGAGGCAGACATGGAGGTCAATCACTAGAGAAGTATAAGAGAAGACATGCAGAGAGGCAATAGGCCACAACAGGCCTTAAAAGTAAGACAAAAGAGTGGTGTTCATATGGTGGAAAAGTGAAAGTCAACAGAGGCTTCCAATAGCGAGCAAAACAGGGTTAGAGAAATAAGCCCAGAAAGTGATCTCTATATAAGGATGTTTGGATGGGTAAATGGATCAAGATCACCTAGGAAAAAGAAACATGTTAGAATTGCAGAATCGTAGAGTAGTTTTGTTTAGAAGAGACCTTTAAGATCATCAAGTCCAACCGTTAACTAGCACTGCCAAGTTACCACTGAACCATGTCCCTCAACACTGCATCTACCCATCTTTTAAATACCTCCAGGGATGGTGACTCAACCACTTCGCTGGGCAGCCTGTTCCAATGTTCCAACTCTTTCAGTGAAGAAAGGGTTATCAGTGTTCAAGGGTTATGTTCCTGAAGGCTTTTTTCAGGAAGGAGGAGAATGGCTACGGGTGAAATTCACTCTTTCACAGAACACAAAGGTCTAGACAAGTGCTTTATTCGTGATCTACCTAAGTATTATCATGGCAAATAAGCAGTAAATTGGCTAGTCCCTAAACCAGGGGCAGTTTTCAGTACAACATGTTAAAGATTGAAGTGGTACAGGTGATAGTTAAGCACAGTCAAACGTGTAAAAATGTACAAGCTGAAAATGCACAAAGTCCTGTTGTTCTATTCATGCCATCTGTAACTATATTATACACATAAAACATGGAAAGAAATTATATTTTCAAGTTGACAGCTTCCCTTTTATTCCCAGGATGGTGCATTTGGGATTGCATTTACTATTTGTTAAAACCTGCAAGTACCTGTCCCAGTTTATAAAAAACTGAACAAAACAGGAAGTATATTTTCTCTTACATATATATTTATCTTACTGAGCAAAGATATATGCACCTATCCAAAAAATCACTCCCAGGGTGATCTTTATATGATCCAGAAGTCTTGGGGTGATATCTTTCCTTATTCTTGGGAACTATTTAAGAAGCATTTTAATAAAGAAGTATTGGTAGACTGCAGAAATACATAATGGGCTCTTAAACCTCTCTGTGGAGACCTGTGTCCTTTGCACATGGAGGACAGTGAATTCTCTTGCTTAGTTGCTCAGATTGGTGAATGATCAGAGTTAATAAACGTGTAAGTGAGACAAATTGCTCTGAAGTATTTTTAGAGTGAAACTTAACTAGAGTACATTCGTCCCTGAATATCAATTTTACAGAACCCTTACAGTTTTACACGGCAAAGAACCATATTTTTAAGAGTTGATGTATTTGTTTTTGCAGGTGGTTAAAATATAACTTCTCACAATCTTATTAGAAACAATGAATTATATCACATACTCTTCAGAGGAACTGCTAGCTTGTGATAGAAGCCTGTTGGGACATTCTGATATTTTTATGTAGAGAATATTTTCAAATTACTCTGGTAGGACTACAGGCCTTATTTAAACATATCATGTTTAAGAAAAATTATTTTAGAAAAATATGTTAAAATTGCAAGACCTTTCTGTTAAGCGATATTTTCATAATATCTTTAACTAGTAGATCTACCATTTTTTGACCTTGATACACAGAAGTGGAATTTACACAATAGTCTGACCTCAATGCTTATCACAATAGAGACTCATTGCTTAATTAAAAGTTTGAGTAATTCTGTATGCTGGTTAATATTCAGGCACATTTTCATTGGGGAAAATTATTGTTTCTGGTCCCTAGCAGCTGTTCTGGCCTGTTCCCAATCCTTTGCAGATGTAATAACAAATCCCAGATCAGAAAACTGCCTAGAGGTTGTTTGATAGGCATATTATATAAATGTGAAAAAAAACCCAAAATCGAATAAACCTGCTGTGGTGGATGTGACTCTTTCATCATTGCTGATCTGGTTTTAGTTTGTTTAATGCCGAGGTCCCAGTTCTGTTCCCCCTCCCACCAGTGTCAGTAGAAAACACTTACTAAACTAAATAAATAATTATTAGACTAAATCAAATCTCCCTGTCAGAAAGGACCTCTCAGACTCCTCTAAACTCTCATGCAAAGCACACCGACATGACGGTGATGTTAAAATAAACGAGAGGCAGCAAAGGAAAAGGGGTTTTATGTGAGCATGTCTAACTCTCTGCAAACACAAGGAGATGGCAAAAGCAGGACACTGTCTTCCCCGCTCTCAGCATCACGACTTCATCAGGAAACCCTCCGGCAGGGATTTGGGATATGGAGGCCAGAATACTGCACTTCTCCATCCACAGGATGACACTGTTCTGCATACACACAACTTCTTGGTTTAAACTGGAAACATTGGCCTGACCACGTTAAAAGATGCTCAGAGGCAACTCTAAAGTGCCATTTAACAGACGCGCTGGCACTCTAGTTATTGACAAGCTACAGAACAAATAACAAATTTATAAATAGAGACCCAGCACGGATACCCAGTGTGGGGAAGACATTTAGCTGCAGCTTGTCATAAATAAGGTTTTTAATAACACAGTGACTTTGCAGTTACCCATTTCCAAACATTAGTCAAACCATTTGAGAAGGCAAGTGTATAACATAATCTCTGCAAGTAAAGCGTACCTTATTAATGCACAGAAAATAAAACTGCAAAGTTATTGTATATTTAAAAAAAAAAACATGAAGCCAAGCTTAGCATTGTTGATAAACAATTATCTAGTTGTGGTTTTTACACATCCCTGGGTGCAAAAGGAACACGACTGGCAAAACACAACCCAAGATGTCACTTATACCGTACCCCTTAAAAAGACTGCTGCCTTCTTGAAGGAGAAATTAGTGCCAAATAGAATTACATGGGAATTGGCTCTGGTACAAAGTCAACCCACAGACACAAACTGCATTTGATCAGATAAATGTATACTGTAGGAGCTAAATCTAGCGAAGAGACAGACACATAAAACCGAATGTTTTGAACCCTTCTAATGAAACATTATGGTTGATCGTACCTAATGACTCTAGCATATTAAGTATAATCACTTAAACAGAATCAGATTTGGCTCCTGGGAGTAAACCAAACCATACAAACTAAGCTGTACCCGGTTACAAACAAAGAAAACAAACAAAAATCCGGAGAAGAGACTGAATTTTTATAGGCACACATATAGAAGGGTCTTGAAGGTCCACGTTTTTCAGACAAGCTGTTAGTCTGAAACAGATTAATGGTTTGATAATTGCTCCAGGCAGAAGATTTTTAAGTAAGGGTTTTACTACTGGAACTTTTAACAAGCCGGCACTTAGAGGACAGAGAAGTAATTACAATGTTTATAATAGCTGAGTATGAGGAGAGCAGACATTCCTGAAGCAAGCAGAAATAGGAGGATTCATTTTGCACACTGCAATCGCCTCTCTCTGCAAAACAAGCCTCTAAACATAAGAAATGCATGGAACAACAGGAATTAAATGAAGAACCGGAATCTTTGGGGACCATCTCAAGGCAATGATATCACACCGCGCTGAATGCAGATCGTGCATGTGAGATCGGTGTGTGATGACCAGACTTGCACAGTAATTGCAAATGGTTCTTGTTCAATATGCTAAAAGTATCTGCACCATATGCCCTGTAAGTAAATAGCCTTTCATGCTATGGTACAGGGACAAGCAGACCTTCAGCTACCAGATTAATACGTAGTGTTCTTTTCCTTCACCTCAATTTTCCATCTGAATAAAGGTCAAAACGCTGCTGACCAGAAATAAGTAGCACTGGAGACCAAACTAATGAAAACAGAGGTTAAAACAAGGGTAAATTTATGTCTTTTAATGAGTGTCTGGAGCTGAGCACAAGCCTGTAGCTTCAAGCAGTGTTACTATTGTCATAGCTAAAGAGCAATTCAATTTTTGTTTTACCAGATGGATACCTCCATCTAGGTACTTTTATGTTCTCCGTTATTGTATTTTCTGAGCATCTCGCCGTTTTAATTGTATCTATCTACACAACATTTAAGCGAAAGGCATCCTTTATCTAGTGACCATGTAACGCATTGCAGAGAGTCCTGGGAGGGAAGAATACTTTTGCCCAGGCAAGTGACCATCCGCTAAGCTGCGGAACCGGGCTCAGACCTGCGCTCCCGCTCTCAGGTTCCCGGAACCCCCCAACTCAGCTGCACAACCGCAAAGCTTTGACAGCAGAGATGGAGAGTACCTTTCCCCAGCCTTATCTGGAACTGGGTAGGGCGAGAGAACTCTTCTGAGCGGTGGAAGACCTGGATTTAAACCACTTCCAGCTGAATCCCTATCTCACATTTCCTAGGAGTGAAAAGGAATCAGTCTTCTCTCTCCAACAGGGACAATTTAAGAGCCCTAATTTCAAGAAAACGCTTTCAAGCTGTGAATGCTGCTCTTATAAGGCTTGGTCCAAAGAAGTAACGAAGCTCTTTGGCAGAGGCAAAATTACAAACAAACCTTGTCTTCATGGTTTTCAGCAGCAGATTGGGCACATCCCCAGCCAGCATGCTAGCTGCAGTGAATACCTTGCTGAATGTTTATAAAATAAGGTAATGCTGAGTTTCACAGCACTGAGCACTTTCTGTGCTTCTAGTCCAAACAAATTAAGATTAGACTTGCAAATAGCTAAAGCACCCATTATACTGGCTTGTCCTTTTCTTACTCTTCCCTGAGCATCTGCTCCTGGCCCCTGCTGGAAGTCAGGTACCAGGCTACGTGGGCAAGATAATTGCCCGGTGCCATTGGTTTAAGCCCATGTGCGTGCTTTATTACTGGAACTTGGAATGACTCAGCTTAAAAGTAGTTGAGATTCTCAGACCTCCAGAGGTACATTATCTTTGGACTGTCAGCTCTCCACAGTCATGTTCTCAAGGTAGCTACCTGGCATTTGTTTGTTCCCAAAATGAGCTCGTCTGGACTGTATCAATCAGCTCAATGCCTAAGCACTGTCAGCGTCCACAAACTACATGTTCCTGGCATACCTTCACAACCTGTTCAGTTAGGTGATGTCCAAATGCACTTCCTTCCCTATGTGCCACCAACCCTCCCACTGAACACAGCATCCTGCTAGTTATAATCGTAGAATAGTTTGGGTTGGAAGGGACGTTTCAAGGCCATTTAGTCCAATTCCCTTGCAATGAGCAAGGACATCTTCAACTAGATCAGGTTGCTCAGAGCCCCATCCAACCTCACCTTGAATGTTTCCAGCAATGGGGCATCTACCACCTCTGTAGGAAACCTGTGCCAGTGTTTCACCACCCTCAGTGTAAAAAAATTATTCCTTATATCTAGTCTGTATCTACCCTCTTTTAGTTTAAAACCATTACCCCTTGTCCTGTTGCAACAGACCATGCTAAAAAGTCTGTCCTCATGTTCTGGCATTCCACTAAATGAAGTTTGAGAGGAATGAATGTATGGCTCCTGTGATAGAGCCCTACATACTAGGTATTTGGAGTGGGGTTCTTTATCTTTTCTGTTAAATTATCCCGCTTCCAGATTTGAATACACGTGGTGGTGACACTTGGGAGGTAGAAAAGAGTTTAGAGAAAACAGGGACAAGGGCTTTGAATCTATGTCTCTTCAACACTGATGTTTGGGCACTTGCTAGGGGTGGAGGATTCCACCCTTGGGTATGCCGAAGAAGACAAAATATGCTATACTTTAATAGTCATCAGAGCAGTAATAATTATAAACTGTAGGCTATAGAGTCATACGCCAGCACTTTGTCCCAATAAATATTTAATTATTCCATATAAATTGGAAACACCCCAACAAGAAAAAGCAAAATAATACCTGCTGGCATAAAGTATAGTGTTCTCTCATGGGTGAGAAGAGAAGCAGTATCAGCTCCTATCTGGTCAAGAAGGGAGCTGAATATAGATTTCCACATCCTTGGAGAACATCCTAAGCAAATAGCTTCTTCATATGGAAAATTGTATCAGCAGTGCCTGTACACACTTTGTAAGAGAAGTCTAGCTATGTCCTTACTTACAGAAAAGAGATCATGATTCTGAACCTCAATTGGAATAAGGTACCAGTGTCTTAATGAGGCAGACTATAAGGGAATGACATCTTGCCCCAATTGTGGAATTTATTACCTGTTAGATTATAGGTGTGTTTTGGTTTTTGTGGACCTTAATCCTGGACATCAATTTCTTCCCATGCAGCGCACCACAAGATATGGTCCTTGAGTGATAGCTGGACATGGTGAGATACCTCAGACACTATAATTCCCAGTTCCCTTTTGTGACTCGGTTCTTAAGTCCTCCTCTCAAACCTTACATACAGTCCTTCAGGAAGTACCCAGAAGAGCAAGGAATTAAATCCTGCAGTTCCCAAATCCTGAGTTAGTATTTTCACTAATAAACAAACCTTGCAGAGTAGTTTCCAGGAAATTTTTTATATACATGGAGATATAGAGATATATAGTGCCTGTGCTGTCAAGACTAATTGCCTTCCACAGACTTTTTGTTTTGGAAACTAAAATATTTCATACCTCTAAGTATAGCTCCTTTGAGAAGAGTCTAAGCCAACTAAATATTTTCTTTCCCAAAAGACCAGATTTTTCATTAGGACCTAGCATTTGTTGTGACATTGGCATATTACCTAAGTGACAAGGCTGCTTGACAAGGAAGAGCAGGTCACAAAGGTCATTTTAAAAGACGAAAGAAAAGAGAGGCAGAGAAGCTGAAAGCTCCTCTTATTATATATGATTAGTTAAACACATGTTTAAGTGCTTTTGGAACAGGAATGAATAAACTGTTCTCCATGTCTACTGCGAACTGAACAAAAACTAATGGGTTCTAATTACAGTTAGAGAAACTCCAGTTTGTCATCAGGAAAGACTTTCTATCACTGAGGGAATAAGTTACCTGGAGAAGTTGTTGACTCTCCACCATGGGACGTTTTAAAGAACAAATTAGACAAATATATGTCAGGAACAGTTCAAATACAGTTGATCTGCCCTAGGGCAAGAGAATGGATAACATGAATTTTTTAGGTCTTCTTCAGAGCTGTATTCTAGAGTTCCTACATCATGCCTAACATGTTGGACTTTTTCATTTATTAGCTGGTATGTCACATTCCCTGCTTGCTGTATGAATATATGAAACAAATAAGAGCCTTCCACCTGGAGTACTGTGTCCAGCTCTGGAGCACCCAACATAAGAAGGACATGGACCTGTTGGAGCGGGTCCAGAGCAGGCCCATGAAGATGATCAGAGGGCTGGAGCGCCTCTCCTATGAAGACAGGCTGAGAGAGCTGGGATTGTTCAGCCTGGAGAAGAGAAGGCTCCCGGGAGACCTTATGGTAGCCTTCCAGTACCTAAAGGGGGCCTACAGGAAAGATGGGGAGAGACTCTTTATCAGGGAGTATAGCAATAGGATGAGGGGTAATGCTTTTAAACTGAAAAAGAGGAGGTTTAGATTAGATCTCAGGAAGCAATTCTTTACTCTGAAGGTGGTGAGACACTGGAACAGGTTGCCCAGGGAAGTTGTGGAGGCCCCATCCCTGAGGGTGTTCAAGGTCAGGTTGGATGGGGCTTTGAGCAACCAGGTCTAGTGAGAGGTGTCCCTGCCCATGGCAGGAGGGTTGGAACTAGATGATCTTTAAAGTCTCTTCCGACTCTAACCATTCTATGATTCACAAGCACAGCCTAGTAAACATTTTTAGTGAATACTGAACTTGCCCCAAACACTGTTTCATTGATTCTGAAACTATCCACCAATTTAAGTTGATGTTATCAAGCTGAATTTACAGGAGGGAAAACAACAGGCATAGATTCACACACAAAAAACCCCACATTCGTATATGTCCTTCTTTCTTCCTTATTCACTAACACCCACCCACTGAAATTATTTTGGTCTATGATATTTACAGCTCTGCCAGATACATTGCCACATATATTTAATTGCTGTACAGGGTGAAATGCAACAATAATTTGATGGTAGGTAATATTGCCTTTTGCATCTGGAAACATTAATATCACTTATCATTCTAATGACTAACAAAGCTGTTCATGGTCGAGTGAAAACCAAGGACATGGTGTTTAAATGCATAGGCCATACCAAAACATTTATCGATTTCATGAGGACCAGGAGATCCTTCAGCGTCAATACCTGAACAGCCCAGAGTTTAACTAGAAGCATGCAAGTAGAGAAACTGGGGAGAAAAAAAACCCCAGCAGTAATTACCACAGAACCTCAACACACGTTTTATTAATTCCATTGTTTGTAGCCATGGGGTGCTATGTGGGGTCATTCACACAAAAAAATTTGCATGCAACTGGTTCTGGGACATATGGCAAGCTCATATATTCCCTTGACTTTTCACTTGCTTTTGCAAAAGCCGCTCAGAATCACAATCTCTGAGTTTGGGAGACATCTCTATACTGAGGCACTCCCTGAGAATGACAGAAGGTTATAGGATGGGTCGTGACTCTTTCATCTCTTGATGAATGAAGATCCCTTCCCAGTACACTGTAAGATCTAGCATCAGTTTATTACAAACCACTATGGTAATCACATTACAGATGAGAGAGTTTAGAGACAAGCCATCTCTGTAAAACCAAGGGAAATTTGTACAGTATTGCAAACAAAATTCTAAATAATTTTCCATTATCTAAAAGTCTACACTTACAGAAAAGCAAATACACCAATAAAAAGGAGGGGTCACAGGATACCTGACCCGAACAGTGAAAGCTGCTTTCCTTTTTTATCAACAATTAAGACTAGAACAAAGATACAGAAGAAGAACCAATTTATATAGAAAATTAACATATAGACATCAAGGAAGTTTTCAAGTGGAAGGCATGAAAGGAGGATGGCCTCTGGACTGAATGATCATACTTGGGCTTTTATGGCAGAGGAACACTGCATGAAAGAGGGGAGGTTTTTTCTTTCCACATTTGGGACATCTAATTGAGGATGGAAAAGGAAAGTACAAAACCATCATTTCCCATAAGGAACAGACCATGAATAACAATTTACATGATGTATTAGATTATCCAGTTACATTTTCATAAGGCAATTTCTCATAGAAAGCGAAGTACTGTATTGGATTTGTACAGCAGCTGGTACATTCAGCATGTGCTAATCAGTTCTGACTCGGAACTGCCGATAGTATGTTGTGCTGTCAAAAGGAAAAAAAAACAAAAGCCTACACTTCTAGTCTGTTTTGTCTGCAGTTGGACCCTTAAAACATATATAGGTAATGATTTTTAAAGGCACTAAATATTTTGTGCTTCTATTACACTGATGAAATTTTATGGATAGACAGCAAATTTGAAAATGAGGGTACCCTGGCCCCTGACTGCCAGCACTCTGGCTTGAAATGGTTATTCCAGTTTCTACTCTTTTGCTTTAAATCAGAACATAATTTTCATAAGATGAGCACAGTTTGGAGTTAGCCATATATATTGTGTTATTCTCAGCATAGAATTTGGAGTTTAAATTCCCCTGGGCAAGACCAGCAGCACAACTCTTAGACAGCAGTGAGGTTAAGGATGATGGGGTTGAGGTTCAAACACCTTGATGAGGCTGGAATGAAAAGAGAGTCTGTGATCCACTGTCTTTCTCAGCTGCTTCAAGAGATAACGTGCTGGAATACGCTTCCACCATTTTAAAGTACATAGCTTTGAGTAAAAAAAGACAGAGATTGGCTAGCCATCTCTTCAAGCTGGGACTCAAGTGTTAAATCATTCATGGGATATATCCTACATTAATGTTAAGAGTCATTTGTTCTGATTTCACTCAAAATCAGAATGCTTGTTCTCATTAATCCTGTAAGCTTCTTTTGCTAATTAATTTTTACAATAAATTTCTTCATTTCTTCAGAGAGTTTTGTTCTAGCTGCCTGTAATTCTGATTTATCTTTTTGAAGAATCACATCTAAAATGTCATGTAGAACTACATTTTTTTTCCTGGGTTTTATTTTTTTTTTAAAAGGAGGAAAGCTCTTAAAAATAGTCATGCCTATGGAAAGTGCTTTGGAACAACTTTTAAAACTTGAAATTCTTTTCAAGCTGTAACAACAATGGAAATTTTTATATATTTCCTTCATCTTTGATTTTGGTCTGGAGATTTGCAGTTTGCAGTCCATGCCCACTCTATTTCTTTCTCACTGTTTAAGAACACAGCAATTCATTGCTTACTTCTGTGGGTATTTTTTTTTGTCTTTGAAGTACAAATGTGGTAGGAGGCAATTAGTTTAGATTGCTAATTTAGTTAATAATAATCTGGAGGTAGGCAGAGACAGATTAGAGCCAGTAATGACAAAGAAACATTTTGAATCCTTCCACTGGCTAGAGAAGACAAGCAAAGGTGTATAACCTTCTTCTATATATCTATTCCTCATACAGAGACTATTTTGGTTGATACCTCTGTGCATTTGGGCTATGGAAAAGCTCAGCCCAATGTCAATACCAGAAATATGGAGAGTCCTATTAAAATTTTTATACAGGATACAATTGTTGGAGTATTAATAACCTCAGCGGTTATTAGCAGGTAGGGGAGACATATTCTCTTTTGGGGGTAATCACAGACACTAAGTCTCAGGTGAAGTACACTGAGGATGAGAAAAAGAAATTTTTTTATTTCCCCTTTGACAGATGGCCATTGAAAGGATGAAGAAGTTAGCGACATATTCAAGGTCAGAGAGATAACACTATACATCTTCCATATCCTAATCTAATTCCTTAATTAAGGCCATTCCTTCCATCTTGTAAATCATTGCTTGGCCTTTCTCAGGCTTGAGACATCTCACTCACTATATATATTTTAATTCTTAATCTGTTAAATTACCTCTTGCTTTTTCTGGAGATTTTCATGGTCTGTAGCAGATGTTGTCTTCTCCCATTTCTCTGCAACTTGATTTGCTTCTTCTATTTTTTGCTCATAGCTTTTCTGGGAATTTAGCAGTGTCACTTCATAAAACTCTTGAATATCTGTTTGTAAAGAGGAACAAGTAGAAGACATTATTTGACATGTTGGCTTTTGAATCCCTGGTGTTTTTCTTTGGCTGATATATACTTCCACATTATCATCATAATGATAAACAGGTATTACGTTTCCAGCAGAAAGCACCGATATACAAATTTGTTTTCTAAAATGTCAATGAGATTCTTGAGGTATATTGTCATCTTAAAGAGATTCTTAGAAATAATTTCCAAGAAATAAAGGAATAATATTTACAAGAAGAGATTCAAAGAACATGTTACGTGTACACCTGAACAACATAGGTAGAACAGCCACTTACACATGGAGAAGAAAGTCACAGATCATTTTGATCGGTAAGCTAGAAAATTGCAGATGTAATATACCCTAAGAGAAGCTTCTTGTCAGACACCCACCCCAGGTACCTGAGCCACTCCCAGCCCCATCTGCAGGTGCATTTGGGATTTTTTTTTTTAAGTGGGATGTACAACATGAAGGAAGACTTTGTGGATTCATCACGTCAACTTGTTGTCATTCAGAAGTGGCACGTTAATGTTTGGCTTCACCCAAGAGTAAGCGACAAGCCAGGTCTTAATATCCTGCTCTTAATTAAGACAGACTTTCTCCTGGATAAGAAAGAAAGAAAAACCATTTGAGGGAGAAATATTGCATCTGCCTCAAAGGAGGGACTACTTATAAGAACGATCATGATTTCAACGAGTGGCTCTCTCTAATGAGCGCTACCTAAGGCGTAAAGAAGGTGGGAAGGCACAACCCTCAACATGTAGGTGTCAGGAAAGGCAGAGAAGGGGATGGAGAAACCTTTCTGGTATTAGGTGAAGAAATTATAGGGAAAAATCAAGCTTATTGTACCTATACAATATCTTTCATAAACATTTGTGACTTTTATTTTTATTTTATGTTTTGTGAAGAAATGTTCTGTTTGCACGTTACCTTAAATTGGATTGAACTAATAGTAGCCCCAAGGTAACCAGACAATCAGAAAACATTTCTTAATGGAAGCTGTGATAATCTATACCTGACAATATCAGGAGCCGAAACACCCCAGGATGCTCCAGCATGTAAGTAAAGAGAATGTTCCCCAGGAAACCTTCTTCACCCACAAGAGAAAATTCTTCCAGCATTAGCCATAGAGCCTGCCTAGCAAAGAGGAAAATAATTGGGGTCATGTCTGAACTTCAGAGGCAGATGAGGATTTTGTCATACAGGGTCAGATCCCACATCTGGGCCAGGAAGACATCGTTTCTAACGATAATAAAATAACCTGCTGTGGAGGTACCTCTGCATTTTTGATTGTATGCTGTCTCACACAATAGCAGACTGAACTGGATTGCATGTGACAAGCAGAACTGAAGGAGCAGGAGGTGGCATAGAGAGGCACACAGCAGAGGCACCCTGATTTTCTGCATCTTTCAATGGTCAGTCAAAAGTATTCAACTGGTTCTGTGCTCATCGTCACTTTAAGTCTGTGGCCAGATCTCTAGGAGTCGCTCTTCCTTCATTAGTAACTGCTGAAATTGAGCTTTTCTTCTAACTCCTTTCACAACTTTACAACTCATTGTGTTCTCTGTTTCTCATGCACAATGGGAAATATTCATCAGAAGTTTTAATTTCAACATTAATAATTGTAATCCGCAGGAAGTAGACATTAACTTCTATCTCACAGATATATTTGTAAGAATTTATGTTTCATAACGCTGAGCACATTTAATTCCACCTCTAAAACTAGCACCTACTTTTAAAATTAAAAGCTATAGGACAGCTGCAATGAGAATGGAAGTTTCTCCATTCTTGTTGGGGGGATTTTTTACGGTCATTTTGAATGCTCATAGCACAATTGCAAACAGTTGTAATATATGGTTCGACGCCAGGTCAATTTGTATCGCAACTGCAAGTAAAACATATCAGGCTAATATGTAATTATCTCTAGATAAACACTTTGCAGAAATAAACTGGAAATTGCCCTCTGGCAGTGGCATTCAGCTGGCATAGCTGTTGTTATCAGAGTATTAATTGGGTTGACAGTAGTCAGTCAAGGAACAGCAGAACAGTGCTTTCGCTCTAACTTTAAAGACTGCCTCACCCTACTGTCTTCATTAAAAATAACGTGTAAGCCACATTTGCAGGTGTATGCACGTGTGCAAAATAAATATTAAAACCTCAGCCTCTTTGCAAAGGTCCTTATCTATTCTGAGGAGCCCGTGGGTTGCTTTCACTAGAATAATGATCACTGGTGCGCAGAGAAGAGCGTTTCAGTGTACTCCTGCAGTTACAGAAGAAAGCACAGAAGATTCACTTAGTTGGTTGCTTTGTTATTCCGTAAGCTAAAATTGCCATTTCTATGGAACGAGGGCAGACGGCAACTTGCAGTCAATCAAGGTTAACAGAAAATAGGATCTGTAATTTGCTCTAAGTAAAACCTGCTCTATCGAGTTATCTCCATTATGTGAGCGGTGCAATCATACGAGGAGGGGAAAATGGCTGAATACTACTGAGGATGGGAAAAGAGGTGTGAAGGAGGTGACGGGATCAAGCAGCTGTAGAATCAAGCTTGGAGCCAAGGTCATAAAAAGTCATTGTGAGAGCATGGTCATTGTTACGTAAAATGACCAAAATACAGTCTGTCTCCTAGTGGGGGCTTACAGGAAGATAATTCAACAAAGACACTAAAATCTTACATAGATGAAATCTGTACCGGGTAGTTCTTGGCACTGTATTCCCTTCCTTCCCTGAAAACAAGTTCAGATTTCATTTAGAAATAGCAATATTACTATTGATCAACTCCTTCAGCACAAAACACCTCTCCAGATGAACTGTTCGGACCTCTGTACCACTCCAAACATTTTTTCAAGCAATGAATTCATGTTTGTTTAAAGTATCTATGAATCTCACCGGATTTTCATTCCAACTGAATTTGTTCATTTACTTCTTAAGAGATTATTTACTTTATTTAATAAATTCCACTTGCTCTTCCTTCAGCCTAGCTCATATGTTTTGTCAGTTTTGCTGTATAAAGATAAATGGCATACAAGAAATTATATATATTCTAATACGAAGTAATCCTAAAGATACCATGATATATTTTATTTTGGATAATTCCATCGCTGAAGAAGTGGGAAAACAAATTTTCTCTACATCAGCATGGTAGAGACCATATCAGTATCACTTTACAAACGCCCATGGACAAGTGTACCATAAATCAGTGTGTCTGTGCTCTGCAGGAAAATTGCAAGGAGCCCCTCTCCTGTCTTACAGACCTGTGCAAGAGAGAGCAGGGTCTAATCTTTAGAGGTATGCCAGGGAGCACTTTCTCTTACTAAAGCTGGATCCACTTCTCAGTCCGAAGCCTTGTTTTCCTTACTGCTGTTCAAAAAATACATATTAATTCGTTAGGCTCAAATTTGAGTTGTGCTCACTCTTACCTTTTTTTTTTTTTTTTTTAAAAAAAAATTAAAAAAAAAAAATTTTGNTTTTTTTTTAAAGAAAAGTTAAACAAAAATAATTTGGACAAAGAATAAGAACTGGGGATGACACAATATCGTATTCACAGAGAAGAGCAACCTTTCTTTCAGACAGCAGCTACACAGAAAGAAAAACCTGTGATCAGCCAAAGCTGAACAGGCTGCCTAAACTCTGCCAGTTCCTGACTTTTGAGTGATTGGTGCTGCAGCCCTACGACCATTATTCCCGTGCAATTTCTATTCCAATTTATATGCATCACAATATCCATTTGTTATAGGAACGCCTTTACAACTCTCATAGCGAAGGGGTTAAATAATATGAAAAGGCAAAAATGTTGAATAGCCCACACTACTTTCTGTCTTCTGTGACCATGGGCTTTCGCCAGCATTCTAATGAGGAAAAAATAAGATAAAGCAATACAATTCCTCATTCATCTGTAAGCACTTCAGCACCAGAAAGATAGAAGTAAATTGAAGGGAATGCAGACAAAGACAGATGATTAAAGGTCTGAGAGGACTAACTTTTGAGCAAAGATTAAAGGAAGAGAATAATAATAACATACACTTTCATACTTCTTTCATTTCAAAGCAAAACAAACATTAAGAACCATATAGTGTCGGCTGAGAAAATTGCACAAGGCCTCAAAGAGAAGCAAACCAGCAAGGCTGAACTGTGGAAGCCCACAAATGAGCACATCAGGTGTGTCCATCCCTTTGTGATCAATAACCCACTCACAGTGGCTTCAGAATCACCAGCGGATTCGGGACAACCTTATTCCGTTCCAACAAGCTTTCTCCTTTATTCAAGATACTCACTAGTGTGATTTAAAGTCGGAAGGGAATGGTGGTCAGGATTTGCTCCTATTTATGCATCTTGGTGCCCTCTTTACTACTGACTCGTCTTCAGCTGCGTAAATCAGCATAGTCCAGTTGGTAGCCCCAGTGTTGGATGAAGTATATGAGACAGCTTTGGCATCTGTACCATTTTCACCTACACAGAGAAGCACTGGCAGGTATCTCAGCAACTTCAGAAATTTGGCCATCAAGGTACACGCGTCCCAGTACGCTGAGCAGCTGGGATCACCCCAATATATCTCTTTAACACCAGCTGACCTGCACTTCGCCAGCAGCTAATGGATGCGACGGGTTAGGAAGTAAGAATATGGGTTTTCCAGGTAATATGATGCAAACTGCAGAGAGGCTCACCTTGAGCCGGTACAGGTTTACAATGCAGCTATACAGTGAGGATAGATTTGCAGGGTATCAAACTCAGGATTCAGAGGGCATAAAGAAAACCAGAGCAGGAGTGGAGAGAAAAATCTCTTGTACCTCTTCTGCATTTAAAAAAATAAAAGGAGGAAGAGGAAAGTCTATATTCCAGTAACAAACAAGCCAATGCCAGGCTTTCTGATAGTATCTATATTTTATAGAACACAAACAATTAAGCTTAAAAGGATAATCTTGTACATCGCTTAGCCTGAAGTTGTACTGCATGTGTCAGCAAATGCTGCCTCCCCAGTGACTTGATGGTACATGTGGCCTCTTGTAAGAGAGCCGTGCGAACTATTCCACAGACCAAACCTTATCCAAAGTCCACTGAACTTGCAGACACCGACCCACCACAGCATGCTTTGACCTCCAGGAAGAGAGTACGCTGTGCTGACGGCTGTTCCAAAAGCTGTTACCTTCATCTGTGCTTAGCAATGAGAGAGGATTTCCTTGTGACATACATCTTGCTACCACCCCTCTTCACTCCGTGTCTTGAGACGATTTAGAAAAGGCACCAATGCTCTGGTATCTGCAGCAGTTGACTGTTGCTTCTGCAGATAGCTGTATATTTTTACAATTAACCGTAATGTCATTAACAACGTGGAATCCCATTACCCAAGAAACAAGTTCTCTGTGCATCATCTTTCTACAGAGCCTGGGAATTGGAACAAATATTCTGTAAGACAGCAAGAAAAGGGGTTGTTTTTTTCTTCTTCTAGAGGTCCTTAGCCATGGAATTCATTTTTTTCCTGTGCTGTGCCAGTGCCCTGACTTGCTTTGCGGTATAACTCCCATCTGTTTTTCCAGGGCATTCAAGGACAAGGTGGAATGGGGGTCTAAGGCAACACGCAAACACAAGCTGTTTCCTTTCTGGGAAATTTGGGGCAGTCTTTTTGTCTATGTGTAGGATAGTGTCTGATATGTACCTTTTAATGTTGTGTAAGCCAGCACAAATGGCTACTGTCTGGCAGAACACTGTGAATCAAAATAAAGGCAATTGTTACAGGCTCTTGCTGCAAGTCCTTTTTTTAACCAAGGGAACATTACAGCGTACGTCTAAATGGCATCATTTATATCCTGGGGAGCAGATTATGCTGGGTCAGCTTCAGCCATCTGGTCTGAATTATTAGGTAGGAGTAAGGAGGATTGTGCAGGATGTTGTTCAAGAAGGAAAACTGATTCACGCAGTAGAAGTAGCAGGGAAGTGATCGGAGATCATACCAGTCTGCCAGTAAAGGGCTGTAAAGGCCCTGCCTGTGGAAGCAGTCCAAAGAGAGGTTAAATAACATACTTCACCAAAAGCAACTAAGTTTTGCGGTTTTTTTTAAGCAAAGTGTTTCCGTATTGAGTAAAATAGCCATTATAAGAGAGAAGGGGGAAAAAAGTAAGAGAAGAAAAAAACTTAACTTGAAATTGGATGAGTTTTCAACTAAGGCAGGATTATGGCACAGCCCCTACGTGAGAGATGGCAGATCTCCAGTTATCGAGCTGGTACATAGCTTTATGGTCATGGTGAGCTCAAACCTGCCCCCATTAGCATCCCTTGGTGCAGCAGCAGTCAAAAACACCTTTCCCGTTTCAGCTGTATCTCATCCCCAGGGCTTCACACATATTTGCCTTGGGTCTGCACTAATAAAGGTGGTGTGAGATTCAAAGGAAAAGCTCAAGGCTTAATTTTTCCAGTTGGCAGGGGTAACTCCAAGATATGTCAAGTCAAAATGAAATTTAGGAGCCCCGTGGCAAGGTTTTCAAACACAAGCTTTTGGTGCCTGGGAAACATAGATGCCAACCCAACAGCAAGAGTTACTGCAGAAGGAGAGAACGGGTTCTCTATTCCGCACGGCAGTGAAACAGCGCAGTGCAAGCCAGGGAAACAGTCTTCTGCCAAATGCCTACGGTTGATAAATGTTCCTAAATTATTAAAAGCCGCATACTCTGGTAGAACATGTACAAAGTAGGCAGCAAGAAATACAGTTTCTTTTATTAACCTGTCTTGATTCTCCAGCTCAGGTTTCCTTCTTTTTGGCTCAGAGAACCTTTTGAGGTCCTCTCCAACTGGAATTATCCAGTGACCCTCTGATCCTTTGCGCAACTAGGTTGTAAACTCTTTGGGGCGGCAACCATTACAAAGCAGGTACATACATGAGCAAAATTATATCCTTTTATCAAAAAATGCTCTGAAACACTCTACATGCCGTAATAAATAACTAAATGGTAAGTAATTAATGATCTTTGCAATACTTATTTAGAAGTATGAAAAAAATATGGTTTTGAGTACTTCTGGCTTTGCTATACGACAGTATCATGATTGTTTTTTGTAATATACCCAAAATACAATCAGAGCTCTCCCAAACTTCTCAGCTAGGCGTATCTGCCCCAAAGGCAGCTGTCCAAAATCCAGGGAGAATAAAATATTCAACAGAGATTGCTGTGCACAGAGAAGACAAAATAATTGCTGCAGCCCTCTCCATGTAAGTGATGTTTATGTTAACAAGTGAAAACTAGAAAGCAGTAAGTCAGACAGTAAAATCAGTATTTAAGCCTGTTTGGTGATGATATTGAGTGTATTACTACCATTTGGCCTACATATTCTAACCTCCTATTCATAAATAAGCATCGCAGTCTGGATTTGAGCATTCGCCACTAATGTTACGGTTCACATCTATGGTTGCTAATTGTGTTTCCAACGGAACAAGAGACGAGACTGTGAGACAGGTTGAATAATGCACGGAAACACAGCCGAAAGTGGGCACAGCAGATTGAATCAGTGAACGCCGCGCTCAGTTCTGCTCACTCCATTTCTGCAGCTTCAGCCGCGGAAGAGCAGAGCAGCGAAGCCCAGATCCTGCGGCGAGGTTTCGTTGTGAACGCGCTAGCCGGCGCCTGCAGATCAATGCCCAGCCTGCCAGAGTCAGAGCAGGATCACGAGCACACGCTGCCTGCTTTGCATCTCCGGACAACCAGGCGTATAACTGAACCTGTCCCAGGATTTTTTCCGATAGAAAAGTATGTAAACAGAAAGTGCTGTTAATTTTACTAAGTGTTCAGAAGTGACAGCTAAGGAAGCACTAAGAGGCCAAGGCAAGGTTTCCTGTGCTTCAGAATAGACTTTTCATTAAATGACAGTTTCCTTTGAAAAATGATGGTTTGTAACAAGTTCTTTTCCTATAAGCTTAAATACAAACCTTCAGCTTTTTTCGGCGCTGTGTATTGCTCTGCATGCAGCAGTCGGAGACTGTGAAAGTTATTTACGGACAACAATAATGTATACCTTCGGGAAGAGACTTTATTCATTGTGTGGAGAGTTGGATGCAAAGCCATTACTGGAGAGATTTTCCCTTGTTTCTGTGCGGCAGTTAACAGTTATTACTGTGCATTTCTGATCCTGTCGGAGGATCAGGCAGCCCCGCTGTGGGTCACAGAAGTTATGAACAGACTTTCATCTGAATGGTTCCAACATGCACTTAAACAACTGTAGCAGGGAGTTCAATACCGGAAAACTGTTCAGTTATATCATTTGTTTATTGTGTGATTTTGTTTGTTGCTCAAGTGCTTGAGATATGATTTCTTTAAACAGAGATAATTAGGAAAATTTGTCAAATTGTGACTGTAAAATACGATATCAAAACTGCAGGTATATTTTCATATCTGAGGCAGCAGTGATAGAAAAAAATAGCTTATATATTTCCTCGCCTTTTTTTTTTAATCTTGGAAAGGAACCAGCTGCAAAGCCAATTTCCCACAGAACACAGAGGCAAAACACTCTATTCCAGACCACAACCAGAAAAGGATGCATCGTTCTATAATCCTTTCTAAGTCAGATTAGTTTTCTATAGCCTTTTCCACTGCAGCTGCGCATAAACATTTTGGGAGTAGGTAGGGTAAATGGAAGATCTAGTGCTTAGAGCACACGTCTTGGGAGCTGCAGGTTTTGGGGTAGCCGAAGACACTCAGCAGCCCAGCCAGGGGCCACTCCAGCAGACACCTCCCAGCAGCACCCAGTTTGCTGAAACTCTAAAACCCAGAAAGACATGGCTCCCCATCTTTCCCTCTCCGGTGTTTCACTCCAACACACAAGGCAGCACAAGCAGCTGGGGCTATGCAGAAGGCAAAGGGATCAAGTTATGGCATTTGCCGAGATCTGCGGCCCCCAGGTGCCAGCCCGGGCTGATAGCACTCACACATCACCTGTGCCGGCAGTTCCTCCAGGGAGAGCTGAAGCAGGCTGAGGGCAAGCACTGAAATCCTGGGGGGAGTTAGGAACAGAGCAATTAAGTCACCTCAGGATTAATCATAGCTGTTCACAGGTTCAACTCGCTGACTGCAGTCCCTCCTATGCATTCTGTAAATTCTTAATATTTTCTGGTGAAAGCAATTTGGTTTTAAGAAGAACTGAAGCATCATCTTCTGAATAGGAAAAGAGAAGGGGAGTATGGAATATATATATACAGATACATATTTTTGTCTCTTCTAATCAGACATGGCCCTTGCCAGAACAAAGAGATGAGTGTGCCCTTGCAGGAGAGCGTTCAGTCACACAGCAATGCAGTATCGGCACGTCCCTCTTTGTATCATCAGCTCCAACGCAGGAATGAGGTACCAATCGCTTGGCAGGAACCTGAGAGGCTCTTTCACATCAGTTTAATACATAGCTGATGTTGCAAAGGCCCTCAAAACTGCACGGTGAGGACATCTCTCCAACCTACCTGACAGAGTGCCCTAGCTGTGATCCAAGGAGAGGAGAAGACCAGGAAGAAAATGGCTTGTCTAATGTGCATCATTCACCATTTATAGCCCAAGGATCTGATCTTTTGAAAGGCATTTGCATACGTTACTTTCCAACACTTGCAGTCACGTGGCGAATTACAACTTTGCTGTTTTAGCAGAGCCTGATAACAAACTCAGCACAGGAATGTCTGCATCAGCCTCTTTGCACTTGTAAATTTCTGCCTTCCCATGTTCCATAGGTGGCTAACATAGAATCATAGAATAGTTTGGGTTGGAAGGGACCTTTCAAGGCCATCTAGTCCAGTAAGCAGGGACATCTTCAACTAGATCAGGTTGCTCAGAGCCCCGTCCAACCTGATCTTGAACGTTTCCAGGGATGGGGCAACTACCACCTCTCTGGGCAACCTGGGCCAGTGTCTCACCACCCTCATTGTAAAAAATTTCTTCCTTATATCTAGTGTGAATGTACCCTCCTTAAGTTTAAAGCCATTACCCCTTGTCCTATCACAACAGGCCCTGCTAAAAAGTTTGTCCCCATCTTTCTTATAAGCCCCTTTTAGGTACTGAAAGGCTGCAATAAGGTCTCCCTGAAGCCTTCTCTTTTCCAGGCTGGACAACCCCAACTCTCTCAGCGTGTCCTCATAGGAGAGGTGCTCCAGCCCTCTGATCATTTCTGTGGCCCTAAAAAGGGGAATTGAGTGTCCTTTCATCCCTCGCTGCAGGGGAAGAGATTGAGATTGGGTACAGCATAACAAACTATTGCACTGCTGAGATGGGCTCAAGGCATAACGTCATTCCTCCTTTCCCCAAACTAATTTGAAACCCTGTACCATGCCAAACTTGTCATCACAAAGCAGATACCTGCACAGGGTTGTAATTCAGGGTGTATTACATTTTTCCCAACTGCTTCCAAAGGAAAGACACTTATGTAATTGATGCTGTTCGCGCTGAGAACAGGCTGGACACGTAGTATATCATGAGGAACTGATGTGACCTCCAAGCACAACACATGTGACACGTTAGTCTCATGCCTTTCCCAGCATTTTCGCTTTTTCACTCCACTGAGTCTGTCACTGAGTGGTTGTGGGAATGTCAGATATCTAGCCCTTACCTTAAGGAAATGCTGATGAGCCAAACCTGAAAAACGCAGTAATAGTAAATTGGTTTACTCTTGTGTAAGGCTTTGGGGTGTGGTCCATTAGGAACCACAACAGCAAGAAATCCAAATCAGACACACTTTTCCAAGGCAATGTAAGAGCATTTTTAGGAAAACTCTGTGACAATCTATAAGGAATTAGTAATAATTGCTATAAGGAATTAGTAATAACTGCTTTTTCTTCAACCTACAAAGAAGCATCTTCATACCCAACCTCTTTTGAACATCACTTTAAATATAAAGCTAAAACAAAGCATTAAAATACAATCTTCCTTGCCAGTTCTTTCCCCTTCCAGAGTAACTCTTTACCTTCTTTGATCTCTCCACTTCAAGGTCTCACCTAGGAACATCTTCCCCTCTGCACCTCTCTTACCCTTTCACTGCAAACACCTCCACAGTTTAGTGGAACAGTACATACCTGCTCAGCCCAAGACCTTGCTTTTTAGCCGGGCATCACCCTCTGTACTCAATAATCAACTTTATTCTGATACCAAAGCATACAACCCCAGTCTCTCTAGTGGTATCATATGCCCATCAGGTAACCTGAAAGGTACTGAGCCACAACTCGGTCCTCGTTTTTTGGTGAGGTGCTTTGTAAAGTCAAACATAGGCAGCTACGGGGCTGCAGTCTCCACCTTCACCTCCCAACCACACTCCTGGTGCCGCTGGCTGCCTGCCCATAAGCCAGGCTAAGCAAGAGCAACAAGGACACAGAAGGGCCGTGTCCATGCAGCGGGCAAACTCAGAGCACCACATGAGCTGCAGGGAACAGAGGCTGACCGTGCAAAGTTACGTGCCTGAAACTCAAGAGGGTTGCTTCTTACTGCCCAGCTACATTTAATTCTGAAGCTATCAAGCATTTCAATGTTTGCACTTAAAAGAAAGGAGAAGGAATAAAGTTCCAAATAATTTAAAACCAACCTATCCCTTTGATATGTGCCTAAGCTACAGAAAAAGCAAGAATACATGTAGAAAACTGGGTTAACTATATTCCAAGTCTCACTTCAGCCGCCTCTTTCTTCCCCTTCATTTTACTAGTGGGAAGTGTAATGTAAGTGGTAAAAACAGGGAAATGAGAACTTCAGGCTGCGGATTCTATTTGCAGTTTTTCCACTGACTTGCTGTGTGACCTCAGGCAAATCAATCTCTCTGCACTTCAGCTTAACCTTCTGTAAAATTGAGATACGAATGCTTTGACTTACCCATAGGCTCACAGTGGGGTGTTACACAGCTTAATTAATTAATGTTCGTTAAACACTTTGAATGAATGTTTCTATATGAGTTTACATTATTACAGATTTTACTTTTACAAACTCTGGCTTATGACCCTTGAACATATTTGCCACAATGTCTACTGCAATCCTTAAGACTGCTCCTCTGATGTAATAAATTATACTTTAAATGAACCCGTTCACTGGAGTGACTGTGACTTTAGTTGTCTACACTTAACATTTATAGTCATTGCACTAATTGGTTTAACCTTGTATTGCAGGTTTCCATGAACTTCAAAAGACTTCATTGGTCACGCTTGAATTTGTTTCACTTTGTGTTCTCACGGGTTTAGTAACAGCTAAGAGACTTCATGTAAATTCATTGACATTTGCTGGTCTCCATCGGAAGAAGAAGAAAACCTTGCATCTCTTACACAAGTCCTTGCAGGTCTAGAATCTCTTTACTGCTCTCATTATCTTCATTCTCATGCAATTGATTGGTTTATGGACTCTGTACAAGTTCTTTCTAACTTCACTAATTTAGATTTTCACTCATTATGAACTTACGTATTTAGTCATGAACCACAGAACCGTAGAATGGTTTGGGTTGGAAGGGACCTTTAAAGATCATCTAGTCCAACCCCCTTGCCATAGGGATGGACAACATAATTTTGCAAATTTTTTTCACTGACTCTTCCAGGGAAGAAATTCCGTGATGTGTCCTGAAGAGGGCCTCTCACCCCCTAAAACCTACAGTAGGCATAATGATAGCAGGAAGAAATGTTTTACAAAAAATTATGTTCCTAAATTCACCATTTTTTATAGCAAGTTTCATCTTTAGCATGAGGAGATTAATGTTATGAGCATAGTACTTAGCTTATTAACAAAATATAATTTTTGAAGAGAAATCTTTCATAAAGTTTTACTGCAGCATCTTTAAAAATACCTGCCAGCAAAACCCAAGGAAGCAGAAAGGGATATGCTAATTAAAAGGCATTATAGAAATGCTAATGAAGGAAGTGACCCACAGCCTGTGAATTAGCACGTCTAGTCCCAGTATCTTATCACAGAAAACAAAGAAAAAAATGAGTACAGCTCCATATAATGGTGGGCTGCTGACCGAGGAAGATCCCATTTTAACTTAAGGCATAGCAGGAGCTCAGAGCAACCTTATTAGACACAGTAATGCTAAATCAAGCTGGCTGCGGAGAGGACAGGCAAGGCTAACATTGTCAACCTCCTGACATTAAAACAGCTGGTGAGTTAAATATAGGTTGCAAACTTTAGGGATTTCTATCAAGCCTTTCTATGAATTGAGATGTGTCCCGGAGATAAACTAAGTTTGTCATATCTACTGCAAAGGCTGGGCTGGATATCATGGATGCTGACAGCTGGAGCAGCAGAGATGGGTTTGCACTTGTACGTGCTAAAGCCCTTTGTGAGAAGCCACAAGAATGTGGAGCAACTCAGGACTCGCAGAGTGATGGAAGCTTACCACAGGTTCCCAGGAGCAATAGCACATCGCACACATGGATTCAGTCTCCATTCAAGATTTGTAAATGCCTCCTGAGCCTATTCCCTCTCAGAGATGGATTCAGTTTAAGATCCAGTAACCTAAGCAAAGCTACCTATGTATCACTATGTGAGCAAAGTGCCTGAGCTCCCATAGGCGGTGTCAGTGCCCTAAACGTCTGCTGCTCTTAGAGGCCCTCCCAGGGCTCCAGATATGGCACGGGACTTACAGAAATCTGGGCTTTCCAGAGATGTGAATTAAGGCTGGGCAGGCATCTATGATGGCACTAGACTCAACTTACACGGAGGGTAGAGGGTGAACCAGCTGTCTCTGGGAACACCACCACTTCAGTTGCTTCGCCAACTATGTTGACTCAAACTTTATTCATGAAAATGGGAGCAGAGACAGTGCATGTGTCAACACCTAAAGGCAGGTGTCCTAACCTGGAACTACACCTCAGTCTAAGCATCCTTCATGTGAGAAGGCAATACTAAAAACCTGAGCAGACTCCAGGAATTTTGATGGCACTTCTTTTCTTGCACTCAGAACTTGTTCTTGGGCAAAGGCCTGGTGGTTGTGTTTGCATTATTTTTCATATTTTTATTGTTTTATTTTCTCTGTTAATAGACAAAGATCTAAGACCAATTTCAGTGTTGTAGGTTTTGTCTTTCTGTACTTCTTCAGTAATACAGGATTAGCTTTTAAAGAACAAGCATCGTTCATGAGTTGTCTGAAAACATCAACATCTCAGTAAAGACGGTTGAATGAAATTAATTTTGCAAGTTTTATTTCAAAACAATTTTTGCAGCCAGCTTCTGAATGAATGATCTCAAGTCAAAGTTGGAGCCTGAGGACAGTACAGAAAGACAGTGTATTCACACCTACAGAAGTTTGCTGCTAACTCTTTTTGCTTTTAAAATAATCTTAAATTATGGAGTGGAACATGTAAAACACTCACAGAATCTGGAAGACTTTCCTTCAGTGTTGTTTCTAGCACAATGCAAATATTCATACAAAAAATACTTTTTGTCCCTAAAAAAAACAAAGCAGGGAAATAGAGCCTTAACAATGATTCTGCTACTAACTCATTATATTGCCCTTGCTAATTCACTCATTGTGTTATAAGTGCTTATTTAGTGCATGTTAAGGTTGCGAAGATCAATTTGTTAGTATTTCTATCATGCTTTGATGAAATCAAACATGATAGGCTAAGGTGTCTTATTATATTCCTTATGCTGTGTTTGCTGTAAGAAAAGCCAGGCATTGTTCTAACAAGATAATGATATTCTATCAGTTCTTGGAATGATAAATCATGTCAGAAAGTACAATTCAATTCATTATTTAAAATATGTCAGGAAGTGAACCTCATTTTTTAAAATTAAGAGGAAAGATTTCAAATTATATCTTGGATGTAAGAAGAGAATTAATAAATACTAATTATCTGAAATAAATTATTGAAAAGTTCTCTAAAGGCAGACAAACATAACGAGGACTTGCAAAGCTGTCTCCAGATAGCAGCTTCAAATTCTCTGTGTAGGTTAGAAATTTTAAAAGTTACAACAGATTTTTGTCTCCTTTGTTGACACTGGCAGAGGCAGATCTTCTATACCTACAGCACCAAACATTTCCCAGAAGTACAGAGAGAGGGTTGGGAAGAGGGTATAAAACACACACAAAAGCCTGTGGAGAAACATAGAGACACTCCACGATGCTAAGAGAGTCCTAGCTCCATGTAGTCAAGCGGTCACCTCTGCAGTGTTGAGTGCCCTTCATGCCACGAAAGACCATTCAGAGGGGTGGAGGATGGAGTTACTGTCCTTGACTGCTGTACTGACTTTTGGGAGCTGGAGCAGGGTGTCGATGTTCCTGCAAGGCACAAGCCCTCATTAATGACAGCGTGACACTCTCTGTTACTAGATGCATTGGTGAAGTCTTTCCAGCAGTTCCCCGCAAGATTGCCTCCTTCTGAAACTGTCTGTAGCCTGGGAGTCAAGAGCTTCTCCCCAGTGACAGGAATTCATGACTGATCCCACTTAAGCCTTAACTTATATTTCACCTCCTCTTGCCCGGGTGAGTGCTCTCACCTAATGTCTTGAGAGAAGAAAGGGTGAATGCATCACCAGCAATTGGCGATGAAAGAGGCTATTGCCCCATGGGCTGCTACTCTTGGAGGTTGTTTAGGCAGGCTCAAACCTCCTTGTGCGTGCAGGCACTTTACAAGATCTTACTGGGCTAATATGTAAGCCCTGCCAAGGTGGAGGCAGTTCTTTGCACACTGGTCTCTGCAAAACGAACAGGGTAGACCTCCAATCCTTTTTGTGCTGCAGTGTCTCAAAAAGGGGATGTCTCAAAGGTATACTGCACAGATAAATGCATGGAAGATTATCAAGGCAAGCTCTAGTAATCACGGAATTTTCAGAGTTGGAAGGGACCTCCAGAGATCATCTAGTCCAGCTCCCCTGCTGACGCAGGAACGCCTAGAGCACATTACTCAGGACTGCATCCAGGCGGGTCTTGAAAATCTCCAGAGAAGGGGACTCCACAACCTCCCTGGGCAGCCTGTTCCAGGGCTCGGTCACCCTCACCATAAAGAAGTTTTTCCTTATGTTTGAATGGAACTTCCTATGTTCCAACTTGTGCCCGTTGCCCCTCGTCCTGTCACTGGGAACCACTGAAAAGAGTCTGCCTCCATCCTCCTCCAACCCACCCTTTAGATAACTAAAGCAAGAACAAGGTCTCCCCTCAGCCTTCTCTTCTCCAGGCTAAAGAGTCCCAGCTCTCTCAGCCTTTCCTCCTAAGGGAGCTGCTCCAATCCCCCAAACATCTTTGTTGCCCTACGCTGGACTCTCTCCAGTAGTTCCCTGTCC
>VYXH01002932.1:22225-37490 GCA_013397275.1 Burhinus bistriatus | reverse complement strand
GCTCTCCCCTCATCCAGCCAACCAGTTACAACATCATAGAAGGCCATCAGATTGGTCAAGCATGATTTACCCTTGGTAAATCCATGTTGACCACTTCCAATAACTTTCTGTTCTTCAGTGTGTTTGGAGATGACATCCAGAACAAGTCGCTCCATTACCTTCCCTTAATGGGACCTAGTTTAGATTTAATTCACATGTTTATGATGTGATGGCTTGTGCTTTTAACTCGAAGGTCTATCATAACTAATAACAGTGGGGCTTGCCACATGAAACCAGCCTTTAAAGGTGAGTTAGGCTAGAAGAGTGCAGATGTGGTGTTGCCAGGAGGTCTGCAGGTGCTACTCAACCCTGTAATGGTAAAGGCCAAGTAATCACAAAAATGAGGAAGAGAGGAAAGGAGACTGAGATTATTCCTATTACCATGCACCCAGGCACAGAAAAACCTGTCCTTAGTGTTGTGAGAAGCTGACTTCTCCCTGTGAGACTCTGTCAAATTGCAGGATAAGGATTCAGGCAGCAAATAATCCATAGAGATATTTACAAACCCAGGACAGAACAAGTTAGGCAACTGGAAGAAACGTAGTGCTCTAACAAGGGATCCAGCAGTGGCTTTGTCTGGAAATAACAAAGCTGAAAGATGGCATTATGCCTGTATATTTAATTTACTTATAATTTCTCTTACTGTTCTGCATTGCAAACAGAGTAGCTGCACAGTGGTGGGAAAGAACATGCCAGGTGGTTATGGGCTCAGAATTACCATTTTGTATATATTATCTACTTACAAATGCAATGTTAATTAAGGTTCAGACGCGGCAACTGACAAATAGTGGTCTGCAAGTGTACAAGTTCTTCCGAGTAATGAGAATTTCTTGCACAAAGTAGAAGCGCTACAGTGTTGTGTTCAATATGGAAATCTGGGACTCCATTCAATGAAGGCACGCAGAGCGCGCCGCTGTTAATTGAGAAGATGTAATTAAAGTACCCACGAGCCACCAGCATGTGGGGACACCTAATGGACATTATGGAAAGCAATGCGTTATGCTGGACTACTGTTCTCAGCAGTTTGTTTCCCAAAAAAAGCCGCAGCTGAAAGCTGGTGCTGGTAAGCCAAACGCCGAGTGACATAATCCCAGTCATTAAGTCATAGGAACAAGCTCGACTGATCAGTCAGCAAAACCCACAAGGCTGCTCAGGAGCCTTGACTGACGTGACAGAAAAGCAAAGTAGCTGCCAAGCAAGTTTCCGAGCCTGAAGATCATAGAATCATAGAATTGTGTTGGTTGGAAAAGACCCTTAAGATGATCAAGTCCAACTGTTGACCTAGCACTGCCAAGTTACCACTAAACCATGTCCCTCAGCACTACATCTACGCATCTTTTAAATACCTCCAGGGATGGCAACTCAACCTCTTCCCTGGGTAGCCTGTTTCAATGCTTGACAACCCTTTTGGTGAAGAAATTTTTCCCAACATCTAATCTAAACCTCCCCTGGTGCAACTTGAGGCCATTTCCTCTTGTCCTATCGCTTGTTACATGGGAGAAGAGACCGACCCCCACCTTTCTACAACCTCCTTTCAGGTGGTTGTAGAGAGCAAGAAGGTCTACCCTGAGCCTCTTTTTCCCCAGGCTAAACAACCCCAGTTCCCTCAGCCACTCCTCATAAGACTTGTTCTCTAGACCCCTCACCAGCTTCATTGCTCTTCTCTGAACATGCTCCAGCACCTCCTGTAGCGAGGGGCCTAAAACTGAACAGAGTACTCAAGGTGTGCCCTCTACAAAGCCCAGCAGAAAACCCCACACCTTCCTGGTATGAACCAGGGAAGATCTACACAGAGAGACTGAAGGGGCTGCCACCTCCATTTGCTTGCCCATGAGGAACAGATCCTGTTCTGCTGCCCTGTGGACGTTCATCAGAAGGTACAAACCTCTGGGCAAGAGCTAGAGGGACATGCCTGCAGGCTGTAACCTGTAACTGCCTACACCAGCTATCCCTGCCTCCACAGGTCAGAGCCCCGAGGTATTTTGACAGAGAGGTCGAACTGCAGAGATTGCTCTATTACGACCAAGAGTGGGACTTTTGATGCTCATAAGGAACTTCTTCAGCCCCCTACAAATATTAGCAGGGTTATACTGCTGGTGAAACAGTCAAGAGCAGCAGGAGAACGGTCTGACACAGAGCAGCCTGCCAGCAGCCACCACCGAGCTCAGGTTGCTGAATGATTAATGATGTGATGGATTCACCCTGCTAAGAGAAGGGAATAGCTTGCGGTCCTTAAGGGGGAGAAATTTAAAACTGATAAAAGGAGGGGGGTGGGTTTTGGTTTAAGCAAATCATAACTCAGCCTGGGCCCCTCGCTTCCACAGTGTATTTGTGGACGACACCACAGGAGCCAGACATAATAAATAATATGAATAACAGAAACTTTCACATTTGATTAACATGGTATTATCTTAGGGCTCAGTTATAACAGGTATTTGTGCACGTGAGCAATATTATCAGCCTGAACTCATTTTTATAAGACAAAATCCTTAAGAATTTTTCTACTAGCTGAAGTAAACTAACCTATGGCTTTAGACATATATTTTAAGATTATGGGAGATCCTTTGAAATATACTGAGTATTTATGCAAAGGGCTCGTAACGCTTAAACTTATAAAAATAGGTAAGCAAATCTTGATTTGTTCTCTGATCAGAACCTTGTTTCACTCTGAGGAAACCCATTGTGTTGTGGATCTATATTGATAGGACAGCAGTGTCCGGACGAAACCACGGAGAATCTTTACATTATGCCCTTAGGCGAACGCAAACAGAACTGCATTTGTATGCATAAGGATGTGGCTAGCCCTGCCACTTGTGAAAGGGCGGCAAAGCTGTTCCACCTAGATTAAAAATGAGAGTAAATAGTCTTCTTATTGCTATATACATTCAGCATGGAAGAATTCATCTATAGAGGAGCCAGAGTGAAAAAATTAAGCATTCACAATGGATTGAAGGAAATTGGATGGGAAGGAGGTTGTAACTGAGTATGGGAACAGCAATTATTTAATTAACACTGGAGCCTGCTTTTCCAAACTGAACTTGAAGTGTCACTGATACAGCAGCAGCCACGTAAAACCAAGAATGTTTGGAACGGAGCTAAGACAGAATTAAACAAGCACTAACAAAACCCACGCAGAGTCAACTGAGGGGATGAGTGGTCACTTCTCTCCCCTTGGTGCTCATACTGCAGGTCTGCATTTATTTCATGTGTACCTTGATCCTGCCTAGAACAGGCAAAGAACGTGGCCCTTTAATGACCTGTCCAGGAGGAGTAAAAAGTGTTTATTAAAAAAAAAAGGCAGCATGCCATCTCACTTCGCTTCCTTCCTTAGTCATTATTTAAGACTCGATTCAAAATCTCCAAAACTCCTGATGTTATCACGCCGTTAATATTTCAGATCATGTTCATTATAAACAACCTTCTTCTAGAATAATGTGATCTAAAAGACAAGCTGTCAAAAATCTTTGTTAAATATAAACTGACAGCATTGGAAACATGCTCAGCTGAATAATAGCAAAGTTTATGTACAAGATATTATTAACAGTTCATGATATTTCACTTACACTGTTCATTTATTAGAACCTATGGCTTAAAAGTTGCTGTCAGTTCAGGTTTAAAAAGAGATTTTTCTTTAGCAGCTTCTTCTAAATGCCCTGTCAGTGACTGTCCATAACTCAAATAGCACTCTGCTATGTAATGGAAGCATTCAACAAGATGATTCAACCTCACATGATACTATTTTGTTAAGAAATACCTGTAAAAAGCTCTCATTCTCCCCAAAATCACATTAAGCTTTTTGGGAACCAATAGAGGCAAATCTTTTTTTGCTTTTTTGCAAGCATGTCTCCTAATTATGAGTCCTAAGCTGTTTGAGGTTTTTTTCAGTTTATTTTGGCGAATGTATTCATCTTTAATGAGCCATAAAACAGACATTTGAAATAGATTTTTACAGATGTTTCCAAAATATTTTCCCCAAAACCAACCCCAAATATAGCCTCTATGAGCCAATCGCAGACTTAGCTGTCTGGAAAATGGAAATCCATCATCACATGTAATGCTTTCACACCACAAATGGCACCAAAAATCTGACTGCCAGAATAATTCTGGGAGTAGGAGAAATGCCAAATGTAAAGAATCAAAATGTAATTTTTGCCATCTCTGCTGTCCTGCAGGTAGGAGTCCTGTGTCCAGTTCTGGGCTCCCCAGTTCAAGAAGGACAGGGAACTGCTGGAGAGGGTACAGCAGAGGGCTACAAAGATGATTAGGGGGCTGGAACATCTTTCTTATGAGGAAAGGCTGAGGGACTTGGGTCTTTTTAGTCTGGAGAAGGCTGAGGGGGGATCTCATCAATGCCTGTAAATACTTAAAGGGAGGGTGCTGGGAGGACGGCACCAGTCTTTTTGCAGTGGTGCCCAATGATAGGACAAGAGGTAATGGGCACAAACTTGACCATAAGAAGTTCCATCTAAACATGAGGAGGAACTTCTTTCCTTTGAGGGTGGCAGAGCACTGGAACAGGCTGCCCAGAGAGGTGGTGGAGTCTCCGACTCTGGAGACCTTCAAAACCCGCCTGGACGCCGTTCTGTGCAACCTGCTGTAGGTGTCCCTGCTCTGGCAGGGGGGTTGGACTAGATGATCTCCAGAGGTCCCTTCCAACGCCTGTGATTCTGTGACTCTGTGATATGCAATTCCCTGAAGTCCCCTGATGCCTCTTTGGCAGGATGGTAGGAACCATATAGCAGATGAGCTACTTGCCAGTTAACCAGGCCAGTGACACTGGGAAACCAGAAACCTGTCAGGTACCAGCTGTTGCCCAGCACACCATGAAATGGAAGACAAAGAAGCGGATTAGTGCATAGGTAGGTACTTCCTGAGCCGCAAAGAGTTAAGACCAGATCCCATGCAAGCACCTGGCTCATCTGGATCCTGCCTAATTAGTATTTTCTACAAAAAACCAACTTTCCTTCCTGAAAATTCCCAGGAATTATGCTCTCTACTATTGGCCTCTCCTGGAAATTTTTCTCTCTGTAAGAATAAGAGCTTCAGTCTTGGTATTATGAACACATTCGCATAAAATCATGCATAAAAATTTAAATCAAAAGTATGAGTAAATAGGCTTTTTGTTGTTCTATAGTTTTATAGAGATAATTAGACCTTTTAGTTTCTGAGTGTTAGAAATTACATCCCTGAAACACTCTGATACAGACTGATTAGTGTATGGTATAAACCCATACATAATCCTTTTTTTTTTCTCCAGAAGCTATTTTCTGTAGCATCTATTAACTTTCTTGCTTTATTTATTCAGGAATCAGTACTTAAAAGCCTAACTCAGATTTTAAAATTTATGACACACACACACACACACACACACACCCCCGACAGTCTGACACTGGGGGTACAGCTACAGAAATTGAAGATTACATCTAAGACAAGTGGTGAATAAGAAAAGGAGCAGTAAAAACCCCTGAGCAACTGGAGCTCTCCAGAAACGCAGGAGGAAACAGAAAAGTTAAAGCAAGAGTTTGGCAAGCACAGATAAGAACAGGCAGATTTTCTTTGGATTACTTCAATCACAGATGTACTAGATTTGGACATTAGCCTGTGACTGAGGCAGAGAAAATCATTTATCAGAACGTGCAGCACAAACATGAATATTGAGCTCCTAGACACAAATGAAGCTATTGAGAGAGAGAGATTTCTTAAGAGAGCTCAAAGGAAATAGGAAATATTTGAATAATTTATAACGGATTTGATACTGTTGAGGCAAATGTGCAATTTTGGAGGGCTCGTGAAATTCCTAATTCTGGAGATCAGATTGTATTGGGAATAAGAGCCCCAGATCTGAGGGAGGCGGTAAAAAAAAAAAAAGAATGTGAGGAATTCCTTATCCAAACTTCAGAAAAAAAGAGATAACATTCCCAAGATTTCAGACCACAAATAAACCCAAATGCAGGTTTTGGAAGGAAAAGAAGATTCCTCCTCTCTGGAGGAATCTGCAGGCTGCAAATCGAAGGAATTTGCAAAACCAGTGTGGAGGGCTGAACCAGAACAGACCAAAACCAGCTCTAAGCTCTGTCACCTTTGGAAAGACCTTCCATATTTGCAAGAAACAGAAGCCAGAATGTTCTAAAAAGAAGCAAATTGCTACCACGGCATTGTTGAAGAGGCATTTGCATCCAACGCCCACAGTAAGTTTTTACTGATTAGTTGACTATGGTTGGGCAGCTGAATGTGATGGTTGAAGTTACAGGAAACCATCTGAAGAGAAGACATACTTGCACTCAATACAGATAAGTAACCACAGCTAATGCTGATTCTAGTTGCAGGTTTATATGTGTTTGACATAAGGATAAAGGAAAATCTTGAACAGATAAGGTTTGTAATTGTTTCAGGGAAAGAGCGTATTGATTCAAGGTCGGAAAACACGGCACATGCTCAGGCTCATTATGAGAGCTTATGCTGTAGGACGGAAGCCTATGAAGGTAGAAAATCAATTCTATGATGTCTTTAATGACATTGGAAAGCTGTCAACACAGTATAAGATAAGGATGACGAAATTCAATTGTCCTGTCATAAGCGTTCCGAGAAATGTCCCTGCACTGCTCAGACACAAATGTCAACACGTGGAACAAACACCCACGTCTGATGTATGCATGTATGCATGGTCAAGAAAACTTTCCTATTGCAGGTGCTTTTGTCTGCCAGTGCTACAGTACGAGCCGAGACTTTCCAAAAATAATACCAGATACTGACACCTTATTTGACAAACTATAACCACAATCCCTTTAATAATATTGAAAGAACTTCATGCTGTAGGTAGTATTTTATTTAGTAATATTAGATTGATGTGAAAATTGAAGAAAAAAAAAAAACAATCTGACAACACAACCCATGATGATAATTCATGAAATTGCAGATCTACGTAGATATTAAGATGTTTGTCCATGCCAGAAATATTCATGTTCTGATTTTGAATGAATATTCCCACTATATAGAAATAGCACTATTAGAAAATACAAAAACGAAATCTCTAGCTCTACGTATGCACATATTACATATAAAATCCTGGACCTGGCATACCAGGTACGCTAATGATAAATAATGGGACCAAATTTTATTGTTATGAGTTTAAGTGCTTTGCAGAAATTTAAGCACGTTACCTTGAATCTAGGCCATCCACAATCTAATGGTTTTGTGGAAAAAGCTATCAAAATTGTTTAAAGGATGCTGTGGATTTAAATTTAGATTTCCACCTGGCATGCCTAAATTAAAAAGCAGAGTCTTTGATCTGGGGCCTCAGAAGTACAAGCCATGTGGAGACAGGCCCAAAGACTAAGCAATTTGCTCAGAAAAAGGTTCATAAAAAAGGCAGAGGTGGAACTGACGTTCCAGAGTTCTTGTTTAAGTTCTTGTCTTCGTATCCCACTTCTCAGAGACAGAAAAAATAGACCAAACAAGTTTGTTATTTATTTTAGAGTATTTTTTCTGAGTTTAATACTTGGTTAAGTAGAGTAGTAAGTGAATTTATTGTACTTTCATCAAAGTTTAAGATCCATGTTTGTTTCTGTTTATCTTCAGAAGAGGGCTATCCTGACATCCAGCCAAAAATAATAAATAATTTACATACACTTCAAGTCTGCTTTACCAATTTATACCACAGGAAAATAAATTTCAGCAGTCATTTACAGCAGCTTCACATCACATTAAGGATTTCTTGCTTAATCATTCACAGGGGCTACAACACAGTATCAGACCACCAACCTGCAAGCCCAGTCCCAACTCTGCAGGGTCTGACCGTGACCAGTCAGAGAGTTGTTAGGGAGAAGCACAAGAACTTCTTGACGGGCAGATGGGGCATAGTTTCTACCCATCCTTGTCTCTGCTGGTGGCAGGCTGAAGCCATGAAGCATGAAATTTCAGATCCTTTCCTTCAATAATAACTCTGGGCATTTTTGATGCACACATAAAATATGCATTTGTTTTGTATTGTTTACTTCATTTGACTTGGATTTCTTACCGTGGCCACTTCCCATTATAGAAAAGTTGCTTCCATAGTTACACAATTTTCAGTTCTTCGTTATGTAAAATAGCCCTTTTCGTGCCAAAAGGAAAAAAAGAATCCAATTTCTTTCTTGTGGTTTTGGAGCCTGTTATCCATTTCACTCTTATTTGTTTCTTTCCTAAATGAAAAATCTCAATTCATTCAACGTCTTTTCACATCAGAATGTTTCACCTCATTCAGCTCTATCATACTTCTTGAGCTCTGATAAATAAATAAAATGGCCAGTCCTGAACAGTATTAAAACAGGTTTCACCAACTGAATTATGTAAAAGGCTTTATAAAAACCTTTGTGTTGTTTACCATCCCATTCTTTTGGAATTCTCACATCCTGTCAACTTTTCTTATTACAAACGTGCATGGAGCAGAAGTCTTAATTGTACCTTCTACAATGATGCCATGTCCCTGCCTATTAAAGTTATATCAGTCATGACATTTATTTTGTTTTTATTGTGACATAGATTATATTATTCAGATATATTACATACGTTCAGAATACCAAGGTTCAGATGAAATACTCCCCGGAGAAGGGAAAATTAGCTATCAGCAAGGGATCTTATAAAGACCAGAGGCAAATAAAATTACCAAGAGGAGCAGGGAATATATGTAAGGAAACAAAGAAGAAAGCAAGAAAATAAATTAACAAAGTGAAGTTCAAAGCATTTCTTAAATTCTGTCTTTACTTTTCCAATAAAGAACTAAACAGATTGCAAATTTGAATTCTCTCTCAACATATATGTGAGTATATTTCATTTTTAGATCACTGTTTCATGTCTATTCCAATTTAATAATGGGGATATCTAGTCATCATTACCTCTTAGCTACTGGAGATCTCCATAACATAGGTGAAGGAACCTGCATTGAAAACACTATGAGAAAATAGATATATATGCCAAGTACACTATTCTTTCTGGTCACTGCTTCTCCGGGCAATCCCACTGGAGGAACCAAGCACTCTAAAATCGAAATTAATCTCAAGTCGTGTGATATCCAAAATTTAAGAAATAATGCCGAACTTATTTAAATGATGGTTAGGTAAATTTGAATCTGTATTAATTTTTTATGTTCAGCTGCAGAGTTTGATTAAAACAGTAACAAATTTCTAACTGAGCCTGTTCCTGAGATGTTTGTAAAGTTAATATGCCAAAAACTCGGTGGCTTCAGGCAGATGCATAGAAGTTTAAGTTTATGCATGTGAAGAGTCGTGTTAAAGACAAATAGATCACTCAAAATTTTAAGTTAAGCACAATGGTACATCCCTGCAGAATTCAGTCAAAATGTGAAACTCCCATTGAGTTTAAAAAAAGTATTTTGACAGTCCTGAATAACAGCGTTAGCCTGACAATTTGTACTGAAAATAAACAAAAACCCCTAGCAAATGCACTAAAGAGAGCTCATAAATATTAATTTGACATTTCTACCAACACAAATAAATAAAAGCTATGAAGTCAAGTATTTATAATAATGAGAGATGCTTGTGTGTTCTGTATCTTATACATTGTGGGGTTTGGTTAGTGTTTTTCCATTGTTTATATTTCCAGTCCAATTTGCTCTCCAAAATATGCTGCATCTTACTGGGAATCTAAGCATGAATTTCCATTTTTTTTCACTTCAAAAAGGTAGATGAGAGAAGTAGATAAGGGACCTGTCTGTTTACTTGCCATTTGAAATGCAGATAGAAGTCATGCGGATAAAAAGAGTCCCTCCTTGTCATACCGAGTAGCAGTGGTTAATTGTGATGCATCATGAAGCATATGCATTGTCAAGAAACAGACACATTAATCTTGGGAAATGTCATCAGGCAGATCAAGACACACTGGTCAATAAAACCCAAATGGCTTTGTCACTCTGGAGATAAAAAAAAAAAAAAAAGAGATGACTTAACTTTAAAAGAGCAAGAGGACTCATAGTTCAGTTTTAATAGCATTTTCTTTTCATTTCAAAATTTACTCTTCCCCACTGACTTCAGTCAGAATTCATGTGCTGTATTCCTGTATCCATTTCAGAGATTTTTCCCTCTAATTCCTGTGCTCAAACAACCTAATCAAGGCCTCCCTTCTTCTTTCACACCCTCTATGAAACCAACTCCCTCTAAAAGTCTGTTTTGCTTAGAAATATGACATACTGACATTCAGGCTCAGAGTTGCTATGATCAGCACCTTTATGAGACAGCCTCAGCTACGGAACCCACCAGCATGGGGTTGGACGAATGCTCTGGGTACGCCGTGAAGCTGAGGGCATCTGCCATGAAATGGAGGTCTGCTGCAAGGTTCCCATGGGCAGGTTTGTCACTGGCTAGAGTTACCTAAGGGAAGAAAATTATTTGAATTGTACCTAAGACAAAACACAAGGTTTTTATATTGATTATATTCTATGAAGAATATAAGGGGATTCTGGTCCTGCAACAAACCTTTCAAGGTGCATGCCATCTATCTGCCTCACGCTCGTGCTCTTCTGCTTGCCTGGGACAACTACAGACATTCTGAAAAGAAACTTATTTTTCAAGCTGCACAGAATACCCCCGCTGCTCAGGTCCCGTTCTCCCATATCTGGAGCCCGAGTAGATGAAGGTACTTGTGAAAACCACCTCTGCAGGATTTGTCACTCTGGAGATAAATTGCTGTAACCAGTTAAGCCACAAAGACTTATTCACTGCTGCACAAAACCCATTTTTTACTTCTACCTGGCTCAGGTCCAACAGAAACCATGGCAAAGAGTAACCAAACAAATGATACTGTTTACCACTAGGTGATGCCCAACTTGCTGCTTTCTAAGAGAAATGGCGTCGTCTTGGTTATACCACCAATATTACGAAGCTGAGATGAACAGAATTGTGGTGGGGGTTGGGGTGGAGGAGGAAAGGAGAAAGACAGAGTGGCACAGGCTTGAGATAGTTCCTCGTCTGTGCCTGGAGTGAAGCAAAGCTTATTTCAGTGTCCTTCAGATCATGGACCAGGGCCCTGTTGAGATAGGTGACTCAAAAAGAAGATCCTTGTTTGAAACAGAAAACATCTAAGGCTCCCAGTCAGCTAGGGAATACAAGAATATCAGTCAGCATGAAAAGGATCTGCCTTGGCACACTATCAACTTGTCAAGGTTTCTGTAAGGCATCACAGGAAAAAAAAGACTTCTAAAATGACTTGAAAGTTGCTTTGTTTCTGTTTCAGAGAGCTCCTTCCAAACGTGAGGGTAAGCATGGGAAAGGTGATGATTTGAAGATGTAAAAACAAGAGGAAGGGAGCTGGCATCACCAGCCCATCAAAGATGGAAGATGACATTTAAAAACGAACAAGAGATGACAAGCCATGTGGGGATGAAACAAGAAGGTTGTTCAAAATGAAAACAAGATTATGTTGTATAAACAGAGACAGAGGAACTAACAGAAGAATGCAGGAAGGAGGTGATACTGTCAATGTATCACGGTAGGAAAATGCCTCTGCATGTGAACTTTGAGTTAATTTAAATGGGAGAAAGCTGGAGAAAAGAATCTTGCAGTAAGTGAGATGCTAGGTGGTAAAAGCCTGGATAAGACTTTTAGCTATGTCACAGTTACAAAAAGATCACACCCTTAAAGAAGGTATGCAGAAGGGTTTGCAAGATCCAACCAGACCAGATACAAGAAAGCTCACTTTCATGACTTTGCCCTCAAAAAGAGACCAAAAACAGACAGCAATGAAAAATATTAACAGTAGCCATGTGTTGGTGGTGGCTTGAATCGATGTCTGTATGTCAGTCAGACCTGTCAGAAAAGTAACCTCAGACCACTGTTTGGAGAGAACAAAAAATGGCCTGGAGTAGGCAGGCAAGTCTGTGACCCATCAACAGAGACATGAGAAGACAAATTTGTATTTGTAGATAGCAATACCAAGAAACAAGGAGAAAAGGAGTAACAGAAGATCAAGAGCAGGCCTTTGTGGCATCCTCAGAGAAAGCTGGAGGAGGGTCAGAAGATGACAAAATGTGATTCAAAATGTGACAAAAGGTGACAAGATCACAAAATGTGATTCAAAAGAATTTAGAGTCACTAAAGGGGAAGAACATCCTGGGAAAGGGGTAAGGCCAACGGCATCAAGAGCAGCTGAAGGCCAATGAGGGCAGAGGCTCATACAGAGACTTGGCTTGCTAAGAGCCACTGCAGACTTTGTTGAAGGCAGGTAAGGAATGCCAGTTGGACTGAAAAAAGTCTAAATCAGAATCAGAAGAGAAAATTTTATTTTAAGACAAAATCTCTCGCTTCATCTGTTCTGTATTCTCTCATATTTTTGGCTTCATGCACTTACCATTTCCTGCTTATATAACTCCCAGGAAGGCTACGGATGGAGAAGAGTTATTGGGATTGCGGTCCTATGGCTGGATAAATGCTTCCAGACTGTTGCCATGTGCCCACTGCCACACGTTAGAAGTCCTTATGGAAACACTGCAGGCAAAGCGGCCAGCCAGCCGTGCTGCCCTTCCTCTCCGGGGGAGCTTATCACCAAGGGAAGGCTTCTCTTCAGAGAGGGGAGGGTTGAGAGCTTGTGTAATTCACTGGTTCTGCACTACAAAGCCAGGCAAAGCAAGCCGGCAAGGTCTTCTGCTCATGTGACAGCAACTTGTGCTTTCAATGCTGGAGGGTTCTCCCCGGTTCAATCTGCAAGGCGTCATTCAAAAACAGAGGTTGTCACGGTTGCGGTGCTGCTTTTCTGTGCTGCGTTGCCTCAGTGGATAAAGACTTCATTTTCTAGAGCTGTGGAAATGGCACCGTTTAGAAGAAACCGGCTTTTGAAAATTCGCAATAAAACCAAAGATTGGCTTTAATAGCTAAATATTTGTGCTCTTACCTAATTAATTTGTAAGAATATTCTTCTATTTCTCTATTACTCCCACTTTCTTAATGGATTCCTCTAGTGTTGATGGGCTTTCTTTTAATTGAATATACTCAGGATCACAGTTTCAGCAAATTATTTAGTGAGAAAGGAGAGAAACGTTTACTTCTTTCAACAGATGAACAGAGCTTCAGTTACAGTGAAATAACCAACACACCCTCATTAAACTGGCATTTAACCCAATGTCTCAATGGGTGTAGTTCCCATTAACAATCATTTAAATGAATAGAGCTGCAAGCTCTGGACCAGTTAATGATGGATGCTAATTAGCAGCAGTTGAACAGAAGAAGCCATCTTAACTAAACAGACAAATCTCTGCACTAAAAAAGCCATCAAGCTCCCACTTATAATGAGGTTAATTTAAACCCACCGTTGAACAAAACCAGGCCTCCAGCTTGAAGGAGACACTCATCTTCCTTCTCCCAACTGCAAAAGGGAAAATAAGCTTTAGGTTGAAAACCTCCAGTTCTGAACTTGTTGTAGAGTGGCCGTATAGGCCTCGTTCTTCTTTCCCAGTGACCAGTGGCAGAAGTCACCCTGGCTCAGTTGCTCACATTGCTAAGGATAAGCCCACCACAGAACAGTGGATGCAGACGCCACGTCACAGAAACCTGAATCCTTGGTAAACATTGCAGCTCCAGTGGTGGTGTTCCACCCGGAGCATCTGCTCTTTTTCTGTAGCTTTCGGCTACACTGCAACATCACTTTTCTCCGAAGTTTAAGAAATCTCAAGTGCTATATTGAACATAATATTACAAAATCAGGTGCATGTTCCCTATTTGAGTCTTCATTTCTCTCCTAAAATATGATCATCTTCTCTAACCCTTTGGGCTTTCTCCTTGCTTCTTTTATTCCACTTTTTCACTCCATCCCAGCCTCACCCAGCAAGCTTCTGCAAAACTTCCTGGGTAGCAGTCAGTGCCTGGTGTGGGATCACTTCACATGTTTCTTCATCTCCTTCACCTTTGTCCTCCTTCTTTTTGCTTTTCACAACTCTGTACCACTGGCTTTAAAGTCAGCCCTGAAACTCGGTACACAGGCTGAATGAGGCTGCATCCCTTCCATAATAGCTCCCCTGACCAGGTGTAAAAGCTCGTAGAGTAACAAGGTCAGTGATGCCATCAAGGTCTACTTCCAGGCGCAATGCTTGGCCTCGCACCTGACACAGTGACGTATTCCACTAACGGTACATGGAAAAGACGAGAACTCAGTTCCCTCTCTCAAAGCGTTTCCAGCTCAGCAGGACCACTAAGACAAAAAGATACTGGCATTACAATTGGCAGATACGACTCAACATACAAAAACTGGAACTGTGAAGAAGAAGGGTTGCTGGCTGATTTTTTCCCCAAGACAATTTTTCTCAGTATAGTCATGCCTTTTAAAGGGACACTGATCCATTCCCACCAGCAGAGACCATTAGGATTAACGGTTAATAGAGACAGACCTCCAGTGAGATTTTCCATATCTGTCAGATTCTTATTAGTTCATTGTTTCTTGGCATTAGTCCATTTTTTCAGAGGAAGGAAGGATGGGCTCTTTGGCTTTATGGGATTTGCAAACACAAGTGGGGAAGGTAGGAGCTTCCTAACACTGTCCGAAAAGACCACAGCTGTGAAGGAATAGAGCGCATCACCTCATTAACGTTAAATCTAAATCATTTTTGGACTCTCCGCTGACAGTTTGCCATGCTAATAGCAAACGTAGCTCCACTGAAGTGAACAATATTGTGCTTGTTCACAGCTGCATTCAGAACTAGCAATTGCCTGTCACAGCAAGATGAAGTTAATGCCAGATGTTACTAATACAACTGAAAATAAAGTTCTAGAACGAAAACAATAACATCTCATTTGGGAAAATCTATAGAATATGTAAGAAGCCAGATTCTCAGATGTTGGGAACGAACACAAGTCAGTTTGCATCAGCTGAGACTGGCCTTGTATCTCTATTTCAGAGGCTCAAATTGAAAAACTAAATTAGAAACTGATAACTTGGAAGAGGAATGCAAAACAAATGAGGAATGCAAATCAAAGGTTAATAAATTTTGCCAGAGGTTACTCTTGTATTAAAGAACCTCTCAAAATGTTTAAACAAATTTGAAAGAAGTCTTTGAAGTACCTGAACATGACTTTCAGCTTTTGTAACAGCTTACTTTGTACCTATTCAGGGACCGGTACAATTGAGTGTGTTTGATACCAGGAGCAGGGAAATGGAAGAGCTGTGTTTCCATTTGATGACAGCAAATAGGGGCCTACAACAAAAAGCCTTTTGAAATAGGGGGGAAAAAAGAAAAAAAAAAAAAAAA
>VYXH01002932.1:0-22177 GCA_013397275.1 Burhinus bistriatus | reverse complement strand
AAAAAAAAAAAGAAAAGAAAGCACTGGGATCCCTGCTTGTGAAATTCATGCTTAAGATCAGTTAGAATTAAATGATGCATTTTGTTAGAAAATGAAATACATGGTTTTCTATACGCATAAATTGTTATTTTTCCCCAGACATTCCTAGATAGATTACAGAAGCCGTTTTTAAGATAATAAATAGGAAATCTTCTCAATACCAGGAGTTAAGCTTCCCTGTGCTCCTGAGAATATATAGTCAGAGAACTGCCTAATTTATATTTTCTAAGTAGAAGATAAAGATAATTATTTTTAAGTGGAACAATAATTGCCATCAGAAATTAATTCCAGTAGTAGACAAAATCCCAGACTCCAATTTCTAAAAGAGAGATGTTTTAGTCTTCTATTTATTTGCAGATAATCTAGTGATTTGATCAACAATGAGGACTAACCCGCAGTTTGGTTGGTTACAAATGCCTAGCCAATCTGGTGGACATTTTTCTTACAGAGAAAAACCTCCAAGCCCTTCTAGGAAGGCTAAATAGAAAAGAAACCATGAGGAGAGAGAATAACTAATACTGGTGGAAACACCTGGGGGTGGGGGTAAAAGGAAGGCTTCAGAGGTTACAGGCTCAAAAATGGACTGGTGGGATACCAGAGTGGACAAAGCACTGGATAAAACACCTCCTGTTCCTGGAAGGTCTTCAAGGAGCTGGTGGATGGTGCCCTGTGGTGTGCTGCCCAGAGCCATGAGAGGACAAGGCAAAAAAGCAGACTTCACGGTCACTCGGGGCTCCACATCCAGCCTCTCCTGGTGGCACTGGACCCTACAAAGCCCTCTGAAGACTGCAGGTGCTTAGAGGGTCATGCTGGAAGGAGGTCACAAACCAGCACCCAACTGCTCTGTGCACCTCCATTGCAGTCTTGGCTCTTTTTTTGTCATTCCTCCCACCCCATTTGTGTATTCACCTGTGGCCAACTTCCAACTAATGTGAGCTCCATCTCTTCACTGAATGGACTGCAACCTCACCCGTTGCCGATATGGAAAAACCCTCAGGTCTAACGCTGCTGTTGTCACCTTACGGCCTGTGCGAAGAGGAAGAAAACCCTCTTTGCAGCAACTTCTGCGACAGAATCATTTCCCTCGGAGCTCGATATACTTCAGATTTCTGTATAATAGTTTCCCAGTCAGTCTCTGTCTGACATATCCGGATGTTATTAAAACCACAAGAGCCTCCAAAATCCATTGTCAAGAACAAAGCTACCTTCTGACTGACGTGCATTTTGCTCGCACCTGTTGTTGACACTGAAAAACCCCCCCACATTTTAAACCTTCCCCAGTTGTTCTATTTCCAAACCATTTGAGGACCGTTATAATTTTTTAGTGCTCTGTTGTTCCACTCAGAGCACTTCTTTCGCTTGCTTTGCTACTGATACAAGTTAAAAACGAAAGCTTATGGTTTGCCTCTCTCCTTTACCTCAGCAGCACTACTCAAATGACTGCAGTACACAGAAAATCATTTTCGTTCTGTCCGCAGCCCAAACCCACACACTTACCAGGGAAGGCGTAGGACCTCAGCTTGTAAGGACATAAAGAAGATTTAACAAAGAAACAAGTCACTATAGCAACACGTGTTGAAAAGGAGAACTTATATTTTGTGGTGGGAAGCGAAGCAGGGGGTGTTATTTAAAAGATACAGGTCTCAGTTTGTAAGCCTGTGTATTTCAAACACATGAACGGTCCCGTCTGGGAATACTCACAATACAGATTTCTGGTTTCTGAGCTTTTTTCTGCATTGCCTTCCTGTTTGCAAACCTTTTCTTTGCACTCGCGAGGACAAGCATCCCACCTTTTGTTTTGTGCAAAACCGAACGTCCTTTTGCCATTTTGTCTGACACCAGCAGCCGGAGTAGAGTTTGCATAAAAAACTCCAAACATTTTAAAGCGCTATACTCCGTGCTCGCTTTTAAGCCCATGTCAGCAGGATCAGAGTCCAGGTATTTTGGTCACATTGTCTTTGCATTTCTCTGCCTGCTTCTGCTGTTGGTTAAAGCCACTTGCAGAGCTGCAGGCGTGTCCGACAGGATTCTCCAAGCACACACACAGCTGCTCGCAGTCAGCTGCACGCATTCCCGGCCAGGGAGGTACGAAAAGGAGCCGGACACCCAGCCACCTGTTACAACATGTTTTAATAACTACAGTTGACTGTATTTTCTATAGAAACAGAAATTCTTAGGCACGGTTTATTATCAGAATGCCCTGGAGTTTTGTAGATGACCCTTTGTGGCTTCTCTAGGTAGACCGGATAGACGGAGCTCATCCGTCGCGGATGAAAGTGATGAGCAGTGGGAAAAGTGTGAAAAGCTAAGTTTGAGATCAAGCTTTCAAGTAACAGGAACTTAACTCCCTCGACTGCAAAAAGTCTTTGTGACGTTGAACAAACCACGGAGTATTTGGTTCTCTCCGTTTCCCGCATGGAGAACGGTGACGATACCACTTTGCAGCTGCACAAGTGCGCTGCACGGACTTGAGTGTTAATACGGACAGAACTGTGAGCTCCACACCACGGGGGAAAGGAACATCTCCTCCCTGATGTTAAAGGTGCAAGGCTATACCCATTTCCAATGCTCAGATAAACATCAAGGCAGATTTCCCTGCTGCCTCTGATTGCCCTTAGAATAGAACTTAAGATAAAAACTCAGAGTTATTGAAATTCACAGTATAATGTTAAATTCTGAGTGCGAGTCAGCCAAATTGATTTCCAGACTGATCGTCAGTCATGAATAGTTAAAGCTGGTTTTGTTCAAGCAGTTCATACGTTTACCGATTATCAGCATTACAGGAGTAAGAGTCACTTCTGCTGGAAAACACCTCCTGAGTCACACATACATCCTGAGAGCCAGACAGGCACTTCGAGCAAGAACCTCACCCGCGTGAGCCAGCTTACAGTTCCCTTCACTTTCCTGCTTTACAACAAGCATCCCTACCTGTATGGAAGTGGGAACTTCTTCCTAGAAATCTAGGGGAAAAAAAAAAATCTACTTACAACTAGTTTTCTATAATGTGACTTGAAAGATGCGAACGCAAAATGAAAACACATTTTTAGTACTTTATGCGTACATCAATATGTCTTTTATCTCTTTGACTGGGCAAGTGACTATTCTGTCATATCAAAATTTACACATGACATNAAAAAAAAAATCTACTTACAACTAGTTTTCTATAATGTGACTTGAAAGATGCGAACGCAAAATGAAAACACATTTTTAGTACTTTTCTCTATGCGTACATCAATATGTCTTTTATCTCTTTGACTGGGCAAGTGACTATTCTGTCATATCAAAATTTACACATGACATTTCAGTAAAATAGTAGACATACAAGAAGTTTCCAGGATGTAAGCACATTCCAATTTCTCAAGTTTCATGCCATGTAGAAAAAACAGGAAAGCGCACAAAGACATTGAATTGTTTTCTACCAAATATAAAGATTTAAGACCCTCAACTGTTCCACAGTTCTTTTGCTATTTTTTTTGTTCCTGCCATTGCAGATTCAAGGAGCAACTGCTCGATGAAAGCTTCCCCCGTAACTGCAGGCAGGAGGTATGGAAAAGCAATCACTGAATGCCATGACTGATTAAAATCATATTATTAAAAATATATTTCAGTGTTAGTTTTGTCTCTGTTTAGTATTCTATTTTTAATACAGTTAGAAAGTAAATCAAGCCACTTACAGTGAACCAAAACTTCCCTTGTTTCCATGGAAATGTTTAGAAGGCTGATCTGAAGTTAACCAGACTGGTAAATACAAATGCTTGTTACCAGCCAGCTTAATCCCCACGGCTGCCTCTCGTCCGCACCATCACACCCAGGAACCTTTTACACTGCGAAATGCTCCCTAATGACAGCTGATTTCTAATCCAGCGCACAGACTGAGCAAGATCCTCTCAAATATGTGTCACACTTGATGGGGGCAGGGGGAGCCACCAAGCCCGCACACGCATTATCTAAAAATTTCATGTCAACAATAGACTCTTTTAATATTTTAAAATTCAAAGGATAACCTGGTGTCCTTTTATTATACAGTTACTCTCTGCCATTCCCAGTTTTCATCTAACTCCAGCAATTTTACACTGCTGTAATGCTGGCATCCAGTGAAATTACTCCTGCTTTATCCCAGGGCAAACGAGATCAGAATGAGATCATCTGTGCCTGATTTGTTGGAGAGATGTGATGGATCGCTATTCAAATATTAATACTGATGTTCGCTACAGAAAGACCATGTGTAATAAATCAGTAATGCATAGCAGGAGTCTTGCCTGTAGGTCTGGTTGCAGGGGAAGGGTGAAGGTGTTTCCAGAGATTTTTTTAAGGAAAAGAAAGTTATATTAATATTGCTGCCAAACAACTAATAAAACTCAGTCATTTGTGCCTACATGAAACTATGAACTTCATGCCCATATCAATTTTTTGGCCCGTCCTAGGCAGAAACCTGGCAAAACAGAAAATGAGAGGCAAGTTCTGCTTGGCCAAAGTTTGAGTGCAAACTGACCTAACAGCGTGCTGCTACCCGAAGGAGCGGACACTCGCCTCCATCCCACCTTGCTGCATGCGTCCTTGCCCCCACACCAGGCACCTCTTCCAGCTTCATTCCTTGCACCAGCTTTCATGCTCGTCAGGCATTTTTCTGAGGTAATTCAACTCAGTAATTTGTCAGAATATGACACATTTTGGTGGGGGGAGTTACTTTTCTTGTAGGTCAGCAAGTCAAATTACCCCAGCAAGGGACCAACGAATGCCAAAGCCAACAAGCATGGCCAGAAATGAGCGACCGCCTCAAGAGCAGACCGTCTCAGCTGTATATCTGAAATGTACCTTAACTCATTAAAGCACTCAGCCACACAAGTCCACATTTAGCCTCGGTTTGTGCCTAAAAATACCTGCAAAGCTAACTTCTGCAGCAAGCAAGAAGACTGAAAAACAAAAGTTGCAGCTCTACCCAGCACTGGAGCCACTCCAATTTTTTCAAGGACTTTTAACACATGGGAAGCTTCTTCTCCATTGCAACTGCCTTTAGTCATTGAGTTAGGCCTGGTATTAACTTGATTAAATGGACTGTGTGTGATGTTCAGTGTGTCTTGTACTCCTAATTTCCTTAGGTGCTGTGGGAAACACATGTTTCAGTTTAGGAAAATACAAGATTGATATGTGTTATTTCTACCAATGCATTGCTCGGTACTATCGTTTTTTATTCATTATAGCAGATCTTTTTTTCTCTGTCTTAGAAGACCATCATGACTAGTACAGAATATATGATTATACATTTATTTAACTAAAATGCTATCTTTCTGAATATACAGATAAACATATCCTTCCATATAAAAGGCTGAAAAACCCAAAGCATCACGGTCAGTGACTGTTTTTGCAGTTACCTTGTGCCCAGCTCAAACAGAAATAGCATCCACAATATTTGCTTCACCGAACAATAGGGAAAAGTAGTGGCAAAAAATCTCAGTTAAGCTGTGGATGAGGCGTCGATCCATCACCCTGCTGCAGCAGTATATATGGCTCCCAAGAAAAATAAGATCCAGCAAACAATAGACAACTGGGAAGAACCAAGAGAATAAATGTTTGTGTGTACAAGCTCTGGAAGCAGGTAAAAATTTTAAGCTCTTAGCCAGAGGGATTCAAGCCAATGTGAACATATCTGGAGAGAACGGCTTATCAAATGTTTTCAGGAGGAAAAAAATGCAATATCTGAAAGTGAATCAGAGTAGCAATTCAGATATTTCTGCTGTGTCACATGAGGTCAAGCCTTTTAACATTTGTCAAGCCAGAAAACAACAGCAAAACTTGATCTATCTTTTATCGTGACTTGAGCCAGGGCAGAGCCCAGCCCTGACAGCAGCTGCCCAAGAAACAGCTGGCAAAGACCTCACATGCCTGAGCGGTCTCATCTCCTCAGATCATCAGTGTCTCAAGCCTTCTGTTGGAAATAAAAAAAAGTAATAGAAACCAAAAGTAATTTCTTTCCCGATCAAAGTCTTCTGAACAGCATAAACAGGAGAAATGCTTATCTTCCTAGCATACTGTATCTGCTACTCTATGCAGAATAAAACGGTGTTTCTTTTAAAACACTTGTCAAAAAAAACCCAAAACAAAACAAACAAAAAACTAACCAAACAAAACAACCTAAAAGATAGAGAAGGGCATCTGATTCAAAAATTCAAATTCTAAAATTTAGTAAATTTTAAAAAAATTTATAAATCTGTGATGCTGATGTTAATTCTGGGAAAACAGGTACTGAGCGAATCAGAAACCTTCAATAAAACTGAAAATTTTCCTTGAAGCACCTTGGACAGTCCGAAGTCTGGCTTACTATTTTCTGAAGATTTCTAAAGCAAGTTTCCCTACAAGGACAGACTGAAAGAATCAGGTTTGTTCAGCCTTAAAATGAAAAGGCTAAATGAGGCTTTCATTGCTGCCTTCAACAACTTAATTGGAGGGTAGAAACCAAGACCCTTCTCAGACATGCACAGTGAAAGCACAACAGGCAACATGGGAAATGCCCACCTAATGTAAGCGGAGAAAAATCACCATGACATTGGTCAAATATTCAAAAAGGGGACCAGAGAGGCTGCAAAATCTCCAGCTAATAAGGTCCTCAGCAACCTGGTCTAATTTGGCCCTGCTTTGAGGAAAGGGTTGGAGCAGAGCCCTTCAAAGGTCTCTTCCAACCTAAACTACTGTGTGGTTCTATCTCACCAAAGTCAGTAGAGAAAACCATGTCCTCTTCTTCCCACCAGTTTCCAGGACAGTACGCATGTTTGGAAACCACTTGTGTTTTACGACAGCTTTCTAAGAAGATATGCCTAATAAAAAGTTGCTAGTTTGACACAGCTCCTTCTCCAGATGAGAAGGGAGATTGCACCACAGTAGTCTAAAGCTAATCACACAAAGCTGAAATTTTGTCTTCGCACTGGCACCAGTAGCACCAGGGATTCCAGTGGAGAAAAATACTCAAGTCAATAAATAGTCTACCTCCTTCCATATACATTAATGAATAAAGTCAAGTCCAACTCTGAAAGGCTCGTTAGAAGTTAGGAAACCAGGTGACACAATTATGTTGAATGCAGCCTGGGGCGCTGCTTTTACCGTGAGTCATGCTGCACAGAATTTCACCACTGGCTTGCCTCCCTGAAAATGCAGTTTTGTGTCAAAATTAGCCTAAGCAACGGCCCTTTTGCAAAAGGGACAATCCTGTTCCTATTTCTCAGTCACAGTTATACATTCCTGCTGTTTTCCTGGTGCCAGCCTTGGCACGGGTCTAAGCCTAAGGTGAGCTGACACAGGACCTGTATTGTTAGAGCAGAAGTGAATACTTTTCTGACTGTAACTAACTTTTCTCACTGCGGATGCAGATGAGCAGCAGCGCCGGTGCGAGAGCAGGGGGGCAGGAGGAGACAACCACGCTGCCAAGGATGCAGGCATCAGCTGAGTTACAATTCGAAACTGCAGCTCGTGATGCAAATGCTGTTCAGTGCCAAAGAGCGATGCCAAGAGAGCCCCCTCCAAGCAGAGCCGAGGGGCCCTGCTCAGCAGCGAGCCGCAGGCTCTGCGCAGTACAAGACGTAGCTGGCAGTCCCGTGCCAGGGAGCTGCCAGGAACTGGGAGTTGTGAAGTAAAAACCAAGGGCACCGATCCCATGGAGCCTAAGTCCTTTAGAGAGAACTTCCTAGCTGAGCAGGATTTGTTTAGCCTTGGCCGTGTCTCCATTATCCAGCACTTCAGAGGTTTCCAACAAACTGGTGTGCTTTTCACCTTAGCATTAACTGCCCGCATCAATATCCTGCTCTAAATGATGCAAATGGGAGTTTCACCACCGAGTTCGGGAGGGTAGGGGTAGATGAATATAGTGACTTGTGGGAACACCAGGAGTCTGTCTGGCTTCTGGCACACAGCCCAGCAATTCGTGTACTCAGAGGAGACCATTAGATCATTTAGCCTGACCTGCTGTATATCACAGGCTATTATATTTCACCATCTCATCCTTGCACTCAGTCCAACAAATATGTATCAGCTACAATAAACTGTTATTCCCTGTATATTTGCCAGCCTGAACGAATGAGATATTTTTTTTCTGAAAAGGCACCAAGTCATTTCCAGTATCCCACAGCCTGCGGTAGAAGACTGCTTTGAATAATCCGTGAAAGGGAGGGGAATTCTCCTGACCAGTGAAGGCTGGTAAAAGCCGCTGTTTACAGGACCAATATATTTGATTAAATCAGCATCTTACTGCAAGGAAATATTCAGTTGCCAGTAGGAATGTTGAGATAAGTGTTTTCAGGAATCCAGGGTACGGCTCATGACGCAGTGCATGGCGCCTGCTTAGATTAATTACAATTAAATTCCAAATGCTTGATTAGCGCTGCAATTTTATGCAAGCAGTAGCGATGTATGATGATGCATTGTGGACTTAGGGATGCCTTATAGCAGAGATGTCAGGATTACCATGCTCCTTCTCCGGCCACCCCCCCAGCTCACCCACAGGTCTCATCTTCACTCCAGTTCCCTGCCTTCTGCCATCCCACGGCTTAGCTCTCTAACACTGACACAAAGGACGGTTGGACTCGATCTTAAAGGTCCCTTCCAACCTAGGTGATTCTATGACAGTGCTTGAGTGTTCAAAGCATGGCTAATACAAAATTTGCAGAACTCCTGACTAAATGAGAGTGCCTTCATTTAAACAAATGACATGAGCCTTTTCAGGATATGAACATTGCAACTGTTCACTGAAAGCCCATCTTAATCCTTCATTATTTATCTAACTGTGCCTGCAAAGTGACAGAAATCAGTAAACCCCAAAGAAAACCTTTGTGCAGTCAAGAATGACTACAAGTTCATTCATTTTGCTCAGGTGCAAGAATATGACCATTAACCGTACTATTGTAACTTCGACTAGTTGCCACCTCTTGCCCACAAAGACTCAGGCTGGGAACTCTCTCACCTAACTTTAGAGAAATACAGTGTAGATAAATACAGTTGAATTTGTTCCTTTCATAACCAATGTAGAGAAACGGTCCCTCTGGGACACAAAGCATCTCATCCTAAGGTAGCTGAAAGAGAAAGGCAAATAGCAGTCTGGAAGGACCCATTTCTCCCCACTGGCTATAAAAACAACAGAGTGACCCATTCAGGTGCGGGTGAGAGTCCTGAAGTTCAAAAAGAAGAATCCCAGCCAGTATGATCGGAAATGGGGTCTTGCTCAGCTCTAGGCTTTCACCTGGATTAGAGTATCCAGTTCAGGGTCCCCAGCACAGAAGAGCAATGTACTGGAGGGAACCCAGGAAAAGCCATGAAGATAGTCAGGGGGCTGAAGGACATGGGATACAAGAAGAGGTTGAGGAAACTGGGTTTATTTGGTCTTAAGAAGAAAAGGGTGAAGGAAGGAGGAAACCTTACTGCTATCTACAGCTAATTAATGTAATTGAGGGTGTAAAAAAGACAGAGCCAGACTCTTCTCAGAGGTGTAAAGGGATAGCATGAGAGGAAACAGTTGCAGCAAGGGAAATTTCAGCTTGGTATTAAGAAAGAAAGAAAGAGCACCATGAAGGTTATCAAAATACTGCAACAAGGGACCAGAGTGTTTGTAAAATCTCCTGTCTTGGAGATACTCAAAACCCACTGGACAGGTCCCTGGGCAACCTGATCTAGCTGATCCTGCTTCAAGCAAGAGGTTGGACTTGATCACCTTCAGATGTCTCCTCCAGCCAAAATTATTCTGTGACTTGCAAAGACAACTAGAGATTTTACATCAGGTCTCAAAGCATTAGTCTTAAAGGCATGATATTCTAAAAAGAATAAATGGATCCCGTTTATTCACTTGCTTGTCATGATTACTACAACTGATAGTTTCAATCTTTTCTCCATTGATGAGAGTTTTTTGTTTTAACTGAAAATTGAAACACCCTTGGAATCCCATAGCTCTGGGATATGGTCCTTAAGAATCCAAAACATGTTCCACAAGTATGATTACAATGGTTGGCAATACTGGGGATTGCAGGTAACACTTGGTATTTGCAGTGCAGTAGTAACAGTGCTGAGTTACCTACAGAGAGCTCACTGCTCTTGGCTGTATTTTAGCTCTTTTTGACAGAGTGAATTAGTACACGACAAGCACTGTACCTCAACGCCTGAGCGATGCATTTCCATACTAGTTCGCAAGCCACAAAACAGGTATACCACCCCCACCCCCCACATGTTTTTTTTCCATGGATAAGGTTTAAAGTGTATTAACTTCATGGGTTCCTTCCAGTGACGTCCATTAACTGACTCCCACTCTGAACAGAACTGTCTTCTCTCACTGCCAGTTGTTTGACAGCTGGCGTATGCTGCATTAGAAGCGTGCCTAAAAAATTGAGTTTATTCAAAATATAACCCCCTTTTTTAGGATGTGGAGGGTCTGTTAATAGAAAAGCTCAACATTTACAACACCGAGGTGCAAAGGAAGTGCAGTCAGTTAGCAGAGCTTAGAAGATGCCCATTTGAGAGCACAGCGACCTTTATACATCTTGTGTATTAATTTTTAGCAGCAAGGTCTAGAGGCAGAATGAGAATGGGAATATCAATTTAGGTGGACTGAAAAAAAAATAAGAAACAAATTACAAGCATCACATTTTATTGAACATTCAGTATTCCCATTCACAAAACAAGACTATATTCTACGTTCATAATAACTTGAAGCTAATGAAGCACAGCTGCTTTATATGCTCCAGAAATAGATTAAGACACAACAGGATGTTCAGTAATTATGTTAAAAAAAGCAAATTCCTTAATGTAACTATATCAGTTAGTCTAAGGAAAAAAAACCCCACATGCCGAAACTGGCTCTGTACTGTTGCTATCCTTGTAGTTCTTTTGGATTAACACATTCTCTTACCCTAGATTCAAAAGAGTAAAAGCAAGGATGATGACAATTAAATCTCCAGACTCTGTCCTGAGCTGTCTGTATGAATGTGTGCTGAGTCTGAATTTGCATCCTTTCCTATGTAAAACTCAATTCAAAAAAGCTATGAGAAAATGTACTTCAGCAGCAGCTACAGTTATGTAAAGTACTGATACCTATTTAGAATATGTTTGTATTTAAGTCAGTTTTGAAAACTGAAGCTGTAGCTGTTTAAAAAAAAGGAAAACATATGAACATTTTGCCAAAGTTTTCCAAACACCTTTAATTTACGCCTCATTTTTCATACAGTAGTGTGGTGTCCAATATTTCCCAAAATGAATACATTTGTAATTTAAGGGGGAAAAAAGTAACAGAAAGATACACAACTTTTGTAAATATTAAGAGGAAAGTATTTGTAGCTTCATATTATCATATAAACCAGTCCTGGATTGTAGACATAATATTTCTGACATTTGAGTTTTCCTTTGACCTTTGCAGCTCAAAAATTTCTTTTTAAAAGACTTCATCTTATTTTCCAGTCACTTTTTAAATTGCCGTTATGCCAACACCTTTGATGTGCATCACCTTTTACTCAGATTAGGTCAGATCCTGCTCCAGCTCTGGCAGTGTAAATCTGGTCCAGGTGACCTCATTTAAAATTACTACAGACTTGCATGGGTGTAATTTAACACAGAGCTTGGATCTCTTGCTATATCAGTACCCCTTTTAAACACCACTCCTTTAAGGTCTTGACAACTTGGAGATTTAAATGCTGAGAATTATCTCCCAGTCCAACATAAACAGAGCTTTATTTTAGTTCTTAGCTGGTTTTCCATTAATAATCCATACAGTTTGCAATGGTACACATGCTGTTGGCAATGATGTAAACCTAGAAAAGATGTGCAATGTGCACTTGCAGCCCAGAAAGCCAACTGCATCCTGGGCTGTATCAAAAGCAGCGTGGCCAGCAGGTCGAGGGAGGTGATTCTGCCCCTCTGATCCACTCTCGTGAGACTCCACCTGCAGTACTGCCTCCAGCTCTGGAGCTCCCAACATAAGAAGGACATGGACCTGTTGGAGCGGATCCAGAGGAGGGTCACCAAGACGACTGGAGGGTTAGAGCACCTCTGCTATGAGGACAGTCTGAGAGAGTTGGGGTTGTTCAGACTGGAGAAGAGAAGGCTCCAGGAAGACCTTACAGCAGCCTTCCAGTACTTAAAGGGAGCCTACAAGAAAGATGGAGAAGGACTTTTTACAAGGACCTGTAGTGATAGGACGAGGGGTAATGGCTTCAAACTGGAAGAGGGGAGATTTAGAATAGATATTAAGAAGAAATTTTTCACTCTGAGGGTAGTGAGACACTGGTCTAGGTTGCCCAGGGAAGTTGTGGATACCCCATGCCTGGAAGTGTTCAAGGCCAGGTTGGATGGGGCTTTGAGCAACCTGGTCTAGTGGAAGGTGTCCTTGTCCATGGCAGGAGGTTTGGAACTAGATGATCTTCAAGGTCCCTTCCAACCTAAACCAGTCTATCATTCTATGAAGATCCAGTGAAGTCACTGGAGAAATATATATGTAAAAAGGACAACAGAGAGCAGGAAGACTCCTAGTATAACACGTCTACCATGCTCATACATACACAGGCCCACCTATTACTATCATTTATGCATATTTAATGCAAGAATCAGCTGCTTACTTTACTTTTTTCATTATTAGGGATAATGAATCAGAGGCCTTAGATCCTAAGGAGATGCAAAGGTAGCAAGTGTTTGGTATGAAGATACACTGAACAGAGCACTGTAATGACTTAAAAAAAGCTCAACATGAAAATTCTAAGGGTTCTTGTTTATGATCACAGGTAGATAGAAATGGAGTGGTGAAAGGAACAACAGGTCCCATCCTTCTCCCATAGGTTAGAATCACAGAATCATAGAATTGGTTAGGTTGGAAAAGACCTTTAAGATCATTAAGTCCAACTGTAAACCTAACACTGCCAAGTCCACCACTAAACCATAGAATCGCAGAATCATAGAATCTTTTATGTTGGAAAAGACCTTTAAGACCATCTAGTCCAACCATTGACCCTACTTTACCAGGTCTGCCACTAAACCATGTCTCTAAGCACCACATCTACACGACTTTTAAACACATCTAGGGATGGTGACTCAACCCCCTCCCTGGGCAGCCTCTTCCAATGCTTGATAACTCTTTCAGTGAAAAATTTTTTCCTAATGTCCAGCCTAAACCTCCCCTGGCGCAACTTGAACCCGTTTCCTCTTGTCCTATCGCTAGTTACTTGGGAGAAGAGATCAGCTCCCATCTCACTACAACCTCCTTTCAGGTAGTTGTAGAGAGCAATAAGGTCTCCCCTCAACCTTCTCTTCTCCAGACTAAACAATCCCAATTCCTTCAGCCGCTCCTCATAAGACATGTTCTCCAGACCCCTCACCAGCTTTGTTGCCCTTCTCTGGACACGCTCCAACACCTCAATGTCCCTCCTATACTGTGGCGCCCAAAACTGAACACAGTACTCAAGCTGCGGCCTCACCAGCGCTGAGTACAGGGGCACGATCACTTCCCTACTCCTGCTGGCCACACTATTCTTGATACAGGCCAAGATGCCATTGGCCTTCTTGGCTACCTGGGCACACTGCTGGCTCATGTTCAGCCGGCTGTCCACCAGGACCCCCAGATCCTTTTCTGCCAGGCAGCTTTCCAGCCACTCCTCCCCAAGCCTGTAGCGTTGCCTGGGGTTGTTGTGACCCAAGTGCAGGACCCAGCACTTGGCCTTGTTAAACCTCATGCAGTTGGCTTCAGCCCATCAATCCAGTCTGTCCAGGTCTCTCTGCAGAGCCTTCCTACCCTCAAGCAGATCAACACTGCCGCTTAATTTGGTGTCATCTGCAAACTTACTGAGGGTGCACTCAATCCCCTCGTCCAGATCATCAATAAAGATATTAAACAAGGCTGGCCCAAAAACTGAGCCCTGAGGAACACTGCTCGAGACCTGCCGCCAGCTGGATTTAATGCCATTCACCACAACTCTCTGGGCTCGGCCGTCCAGCCAGTTTTTAATCCAGCGAAGAGTACATCTGTCTAAGCCATGGGCTGCCAGCTTCTCTAGCAGAATGCTGTGTCCCCCAGCACCACATCTACACGTCTTTTAAATACCTCCAGGGATGGTGACTCAACCACTTCCCTGGGCAACCTGTTCCAATGGTTGGCAACACTTTCAGTGAAGACATTTTTCCTCATATCCAATCTAAACCTCCTCTGGCACAACTTAAGGCCATTTTCTGTCATCCTATCACCTGTTACTTGGGAAAAGAGACTGACACCCGCCTCGCTACAGCCTCCTTTCGGGTAGTTGTAGCAGAGACGGCCAGAAAGAGTATGGATATCTTCTGCTCAGGCCCCTCACTTTACAGTTGAGCATTAATGCAAACTCTATGCGGGGCTAGAGTCTGCAGTTTATATACTCCATTCCTATGTATGTCCTGTATTCCGCCAGCAGCTGCAACCTGGGGGTAGGAATCACGTCAGCATCCTACCTGCACCTGAGGCAATCATGAATCAGAGCCCTTGGGACTGCTTTGATCCAGCAGGGAATGCAATGCAATCCTACAATCACATTCTCGTCATGACAGTTTAATGGTTCATAGAAATAAGTGTTCACTACACTCTTAAAGCAGCGTGGGTGCTCACAGCAGACAGAAACAAATCTATTTCTAAGATAGAAAAAATGAAATATTAAAAGAAAAAAATATTGCAAGAAAAAATAGGTAATTAAAAGTTATTTCTTAAATCTGACAAGCCTTTAACTTAGACAGCCTTGCCATAATAGAACCATAAAAGACTCATAAAGTGGCTATGGAAACTTTTATCAGATAGATACAAGATTTCATTGACAAGAGAACAAGAGCCAACAGATGAATGAAGCTTAGTTCCATAACATTTGTAAAATCTTTGAAAGTTTAATGTACTCTATAAAAGCTAAATATTATTACCAAAGTCAAAGGAGACAAATCCTATGTGTATCTCCATTTATAGGAGCGGTCAGAGGGCTAACCCGGAAATTAATTTCTCAGATGCTAGTAATGGGGAAATGGAAAATTTTCATGAGAAACAAAATAATGTTTGCAAATACTCTGATTTAATCTCAGTAGCCGTCCCAATATCTCCCACATCCCCTTCCATTGCTTTCTGTCCTTTCCTTTCCCAAGTAGGATAACAGGTCTGGAAGGTCAATGGCTTGGAGGGATATATGTATGAAACCATCATCCTAGGCTTCCTGGAAGCACTAACATGAGCTCAGTGCTCCAATTCCTTCTTTTCTAGCCCTCTGCAGAGCTATCTGTAGTCAGCTCTGCAGTGGCCGTGTAATCCTCAGATATTCCTTACATAGCAGATTTGACACTAAATCACTTCCACATTGCAGTCCTATTGATGAAAATTTTCCCACTTTGTTCAGAGCAAATTTGGGAAACAGATATGGTTATGTCTTATGGTTCTAGGGCTGCAACAAATTGATTTATTCATTGATTGATTGATTTATATAATATCTACCTACACTGGTACATTATTGTGGAAAAAATTCAGAGGAATTAGACTTCAATATCTAGGTTTTATATCTAAGCTAATACATATCTAGTATACATATACGTATGTGCAATACATCTAATTTATATGGATTAGGAAATGACATAGAAATTCCTTCAACAGGCAAACAAAAAGACCTGCCCTTGCTTCAGAGAGATAAAAAGAACTAATTTACTTATCAACCAGGGGAAGCAGCAACATTTGCAACGGGAAGTTAGAGAGAGTCAGGAGGACATGTAAAAGCATCTACTAAAACGTAATGTGTTCGTTCTGCTCAAAATCCCGTTTGTCAAGTCTTTTAATACAAAAGGAAGCATTAAGTTTGCTCATCACCCCAGATATTGCATATTTCTGTGATTTTCTTACGCCTCACCACAGACATTAGTTGCTCCTCACTCAAGAAGACCACCATTTCTTTTCATCACTACAACAGCTAAAGCCGGAAAGGGAGCTGCCATTCTCTACAGTGCACCAGGAGGGTGTACAGGGTGAAACCACCGCCCCTCACATCGAATCAAGGCCACAGGCAGAAGAGATGCACAAAGGAAGTTATGCGAGCCACGGTTAGGAGATAGGGAGAAAAGAATAAAAAACATGAGAAAGTGGTGAAAGACAGCAGGCAGTGGTGATGAGGCTGCGCATCAGAGCAGCTCAGAGAAAAAAACCTCTTAACCCTGGAAGGAGAAGGTAAATGGAGTCCCCGTGAGTGGCCAAGAGGAAGGAGGAATGTGGCTGTACCCCTACTCCAGGCTGGATGTGACCCTTAAAATTTCACACCCTCTTGGGACAGGCAGTTTCCCCTCTAAGGGCTTAGAAACCAGAACTGAAAGTAAAACACGGCACCCATTTACGATATTAGAACATCAAGGAGTGCTGGGGATCTGACTCATATTTTGAACACGTAATAATGGCAATATTGTGACACTAACAGCTCCAATTTACTATAATGGAATCCTCACGGTACGCGTGGTGGAAGAACACAGCTGCAAACAGTTTCATGGGGAGTGTTACGTGTTTCTTTATTATTTAGGTTGGTTCAATGGCTCAGTCCTCTTTCAGATGAAGATAATGGGAAGAAAAACTCTATTTACTTGATGATTGTGTACCCAGGCATTATTGGAATCTACAATAAAAGGTATTATTAGTCACTTTTATTACTGATCAACATTTTCAAACCAGAGCCTGGAGTAAGATCCAAATCCATATTAAGGGTTTTTAAGCACATTTGGCCCAATTTGATACAGTTGCCATTAAATTTTATATAAGCAGCCATTAAACATTTAAATGGCTTCTCCAAAATTTGATCAAAACCACAGAAGAGATCTACTGTTGGATGTAGAACTCTGTGCAATCAGATATTAGAAATTAGGCAGGACGATCTTCACCTGCAAAGTTTGGTTCCAATACAGTTCCCAGCTTCCCCAAAAGTCACAGAATTTAGGGTCATTTGGAGGTTCAGAGGAAAGGCCTTATGATGGGAAGCTGTGGATGGAATTTAAATTGAAATGATTTATACCCTGTTTTATTTTATGCCGACCTTTAGTGCTCCTCCACAAAGCCAATTCCAACATAAATGTAAATGTGTCAGCACTGCATGAGCAGTGTCAATGCATTTGTCCTTACATAGATGCAGTCACTGAAGGACCTCTACCAACGTCACTCTTCCCATGCAAATCTGCGTCCCTTGGACTCAACGTAATACGCTGTTTGTGTCCAGAACTTCTCTACCAGCAACAGACAAAACGTATTATCTCTAAATTACAGGCAGCTCTCATGGAGCCCAAAAGATGGCGAAGTGAAGGTAAGAAGCAGCTGAGAACTAACAACCCCAAGTATAAAGCCAGTAGGAAATCAAGTCCATCCTTCTCGTTGCTTTGACAGCTGTAATCCTTGCTGAACCCTTTTGCCACTTTGGACACAGGGATGCCACTAATAATACCTTTTAAGTAATTCCTTCTGTTAGCTCTGCTTTACAGTCCCTCTTTATTAAATTACTGCCTATCCTTTTTTATATCTGTTTTCAAAACAGAGGAACGCAAGGGTAGGATGTATCAAAGCAAATAATAGGCCATGGTTCAGCTGCCCCAGGCTACACTGCAGACCGAACAAAAAGGCTGCTAAACTGCCTGTCACCAAAATCACCCTGATCTAGGAGTACCACAAGTACAATTCATGTAAAAAAAATCATGTTACTAAGAAAATATTTGCTATTCCAATGCACAGAGCCACTATTGACATAACCAAATTTTATCTTCTGTCATTACAGATCCAAGCTTTTAAACCTTTTTTTCTTTAAAATACTGGACAGCATCATGATCTTTAAGATCAAGAAGTCTGGTTAGTGTTTTCCAGAGCATATCCAACTCCAACCACTCTTCCTTACCCTCCTCTTCATCAATCAAATGTTATATACTACGCTTAAAAGCATGAAGCAAGGCTGCACCTACTTTCCCTGGAGGAGATGGTTGCTATTGGCAGCCAGTGCACAGGGAACCCATATCAGCATCTCCTTGGCCTCCAGGCTGCTGTTGAGGGTCTCTGCTTATACTCAGGGCAGCATTTAGTCTGTGGCAGGTCCTCCTCTTCCACTACTTCCCAAACGCCACTGCTCTCCCACTATCACTACCGATACCGAGGGGTTGCGTATTCTGGTACCACAGACCTAAGCGACACCTGGTTCAACGATTTAGGTGAAAGAGGTTCTCCTGTCTTTCTGAAATGTTATACAAGCTGCTATTTAATGACCACTGGCTGGTTGTTTTGCAAAGTAATGGCTACAGTTGCAAGTACGGGACTTTACTTGTCTTAAAGAACTACTTTTTTATCTCTAGTTTTATGATTTCCACCCTTTGTAACACACACCTCACATTTCAGCAAGTCTCTGCCGTGCACTAATATTTAGGAAAAAAAAACCAACCAAACAAACAAACAAACAAAACAATCTGCAATGAATCCCACAAGGTTGCCTGAAGGAGGCGTACCATGTCATCACATGATTTAGGACCTTCCCACTGCTGGCTTGCCAAGAACACTTAAGATTATACCTCCCAAAACACATCTGCTCTTCACAGCCTCTTCCCCACATGCAGCAGAAAAATGCTGCATTTCCTGTCAAGCCCTAAACCGCAGATTAAAGACGGCAGCAGCAACAAGCATGACCTACTCGAGGTTTCATGAATCCAGTGGTATACACTGCTTCTGGCCGTTGAGGGGCTGCTGAAGATGCCACAGCACAGACCAGGCTCTCCGGCACGCGTAGCTCGTGCCACACAGAGCAAAGCCAGGCACTGCCGGCAGCGATGCTCGGACCCCATCCTTGTGGGATGGATGCTGTAGCCCACCAGCGGCAAGTACTGCTTCTGTGATAGGATGAGGTGGATGGAATTTTCACATTTTCCCATGAAGAACTGGAGTTTAAATGTACAAAAATAGAAGAAGGGGAAGATAGGTCGGAGTTTTTTGACTCTCTGGTCTTCAACATTTAATGCTTTGAAATAATTGTGTTGCTCATTTTTGCCTGAATGGATGTGTCACACAGCTAAAGTTTAACAGAGAAATTCCACCCTGCGGATTTTGCGTGTGAAATGATCTGTTTGGTAGTGGCTAGGCAACGCTTTCTGAAACAAACATTACATGTACCCCAGAGGAATTATTTTTTCTATGGAGAAGTATCTTCTGACCATCTCCTAGCTCATACTTTTCCATAGTTAAGAGTAGCTTCATCACTGCTGCTAGTGAGCACGTGGGGCTTTGCGGTGCTGCATTCAGGTTTGGGGTGCAGTTTCTTTTAAAATGGAGCTAGATGTGTTTGCTGTGCTGAGCCCCCCCAGCCCAGCCCCTGCTTCTGAGAAACCAGGCACATCACCATGAACAGCTTTAGCTCAGACCCCCACAAGTTCATAGCCAAAGTCAAATCCTTGATTGGGTTGAGCGTTGGGGTGGTTTTTGTTTATAAAATAAAACTGAAAGGAAAGGGGGAGGAACAGAGCCAAGTAGCTGTGTCCTCGTAAACATGGGTGGGTTGCCATTCAATGATAAACAGTACACTAAAGTATGTGCGACGTTAATCTGCTCATCCCCCTAGTGATACTCTACTCTTCTTTGTGTTTTGTTATCAGTGAAGAATACTAATTGCTGAATGATACAAAGGTCCCTACACAGCTATCAGGCATTAATGACCTCCGCTTACTACGCTGTGCTGGAGCTGAACCACTGAGCTGCAGTGAAAGGCCACGTGCTCTTATTAATCCCCCCTATAAAAGTTGCAGTCAGAGAAGGCATCATAGTCTCCATAGAAACAACTGAAAAAAATCTCCATATATATCACAAATAACTGAAAGGGCTCCTGTTGGAAATCTTGAACTGCGGGTGCAGCCCAGGGCCTTTCCCCACCACCCCCATGTCCCAAGACCCCCTTTCAGCCCAGCCTGGGTCCACCAGTCCCCGCCCCAGCGCTGCTGTAGGATGCCGGTCTCCAGCTCCACCCCAGCAGTAAATCTGGTGCCAAGGAGATGCGAATTTGTGCAGTGGTGCTAAACGCACACCGAGCCCTGCAGCGCTTCTGCGGAAAACAGAAATATCACAGATGAACAGCATCAGCACAGGGAAAACAGAGCCCTGAACAGCGTAATCAGGTCCTCATGCTCACACTTGGTTTTGAGGAGGCGGGAAGGGAAGAGGCACAGCTCTCATCAGGGCAAAGACTGCAGCAACCACATCTGCTATTGTGCTAGTTTCTTCCAGAAAGAGAAAACCAGCCACGTGACAGGAAAACCAGGGGACATCTGCGGGCTTTAGTATCACCAGGAGAGAGAGCACGAGGGGAAGAGGGCTCCGTAGCAGCAGAAGAGGGGTCACATCAGACACAACTCAGAAAGGGATCTGAATCTGAACCAGGAGCAAAGAGTAGAGAACTGAGGAGTAGCTTTGTCAGGAGGACACCCTTGTTCTCTATGTCCTCTCACTAACCAGGCTTCCTCTGGAAGACACTGAAAAAGAGAGGTAGAGCTCTATTTGTCTAAGGAAGCATGAATGGGTAAGCAAGGCAGACCTGGAAGATGTTTAAGGATAGAGGTCATTATGGGCCAAAGAATATGTCTGTTTCCCACCAACAGAGATGTCTTGCTTGGAGATATCTGCTTGGAGTTCTGTGCTGCTGAGCCAGAATTGCTATGGCATCTGGGTTACCCTGAGCATCTCTGCATGCTCCTGAAGATGCTGAAACGTGCCCATCACAGGCATCTACCACTTCCATTTGAGGGCCATTTCACAATCATATATATCAGTCTTGTCCTCAAAGAATTTTTTCTTCCCTATGTTCTCCTTGATACTTTTTACCCTTTATACCCTTTGTGTCACCTTGAAGGTGACACGGTTGAGAGCCCAGCTGAAGCGCCTCTACACCAATGGGCCACAAACAGGAGGAATTGGAAGCCACCATGCTGCTAGAAAGCTATGACCTAGTTCCCAATACTGAAACTTGGTGGGACAAATTCCATGACTGGAGTGCAAGTATTGATGGCTACAGGCTCTTCAGAAGGGACTGGTGAAGAAGAAGGGGTGGAGGCCTTGCCAATCTGGCCCAAACCACGACAGCCCTCTACATCGAAATGGATAGAGTGTGAAGAGCAGGTTGAAAGCTTATGGGTAAGAATTAGAGACCAAGGCATTAGAGACAAAGGGAACCTTGTGGTTAATGTCTACTACAGGCTGCCCAATTGAGGGGAGCCTATTGACAAAGGCTTTTTACTCCAGCTACAGGAGGCATCGTGCTCACAGGCTCTCGTCCTGCTGGGAGACTTCAACCACCCCAACATCTGCTGGAAAAGTAGCACAGGGAGGTGTAGGCAATCCAGGAGACTCCTGGAGTGGATTGAGGATAACTTCTTAAGCCAGGTAACAGACAGCAGTACCAGGGGGTATGCGATAGTGAACCTTTTGGTCACCAGCGCAAGTGAGCTAATCAGTGACGTCAAGATTGGAAGCAGCCTGGGCTGCAGTGATCATCCACTGGTGGAGTTCGCAGTCCTGAGCGTCTGGGGAAGAGTAAAGTCAGGACCCTGAATTTTAGGAAAGTAAAATTCCAGCTCTTCAAGGAGTTAGTCAATAGGACCCCCTGGGAAACTGCCCTCAGGGACAAGGGAGCAGAACAGAGCTGGAAGATCTTTAAGGATGCTTTCCACACAGTGCAAGAGCTCTCAAAACTCAAGTGTAAGAAATCAGGAAAGGAGGGCAAGAGTCCAGCATGGCTGAGTAGAGACCTGTTGGTCAAACTAAAAGGCAAGAAGGAAATTCCCAGGCAGTCGAAGCAGGGACAGGTACCCTGGGAGGAATATAGGGATGCTGCCTGGTTGTGTAGGGATAGGGTCAGGAAGGCCAAGGCACAGCTGGAGGTGAACTTGGCAAGGGATGAAAAGAATAATAAGACGGGCTTCTACAGGTATGTCAGCCAGAAAAGGAAGGTCAAAGAAANGGCAAGTCCTGCCTGACCAACCTAGTGGCCTTCTATGGTGGAGTGACTACATCAGTGGACAAGGTTGTCATGTATCTGGACTTCTGTAAGGCCTTTGACACGGTCCCCCACAACATCCTTCTCTCTAAATTGGCGAGATACGGACTTGATGGGTGGACTATCCAGTGGATAAGGAATTGGTTGGA
>VYXH01002931.1:168319-218129 GCA_013397275.1 Burhinus bistriatus | reverse complement strand
GTATTTATAGGCATTGATGAGATCCCCACTCTGAGCCTTCTCTTCTCCAGGTTAAAAAAACCTAAGTCCTTCAGCCTTTCCTCATAAGAAAGATGTCCCAGCCCCCTAATCATCTTTGTAGCCCCCTGCTGTACCTTCTCCAGCAGTTCCCTGTCCTTCTTGAACTGGGGAGCCCAGAACTGGACACAATACTCCAGGTGTGGCCTCACCAGGGCAGAGGAAAGGGGGAGGAGAACCTCCCGTGTCCTGCTTGCCCCACTCCTCTTGATGCACCCCAGGATGCCATTGGCCTTCTTGGCCACAGGGCACATTGCTGGCTCATGGTCATCCTGTTGTCCACCAGGACTCCCAGGTCCCTTTCCACCAAGCTGCTTTCCAGCAGGTCAGCCCCTAACCTGTACTGGTGCATGGGGTTATTCCTTCCCAGGTGCAGTACCTTACACTTGCCCTTGTTGAACTGCGTGAGGTTTCTCTCTGCCCAGCTCTTCATGCATCTTTCCAAGGGTTTTTTCCTAGCTTTTCCGGTTTCTTGATCTCCATTCTTCTTCTGTTTATTATTTTGTTTTACAGCAGCAACTGCAGTCTTCATCAAATTGAGGGTTTCATTGTGTTAAGAACTTTGGGAATGCAGTGCAAACTGCAGTGCAGTCCAATGTCCTTGGGCCAATACCTATGACATTAAAAGACACATCTATGACGTAACGGACACATCTAATGTTGATCATCATTAAGGTGGATTGCTGCTCTCTAAGACACTCACATGGCTACCACTTCTGCTTTGAGTGTTTCATAACGTCATCTGTAACTTATCAAATATCTTCAATTATGTGAATATTGAGGAATCCCAACTACAAGACTTATATATGTAGTTGCTTAAAAGACTTTATTTTGGACAAAACAGCATAAAATCATTCAGGCAATCTGCATCAAAATGGGAACTGAACCTCAGCCAAAACTTCAAACTGATGAAATTACCTGTAGAATTTCCTGTGTGCTACTCAAATACCTTTTAAAACTTTGTTGGCTAAAATTCAGTAGATAGAACTATTTTTTTTCCCCAAATGGCATTTTAAAAATCTTATAATAATCAAAAATGCCTTCCAGGAGTGATTGGCATTTTAGCAAGTGCCAATGGAACATTTCGCTTTACGTTTGGGATCCTTCTCTCCAATGAACAAACTGCAATGAATTTTGTTTAAAAAGAACAACTAAGCAACATTTGGTCAAATTCGGAACACATAAAAATCTCAAATGAAGTAACTGTTCAAGGGGGGGAAATTTACTGTTTTCTGGAGCTTAGAAGGATGGATGTCTCATCCTGATTTGTATCTCTGAGATCGAAGTAAATTCTCAGTCTTCATAGAAAAGATGACCGGATCATCTATCATTTTATCCCAGCAATAAAAACCTTATCCATTACACAATAAATGATAAGACTGTTGTGGTGAATGTTAAGGAACATGATAAATCAGGGGTTTTATGTATAAGCCGGTGGAAAAGAACGTGTGTTTGGATGAGAAGCATTGAAAAGGTATATTTGATAAGAGACTGCTGCCCCAAATTCCTAATTACAGTCAAGTACACCAAGTCCAACAGAAGATGAGCCAAGACTCACTAGTTAGAACGAAAATTTTTAACAGGCAAAGTTTTTTCTTAGCCTTGCTGAATATGAGTGGGACAGATTCCCAGGACACCAGACAGCCCATCACTGTGTGTTGGAGTCCGGGGCAAGTGACAATGGCACGATAGTAACATTTGAAGGACAGAGGTTCCTGCTGCCTCTGACAAGGATGCTCAGCTTCCTGCAGTGGTTGCACTTGTTCATTCTTGAGAGAATAAAGTGGAAGCTGAATGTCATCTGGTTCAGGCTTTAATTGGAAGGAGTTGAGGGTTGGACGGCTGAGGGTAAAATGGTGCTTTAGCATCGGAGTGATCCTGGAGGCACTTTCAAGGAGTGCTTACCAGATGCCTCAGGGAGATGGAATGAAAGAAAAGATTGCAGGAAAATAAATCACCTAAAAAACTTTAAGGTGGGAACAGTTTCTGAGTGTAGTGTGGGAGATGTAGAATTATTATTGGTGTCAATATTTTGTTGGCTTGTCTATGACATTAGCTGAAAGAGAAATAATTAATAGGATTATGTTCATGTGGAAAATGATGGTGGTGGTGTATCAGAGATGATGTCCCTTGGGAAGGCTGAGGAGTGAAGGAACTCATCTGTAGGGTCAGAAAAAAATTGTCTTCCACGTTAAAACACTGCAAAGTGCAGGGTTAGGAGATAGTACTCTGCAGTGATCTGCATGTGAGGTATGGATGGTTTTACATGGCACTGTTGTACAGTAATATAGGAAAAACCTTTGAGAAGTGTGTTTTGATGTTGATTTTGGTGCTGTAACTACTAATACAGAAACACGAATACTCATTATGGAAATTTAGCATGAGCCCACACCTTGGTTATGTCATTGCATTTAAATCACACAGATAAAATTAAAAACCTCTTTAGTACTTTAATGCTCTTTATACACAACTCTTGCCTAGTGGCAATGATCCTCTTCTGAGAAGGGGTAGGACAACAAGTTGTCTGTGTACAGAATACAGAAAAGATGTCACTTGCATCGTGTTTCCTTGATATTGCAGAAATGGATCCCTGGAAAACAGCAGGCAAAGACTCTTGACACTCAAATCTGAGAGATATTATTTTTCACTTCCCCTTTGGACAGTTGTTTTAAGTGAGACAACAGGAGGGCTGATGTGACTGCAGAGGTGTTTTCCTTACAGGTACTTCCATCTTCCACATTATGACTGAGGCAAGGCTGGCTAAGCCCCTACCTAGCTTAAATTGACGGGTTCGATCATGTTGTATTGATAGAGATTTTGCTCCTCCTCCTCCTCTTCTGAGGTGCCTTTAAGTGTATGTGGCTTTTTTATATTTACGTGTGGGAGAACGCATATGAAGCTGAGACACAGAAATGCTGACTGACTTGCCCAAGAGCATACCACAAAGGAATATGAAGGACAGGAAAATAATTCAACCATCTTGACTTTGCAAGCTCTCCTCTAAATACCAAATCTCTTAGTAAATACTGTAAACCTTTTTTTTAGAGCTGTTAAAAAAAATAATACAGGGTTCACCCTGTGACAGCATCTCCTTTCCATGGTTTCTTTTGTTTTATCCTGCCTAGGTTATATTATTATGTACCTTCTTTACCATGTAGATTTAGAAGCTTTGTCAAAGGGACTTGAATGCTTTATTTTGAATACTTGTCTGCAGTAGCAAGGCTCCCACTCTTGCCAGAAATTTTTTAGGTGTAATTTGTTTGATTTTAGAGTACACTGATTTTCAAAGCATCATGTTACTTTTAAATAATTCTATCCAAAATCTCCAGCCCAGGTCAAACCAACAGACAAAACTGACCAAAATACCTGGTCACGTTACTGACAAACAGCAAAGGATGTTTTCCTCTCCTACTCCACCTCTTTCAAAACAACAAAAGAAAAGTTGTTGTTTCCAAAAAAAAAACATTTCACAGCAGGGGCGGGCTTTTTAAGACACAAATCTTGTCCATATGGTTGTCAGAGAAATTACCATAAATGCAGAGACAAGAATGAACTCCTCGTCAAACAAGACAATTATACGAAAACATCTGAATCAGTCAACTGCATAATGATTGTATAGGAAAGCAGCTTAACATTCTGTCAGACAAATGTCTTATTGACCACAGCCACAGCTGCTCTTGCTATTGCTGGTGTGCAGGAAGGTTGGAGTCAGTGGAGCTTCCCTCGGTGTTTGAAGCCTCCTGGTGCTCTGATTCTCCCGACCCTTATACATATATATTGAAGGAGTGTGTCCTTGCTTACATAGGGTGAAGGCGTGTTATAAGAGATCTCTCCCTGGCATACCTCCAGCTTGAAACACCTGCAGCAAATAAAGCAGATGTCCCAAATACTTACCAGTGCATTGAATTGTCTGAATGCCCCTGAATAAATTTTTGGCTCAAGTCCACCTGATTTACGATTGTCTGCAACTTAACTCCTGACATTCATTGTACAAGGCATTTCCTGCATTGCTGAGCAATTCTGAAAACAGATCAGAGGACTGAGGTACAACTGAGTAAGTGATGTGAATCTTCTGCCTTATCTAGCAGAGCCTCAATTCCCTTCAGAAGAAGAAAATATCAGTTAAGGTAATCTAAATCGTTAGTGCTTGGAAGATGATATCCTAAGCAGGGCAAGGGAGGTCTCCTCCTGTTACAAAAGTGTGCTGTCTCCCTGGGGCCTGGGTTAAGGACATCACTCGGAAACTTCCTAGCCTGGTACAGCCCTCGGACTATTACCCATTGCTGCTCTTCCATGTGGGTGGCAACGGAGCTGCAACACATAGTCCAAGGGAGATCAAAGGAAACTTCAGGGCTTTGGGACTATTGGCAAAGGAATCTGGAGGACAGGTTATTTTCTCCTCTCCCAGTTGCAGGCTGCAACATTGGAATAAACAGACCAGCCCAGTCTATTAATACATGACACTGTGGCTGGTGTCACCACCACAGTTTTGGGGTTTTGATAAGGGGGTGGCCTACACAACACCAGGTTTGCTGGCATCAGAGGGGATTCATCATTCTAAAAGGGGGAAGAGGGTCTTTGCTCACAAACCATCAAGGTTTATTGAAAGAGCTTTAAACTAGGCTTGAAGGGAGAGGGGGTCAATATCAGGCTTGCCCGTGACAAGCTGTGGGATCACATAACAAGATTAGAGGGACCGGATGTTAGTGAAGGCCCTCAGCCTGTTGCTCTGAGACATGCTGGTTACACTGCAGCATGCTTGAAGGCTTATGGAGATGAGCCAGGGGCTCCTGGAATAATACGAACCAAGGGGAAACACCAGTGAAATATCCCAAAAGAATTAAGGGATGATCTTCTAAGAAGGTGACACAGCCGACAGCCCAGCTGAAGTGTCTCTACAGCAATGAAGGCAGCATGGGCAACAAATAGGAGGAGCTGGAAGTCACCGTGCTGCTAGAAAGCTACGACCTAGTTGCCATTACGGAAACTTGGTGGGACGAATCCTATGACTGGAGTGAGGCTATTGATGGCTGCAGGCTGTTCAGGAGGGTTGCAGGCATTATCCTCTACATGAAGAAATGGACAGAGTGTGAAGAGCTGTCTCTGAAGAATAGCCATGACCAGGTTGAAACCCTATGGGTAAGAATAAGAGACCAAGGCAACAAAGGGAACTTTGTGATTGGTGTCTACTACAGGCCACCCAATCAAGACAAGCCCATTGATGAAGCCTTCTTAGTCAGCTCAGGAGGCATTGTGCTCACAGGCTCTCGTCCTGCTGGGGGACTTCAACCACCCCGATATCTGCCAGAAAGGTAGCACAGGGAGCTGTAGGCAATCTAGGAGACTCCTGGAGTGGATTGAAGATAACTTCTTAAGCCAGGTATTAGGCAGCCCCACTAGAGGAGAGGTGATACTGGACCTGTTGGTCATCGATTCAAGTGAGATAATAGGTGACACCAAGATTGGAGGCAGCCTGGGCTGCAGTGATCATGCACCGGTTGAGTTTGCAGTCCTGAGGGACATGGGTCAGGCAAAGAGTAAAGTCAGGACCCTGAATTTTAGGAAAGCAAACTTCCAGCTCTTCAAGGAGTCAGTCAATAGAACCCCCTGGGAAACTGCCCTCAGGGACAAGGGAGCAGAACAGAGCTGGCAGATCTTTAAGGACACTTTCCACAGAGCGCAAGAGCTCTCGATCTTCAGGTGTAAGAAATCAGGAGAGGAGGGCAAGAGACCAGCATGGCTGAGTCGAGCCCTAATGATCATACTAAAGGGAATGAAAGAGATGCACAGGCAGTAGAAGCAGGAAAAGGTATCCTGGGAAGAGTATAGGGATGCTGCCTGGTTATGTAAGGATGGGGTCAGGAAAGCCAAAGCGCAGCTGGAGCTGAACTTGGCAAGGGATGCAAAGAATAATAAGAAGGGCTTCTACAGGTATGTCAACCAGAAAAGGGCAGCCAAAGAAAGCGCACCCCCTCTGATAAGCAAGACTGGCAAATTGGTAACAACACATGAGGAGGAGGTTGAGGTACTCAGTAAATTTTTTGCCTCGGTCTTCATTGGCAACCTCTCTCCCCACAGCTCTCGAGCGGATGGATAGCAAGGCAGGGACTAGGGGAGAAAAGTCCCTCCCACTGTAAGAGAAGATCAGATTTGTGACCACCCAAGGAACACGAATGTAGAGAAGTCTATGGGACCTGATGCAATGCATCCCAGAGTCCTGAGGGAACTGGCTGATGTAGTTGACAAAACACTCTCCATGATATTTGAAAAGTCGTGGCAGTCAGGTGAAGTCCCCAGTGACTGGAAAAAGGAAAACATTGCACCCATTTTTAAAAAGGGTAGCAAAGAGGATCCTAGGAACTACTGACCTGCCAGCCTCACCTCTGTGCCTGGGAAGATCATGGAACCGATCCTCCTTGAAGCTACGCACTGGCACATGGAGGACAGGGACGTGATTTGAGACAGCCAGCACGGCTTCACCAAGGGCAGGTCCTGCCTGACCAACCTAGTGACCATCAGGCCACTCCTACATGAAGTCTTAGGTTAGATTTAGATTTTCTGAAAGCAAGGTCGTGCACTTAACAGCATCCATCATGACCATTACTGGATACTATGGTATATGAGATCACGAAATTAAAGAAAATTTAAATACTCTTCCATCCAAGACTGCTAGAATGTGGCTTCCAGCCAGGGGACTCAGAGAGATATCCTCCTATTGCCCGTCAAGCTGCGGCTTAGAGCAGTTTGTTATTTTTTCTATGAATTGCATTGGGAATCAATGAAACTTGTTTACGAAGGTTCAATTTATCAGTGTTATCTTAAATGTAAGTGCTGTGGTAAGTGTATATATATCCAATAATTCATGCTGTCACTGTGAATGAAATTCCATTGTGTCCATTTCCACTGACAAAGGGTGGCCAACTTCTCCCTGAAAAGAAAGGGCAATAAACACCACTGCTTAACGAGGGGAGAAGGCTTGAAACCAGTTTATGCTGTTGATTGGTATGGGCCATCGTTTGTTATTCTGTGAAAGAGTCAGCATGCCAGTCATAGGAAAGGATACGCAATCTCAAAACTGATTGTAAATTGCATCTGACTGATTGGCAAAGTAATCAGCTGAAGCTGAGGGAATCAACACTGGGCCTGCAGAGCACCTTCTCCTGCCGTCGGGTCACGCAGCTGCAGCAAGTCGAACAAAATGGCAGATCTTTCAGAGCACAAAAGAGCGTCGGCTTGACAGTCCAACCCCATGCAAACACTTCACTGAAGTATCACTGGGTGTTTTGTTTCCCCTGGTACTTGCTCTTGGCTAGTATCCATCCACTCAGAACCTCTTCAGATGCCTGCTTGTGCACTTTATACAGCAATTTTGTTTTATTGGGCATTCATTACAGTGCCCAGCTTCTGTGTAAAATCGCTGTGTACTTATTAGGAGAGATGTTGGCACTTGAATTACACTTTTTTCTCAAGAGGTTTCCCTGCTTTTTCACTTGCCCATTAAGTGACCATTAATGTGCACGAAAAGCATGGGCTCCTGGGAAATGATTAGAAAAGAGTTCCCTGCCGGAGTAATGATTTTGCTGAGTTTATTTTGATTTCTTGCACATAGTTGGTTAAACGTAAGTAGACTCAACCAAAAAATCATATTGGTAAGTTAAGCTCTGGGTGGGCAGTAGACATGGATAAAAATATATAATGTTTACCTCATGTAAAATATATATTTACAACACACACTTAAGCCTTTTGTGGAGGGCCTTCCTAGACAATGTGAATCTTCCACAATAGGAACTGAGTTAAAATTCATTGAAGCCTGGTGTGTAGAGTTGCTGAAATGTTGGTTGTGCCAACTAACATATTGTCCCTCCTCTCCAGACTGAAAAATAAGGGAGATGAATAATCCCTTAGAAACAGATCACTGGAGCCATTTCCTGAAACTCAGATATTTAGAAATTTTTCCTCGTGGATGTGCAGGCTTTGTTTGAGGTTGCTGCAATTGTTTAAATAGGAAGATGCAAGAAGACAGAAAACGTTGGCAGTGGTGAAGGCGTCTGCAGCTGAGCTATTAAGGCCATGGTGCAGAACTGCACGCTCTACCCACGCTGCTCAGGACTGGCTCCTTGTGGAGCACAAAGTGTGTGCTCACACCAGAGAGCAATTGGCCTGGCTCTCTTCCAGGTACTAGTAAGTGCACTTGGAAGACATATTTTTATACTTTTTCAACTGAAAGTGCACTGCAAAAAGGTTAAGTCCTCTACCACATCTCGGTAGAAGTACTAGACTTGGCAAAATCCAAATGGACATATTGTATACTTTGGATCATGGCAGCAGATGGATGGGATTGTGGAGAGGAAAAAGCACCATGGACCACTCCTTAGCAGTGCGGGAGGGAAAGAGGACCATCTGAAACACTTCTTCTGACTTTATTTTCAGAGGGAACTAATTGGTTCCTTCAAAAGCTAAGCCTGAGAGCTAGCCAATATGCGGAGAGTGATGTCCAGGGTCTTAGACTGATGGCCTGGCTTTGCTTTCATTAGCACAAGAGCAGATCAAGTAGATTGAAGCAGGTGATACAAAAAATTTAATGTAGATGCTTCAGACATTTCAGGTGTTTTACATTAGATTAGCTCTAGCCCGGTCTGCGGGCAAAACATACCCCGTAAACATGTAGCCTGAAGCTGTCCAAAACAAAATTATGTCCCTGAACATCATCTCTCAGAACAGAAGACCTTTCAACAGATCACCTTCAGAAGTACCATCTACCCTTTTATCTGTCTTATGGAGATGATGGTAAGAGTTTAGGGTTTTTTTTTTTCTTTCTGGTGTCATCCCCTTTAGAAGGTCTCACATATGTAATCAAGCTTCATTTTCCCTCTTGGCTGAGATCATGGCTTATGTCTGTCCCAGACCCTGGCTGTCCTGTTCTTCCTGATTCATGAGCAATACCACGGTGCTTGTCACCCAATTCCCCTCTCCTGCCAAGATCCTGGTTTGGTCATTTGACACAGACAGGTCCAGCAGGAAGGGGTAACTCATAAGTCTGCAGAATATGGTTTGGATGAAACTCTTGATGACCTGTCACCAATGTTCCTAGGCTTCTTTATGGCTCATTTTCATGCACCTTCTCTTTGTTGCACTGCTCTGTCCTAGTCAGAGGGAGGTTATGGATGTAGGAGCTGAGCTCAAGCTAGTGGAAATGTATTGTCCTCAGTGCAGAACTGGCAGGTGCAGAGAGGCAGAATTGAGGTCCTCTACTATAAGCTGTCACCACAACTTTGCAATGCATGAGCAAACTTTTGGGAACCCATACTTAAAATCAAGAGCATGATTTTCACAGATTCCCAAGCTGAGATCTCTGACACCTACTGGTTAATGATTAGCTAGTTTGAGATAGGTAAGTTGGCTGTGGTCAAGATAGTTGAGGTCTCCTTAGCTATCATCCAAATACTGTTCCTCTGATTGCCGACATCCACCTCCCTCTTATGTTAAGCCACCTAGCCCTTACTTTGTGTCCATCCCTGAAGTGTATGAGCATTGCTTGGCATGATCTTCAGTTCAACCCAGTGCAGCTGTGACTTCATTTCAGTACGAGCCTTGTAGTTTGTTCTGCAGGTCTTGGTGAAACATTTAGGCAGGCTTACAGATACCTAGGGAGTTTTCACAGGAGACCATGCAACGCCCGATTGCTCTGATTTCCAGCTTGAAGTGACTGCTTGTTTGCATACCGGGACAGAGCCTTTTATGAATTTGAGTGCTTGTTTGTGTTGTCGGAAAGGCTGCCTACCCCTGTGCTGCTGGGTTACCGTACCTGGTCAGCACAGGAGTGCGTACACAGTTTGCCTTCGTTCTTTTACACGCCATGTGGAAACACGTAGTTGATAAGCTTACTGCATCTGGGTGGTTGGTCACCACTGTCACAAATGCTTTCTGTGTAGAGGATGCTGGCTGTGCCCTGCAAAACCTCTGTGAGGTTGCAGGAGGGTTTTTCCGCCCCAGCTGGAAGAGTAAGGACCAGTATCTTCAGCAACTGTATTAACAGTCCTCATCACAGTTCCCAAATGTTGCCAGCTACTACTCATGTCACCTTTGCCTTCTCTGCAGGGGGACACGATTGCAAGGCTTCCCACTGAGGAACAAGAAGCAGACTTGGTGGGATGGCAGGTGGCACTGAAGGGATAAAAAGCAGTAGGTTGTACATCTGTCTCTACCTTTTCATAGAGTCATAGGATCATTTAGGTTGGAAAAGACCTTTAAGATCATCTAGTCCAAACATTGACCCTACTCTACCAGGTCTGTCACTAAACCATGTCTCTAAGCACGTCTCTTCCTTACCTTCTAGAAGTGTTCAATCCATAATGTCTTTTGAGCAAGTGTGGTTATGCTGAACATACCTTCCTTTGCTGTTTGTGCCCTTTTTGACCTTGTTGCATGCTGCTGGGCTTCCTGCATTTGCTGCTTCAGCGCCCCTCAGGACACCTCACAGGCTGAGCAGTTTATCAGAGAAATGTGGCTCATGGGCTGCAATCTAGGGTTCTGCTGGTGAGCGGGGGGCAGCAGGGGAGATTTGCTAGCTCTTCACTTCTTCAGGTGAAGGTGAGGTTAGCAGGGGCTATGGGTGAGTGGAAGATTGATAAGTCCTGTCTTAGCTGCTGCCAGAGCTCGCTGTGAGGCGGGATAAAGGCTAGAGAGGTGGTGATGGTTAATTAGGTCCTGTAGGGCAAAATCCAGCCTCCTCCACTTTGGCCAAGGAAACTTTTTCTTTCCCCTCCTGCAGTCAAACAAGAGCTCCAGTTCCATGGTCCCTCACCACCACCGCTTTGTCTCTTCAGCTCTGATAAAAAAAAAAAACAAACAAACAAACAAAAAACCCACAAAACTGCTCTGACCTAACAACTAGGTTTTGACTGAAACAGTTCATGTCCTGCTACTCCATGGCCCCAAATTCCCTGCCACAGAGGGTCTTTGTAGCCCAGCTTTTTTATACATGCGTGCATACACTTGTTGTGAATACCTGCGTGTTTTGACATGTGCCTTCGTGAAAAGGTTGTATTTCTGGGAAAGAATGAACAGCATGAAAAGGTGTATAGACAAACAATTCCTCATATTCAGAACCAAGGATGAAAAGAGCTTGATCAGTCTTGATATGTTCACAGATAATTGTGCTTTTACAACACATTTCACTGTGTCAGTCATGTTGAATGCTTATTAGGCGTGTTAAGAGGCCTTTGCATTATGAAGGTGCTTCTGCTACGTGTAGCTCTGGTGGGAGCTTTTACAGATTATAAGCTTGCTGCTTTTTCCTCACTACTATTTTAATTTATATCTTCTCTTACTTTAATAAGCTGGGGAAAAAAAAGCAGGCTTTTCACAACTCTTCAATGTTTATACTGCAGCACATTTTTCCTTGGGATATGAGAAACGCTTTTCACTATGATCCTTCAGATCCCATCTTTGCTGACCTATCTAGACACGCCAAGGAAAAAAAAGAACCGCTATTATTTTCCGTTGTGGTATTGATCTTTCTGAGGCAGATGTGCTCTAAGATAGCCGAGAGTAGTACTTGTGCATATCTGCAAGAAGCATTTTAAGCCCTGTATACAGAGCCGTATTTGTGCTCTGAACACAGTTTAAAGTCATAAACATTATAAAAAATAATAAGAAATCCAAAATTAACAGATTTATAATATGTATCTCCAAGAAAAGCTATAATTTTGTATAGAGGAAGGGATCATGAATAAAAAATTGGTAAGGTTTAAGCAAGTATAAAGTCTTAAATACCTTTTTGTGTCTTCTTTCCATTTAATAAACAAATGTAATTTTTCTAGTTATCTGCTACTGGCATTGCTTCTCATAATAGCAAATCTTTCCATGGAGAGAAGATCCTAGGATTTATTGAACTGTTTATTTATAGGGACCTTGCTGGGAGTTTTCCAGTCAGTGGCTAAAACTGCTCTGGCAGCTAATTATAAATGCTTTAAAAATCAGTGAAAGAAATATTATCAGGGCCACATTTATAGCCTAAAAATACTAAATCTGGCATGTAACTCGAGATTGTATATCTAACGGTACTTGCTCCGTGTATTACAATAGCACCCCAGAATTCCTACTGAAATCTATGTCTCCTTTATAGTTCGTTATAAAATCTTATAAGGCTTGGAAGAAGCACATGACTTATTTTCCCCACCTTCCCCACCAGCTTGCCCCTGAAAGCACACTGCTCCTCCCCCTCCCCGATTTATACTGTTTATATCTCTTTAGGTGTATATTCTGTGATTCATGATGGACAATTAATAATGGGCTTTAGAGCTCTTCTATCAGGACTATGTTCACTTGGTAAAAGACAAAGAATGTATAGCCTAAAAAGAGTGGTGTATAATATGTATACTATAAATACTGGATGTGTGGAAAGTGAAAGAAGACAATATGTGGAATAGATGAGAAATTGAACAAAAATACAATGACATGGAAGGGTATTTAGAAGGAGAAGCACGGGGAAGTGAAGCGTCTTGTTTAGGATGACACAGCAGGTCAGAGGACATAGAAAGAGTGAATCCAGGCTCTCTGATCCCCAGCCCAGAACACTAGATTAGACCGTTCACCGTAGCTTTTCATCATTGTAAAACAACTCAACAAAGTAATGATCAGATAGTCCAATCCTGCGTCAAATTACCGAGAGACAAATTACCATCAAGGAAGCCTGTGCATTTCATCCTTTCAAAAAAAACATGGCCCAGATGATTGCAATTAAATGAGAACTTTGTTGCAAATATTTAGTACTAAAAAATATCGATTTTGCATAATAGCCAGGATGTGTTCCTAAGAGATGTCATTCATTTGTTTGTGTGTGTAGAGATGTATGAAAATGTGATTTTGATTAGAGCAATTGAAAGCATTCAATCTTCTGTACATGCTTTCTGTTTTTGAAAGTTCAATTACCGGTTAAAAAGTGCTATTTGGAAATTGCCATTACAAAACAGTGTTGTCTCCAGCCCCAGGTGCTAGGTAACTGTGTAGGCTGGTAGTTTTCTAGGACCTAATGTTGGAGCAAATACCATTTTGGCGCAGTATTACTCTCTTGTGGCTCAGGGTAATTTTGGTGTCACTGTATGAAGATTTACTTGCCTTTAGGGCTGAGTTGTTCAGAGTTACACACTTAGTTTACTAGCTTTGGTCTGAAGAAGTCGAATTGGAAGTCATCTTTCTGAGGAGTAATTGTGTCTCCTTCACGCAGCCCTTTTTCTTCTGGGAAGAAGTCAACAGTCAGAAATGGAGGTTCCCAGCTACTGAGATGGTTTTACTTGTCTCATGGTGGGCAAAATGTTGGCTTCGTGTAGGACCATTGTACAACTGAATGGTAACTCATATGCAATCTGTTGATGTGGAAGGGGTTGTAGGACATGGTTCTCCCCTGCTCTTATGTTGCAGAGAGGCAATGGTCAGCCTCACTAGTCTGGCCTTAGTGTTACAAGACTGAGGGGTCTTGACACTGTCTGTGACATTGGGCTCTAACCTTGAGGCTGTCATAACACAGATACCAAATGGTGATGATAAAAAACCAAAGTATTTTTCCACAAGAAATGCTGATTAAAAGTAAACAATTATAATTAGCTCTCCTGCCTTGCTTTTATAGAATCACAGAATGATTGAAGCTGGAAGGGACCTCTGGAGGTCATCTTGTCCAACCCTTCCCGTCCCCCTGCCCACAGGCAGAGCCACCTAAAGCTGGTTGCCAAAGACCATGTCCAGACAGCTTTGGAATACCTCCAGTGAGGGAGACTCCACAACCTCCCTGGGCTCTGTTAATCTAAATGATTAACATGAGCATCGTGCAGGTGCAGTTCTGACCAAAGGTGTTATATAGAGCAGGTAATGGAAGTTAACATGCTTGCGCTTTCCGTGACATTTCAGTGAGCTCTCCTTGGACCAGGAAGGATTCAAAATACGACCTGTTATAAAACCCTAATAAACTCTGCTTCAGCCTCTCTGCTATGTCCCTTGAGGTGACAGCGGTCTCCTCACTGAACCCGCCCCACACGCTGAAGTAGAGAGCTAATTCTCTCCGCACTTATGCAAAAGAGGTTCAAATCTTTCCCCGTGGCAAGGCTGCTTTGAGGAATAGGGCCAAAACCCAGCATTTCAGGTTACTCAAGGACAAGAACACTGTGAAAGCTTGCCAGCTGATTAACTCTACAGGAGTGATGTTCACTGGACTCCTACAGAGTTAAAGCCAGCATGGTGCACAGTCCTGCCAATTCACTAAGTGCTTCACTGTCCAAAGGTCCTACGAATCCTCAGGGATTTAGACTGCTCTATTGCTTTTAGCCAGGGAGTGGCAGCATGACAGTTGTCTAACAAGTGCCTGGCTCGTGAGTGGCAATATTTATCCCTAAAATGACAAAGCCTCTGCTCTACATCTCCTGGATCCTTTCTGACTTACAACTTTCTGCTGAAGAGTTACAGAAACAGAAGTATTTGGGAAAAACCACACCACGGAGTGAATTGGTATGCGAAATGTAGTTCTTGGAACTGCTGGAGCGAGGAAATACTAGGAACAACAGGAAAAATAGCAGAGTTTGTCAAAACTGTGCTCAGCTCACCCACATTAGCTCTCTGTGCAGTGTGCCTGAGGTGTACAGGCAGTACAGAAGTTGACTTTTTCTGAACAACACCAGAAGGCAAACCAGAAGCAGACTGCAGTGGCCTGGAGGTCAGACCAGGACAGAGGTACCGGCAGCTGGCTGAGCAACGTCAAAGTGTCAGCCCATTACGCTGAAAGAAGAGGACTGTGGAAATTTTTAAGGCTTGGTTTCTGTACCTCCAGCACACGCACTCCCCGTTAGTTATCAAATTTATGGCAGAAAGTGCTGCTTCTGAAGATATTCATGTCTCTGATGCTGGACAAGCAGTTAAGAGTTTGAGTGTGAGACTTAATAGGAGATTATTAGGTTCTGCATAATTCCATCAGAACTGGATCATTTTATGTCTTGTTCCCAGGGCAATATATTTGCAACGAACAGTACCCAAAAATAGAAGTCTATCACATACTGTAGTGAAATATGCTGTAGCATTTCATGGGGGTATAGTACAAGTCATAAGGTATCAAATCCATCGTTCATCTCATCTCCTATTGTCTTCAGCAGTAGCTGCAGAGCAGTAGCTACAAAAAATATGTTCTGAAAAAGATAAAAAAGCCTACTTTCTTCCAAAAGACTTGCTATTAATAGCTAACACTGGTTTAAATTATGGGGTTTTATGTCCCTACCCAAAACTTGGATCATTAAGTCAGTAGTGTTGTTAGTCATATAACTGTCCAGTCTCCCTTTGTATCATGCAGCTGTGTATTGCACAGCCTAATTATTCATTGTTTAGAAATAATCAGCAATTGTCCCCTCTTGTTTGATTGAAGGCCTCCTTTATACCAGGGGGGAATTGTAGTCCCCATTCCTCCTGCCACACAGCATTTGTTTTTTAACACTTTATTATGTCCTGTCTTTCTTGTTTAATTTCTCTGTGAAATAACACTATTCTTTGCCATCTCTATTCATGGAGGAGGGCTTTATTTCATCTCCTAATCATTCTCATTATCATTGTTGTAGAAACCCCCACCCCTGTTTCTCTCTGTCCTGCAATTATACTTCCCTGTTTCTCTCTGTCCTGCAATTATACTTCCCTCTCTCCTAGTTATTCCGCATACACAGATTACTTTTAACATCAGATGCTCCGTTGTCAATGCACAGCAGCATCCACTCCATTCACTCAGAACATTTATCACATATTATGACCATCTGGCTTGCTGGCCAGGCCCTGTGTAAGAGGCAAAATGGCTATAAGAAGCAGCAAAAAGTCTCAGAGATGGAGGAACACCATCATCATCCAACCTTTTTAGCCGTGCTCTCCCGTTAGGACCGAAGGGACTGACTCGAAGCTGCCGAGCCATGTCTGGTGCAATACTTCAAGCGCAGCTCCCTTGGCCATGCTGCTCCGTGTCGGCTGCAGAAAGGCTGTGGTAGCACTAGAGGTTTGCAAATAACCCAAATTAAAGCCTGGGGAAGAACTGAGGCACCCAGGACAACCAAGACTGATAGTCGCTAGTAATCCCTAAACCTGCAGATACCCAATCCCCTTAGCTCACTAAAACCAGCAATGTATATCGTGGCTTTACCCATGTGGGTATTTTGATAGGCAAAAGTTTGGCTGTTCTCACAAAACAGTTTGGCACAGGAAGAGGAGCGTGGGCGTATTTGGTCATTTCCCACACTGCCACACCACTGCGTGCCTCCGTACTGTTTTCCACACTATTCTCTAATTTTGTCGATTCTAGCTAATAGTCATAGTAAGAAAAGTTGTATATGAAACTTTTTCTCAGTGGCTGCATTGAGGCTTGTTTCCTATAATCTCTTACAGAGGTTTGAATAAGAGAATATGGAGAAAAAACCCATGTGGACATAGGAAGTTATAAACATTAAGTGATACTTTTTTCCCCCATTTCTTTTCAGTACAAAAATCAGTTTAAAAATCTTTGGCTTTAATGGTTCCCTGACTTTTTCTAATAGGTGATAGAAAAAACATAAAAATGCTTTTAGCTGTTTTTCTGCTGCTCCCACAATATGTCAAAACAAATACAAAGTATTTTATTCATATAGTAAAGGCTATGGGAAAATAAGAGGTTTTTTGAGAATGCCTTTCATTCTGTTTGAAAATATTCATTGTATTTTTTTTTTGTTTTCATTTTTCATGGTTAGCAAAATTAATGAGAAGCACATGCATGAAATTATTAATTTCCTATGCATTTTCACAAAATGTAGATTTTGATGGAACTTCTGCAGTACATGACGTCACAAATTCCAAGAGGCTATGACTTCATTTCTATTTTGTTATTTGTAGCCCAATATCCAGAACTTTGGTGGTTCTTAGATGAATAGTATTCTGACAGTATGTGGAATGAACAATAAAATCAAATTCAAATAATTCAAGCAATTTTGATGCTGTTGGCCAAGAAAAATCTTTTAATAACATATTTCAGGACTGTCTCCCCGTGTCCTGCTGTCTATGGTCTTATTAAACCAGCTGATTTCTCACAGAAAGAAACACACTAATTTGTTACTATAACCAGATATGTTTTAAGATTCACCAGACATCTACCTTTCTATTTTTAACTGTACCAAGTCCTTCATCTTTTGAAAGCCAAAATTTAGTTGCAAAGGACTCAATCCAAGCAAATTTAAAATTTTATTTATGTTCCCATAACCATGCACTTTTGTAGACAGTTCTGTTTTCATAACAAATACCTTTGACCTCCAAAAGACCAAGAAGCATCACAACAAAATGCTTATTTTATATATTGCCTTCCAAAATGAGAACCTATTCAAATACTCTATAAATTTAAATACTGTTTAGTAGTATGCCAATGATCTTTCAATCTTTCTGATGGAAAATTGAAGAGTGGCCAAATGAAAATCACATGCTATTTTATATAACTAGATCAATCCATTTTCCCTCAATCATTAGACAGTTTTTTCCATTGTATCACATATTAAAAGTTTTCTGTACCATTTTGTGAAAGTATAAATGTAATTTTTTTCTAATTTCTCTTCTCAGAATTTTGCTTTGTGTAATGCTCTCAAAATGGTTTTACAGCACTAAGTATTCTAGTGTGAAGCACTTACTGTTTTGTGGTTTCATTTTTTCTAATCATGATAATTTCTACTGCCTTGCACCCATGTTCCTTTCTCTCCTGTCTTTATCTAATTACACTGTAATTAATATCCTTTATTCAGTAGAAGTCTATGTAGGCAAAGGAGTCTTCATAATTTACAGTATTAATGCTGGCCCCAGTGCATTAAATGAAATTCTTCCACTGAGTTCAGAAAGGTTAAAATTCAGCCCATACGTGTAAGAAATTAAGACAGGGTAATTTGACCACCTACTTAGTAGATTTTAGTCTGGAGGTTCTTGATGGACATATCCCTTAGAAAGACATCTGAACTTGATCTCAAGACTCCCACATGACAGAAAAGACACCACCTCTCAAATTAAGTTATTTTCCTGGTTAATTACCATTAGTTCTACAATATGGCTATTTATTCCTCAGCTGGATGTTTCTGTCTTCAAAATCCTCATGTTGAATCTTTCTATTGGCTTTTGGGTATTATTTTTCTTTTGGTTTTGCTGTATCAAAGATATTTTACTACAGGAACTTGTATGCCCAGAGAAATACACTCCCACCTAACATGGTATTATCTACAAACTTATTGAGGGTGCACTCGATCGCCTTGTCCAGGTTGTTGATAAAGATACTAAACAGAACTGGCCCCACTACTGAGCCCTGGGGAACACCACTTGTGACTGGCTACCAAATGGATTTAACCCCATTCACAACCATTCTTTGGGCCCGGCCTTCCAGCCAGTTTTTTTACCCAGCAAAGAGTACACCCATCCAAGCCATGAGCAGCTGGTTTCTCCAGAAGAATGTTGTGGGAACCAATGTCAAAGGCTTTACTCAAGTCTAGGTAGACAACATCTACAGCCTTTCCCTCAGTTGCGTAGTTCAGTTTATTTAAGTCTATTCTTGATTTTTATAAAGTTAAGCTTCTGGTTTAAATCAATTTTTAACGGATTTAGTTCAGAGTAAGGATGATTGGGGGACCATTAATACTGATTTGGGATGTTTTCCTGGCATGGTAAAGGTACAGATTTTTACATCTGAAGGCCCATCATGCAGATGAACCAGATTTCTGAGCTCCTTGGAAAGTGTTGTCATCTCCTCATCATGATTGTTCCTTCCTCGTTATTGTAAAGTGAAGTGAAGGAGCTCATTGTCCTTAAAAATCAATTGACTTTAAGCTGAAAGAGGTTTGGGATTGTGAGTGACAGTCTCACAGAGGCTCTCAAATCTGGTATAAGGGAAGAAATAGCCAATTCTTAAACATTAGTCTTTAAGGTCCCTTCCAACATAAACCATTCCATGATTCTATGGTGAGGCACTGGAACAGGTTGCCCGGGAAAACTGTGGATGCCTCATCCCTGCAAGTGTTCAAGGCCAGGTTGGATGGGGCTTTGAGCAACCTGGTGTAGTAGGAGCTGTCCTTGCCCATGGCAGGGGGGTTGGAACCAGATCTTTAAGGTCCCTTCCAACATAAACCATTCTATGATTGATTCTGTGATTTCTGGTTTAGTTGAGCTGCTTGTTGGGAACCCATTTTTTTGGCCTCTGACTTCCTCTATGTGCTGTGCAGGGAACATTGTTGCCAAACTAAGGGCTATGAATTTAATTTTGAGCCAGAGTTTAAAACCTAGTATAATGGTCTTCAGTGCCACCATAGAAATCTCGCGGACCAAATCCCATGTGAAGTAGAATCCCAAATTATACTTTCTAAAGAAACTTAAGAAACAGATAACAAACCCTACTATCTTGCCTTCTTTCATATTATCAAGCAGATTTGTGCTACACAATAATTGCTAGATCTCAAAACACTACTTAATTGCCCCCTTTTTTTGCCCTGTATCTCTAAACCACTGTTTTTCTACCTGCATCTCCGCTGGTAGTTATCACTATGGAGCCCGCAGTCCATGTTCCATTCTCTCTTACTGAAGCATTTGAAATTATGATGGTTTCAGAGAGGGAGAGGGCTGTGTTTTGTATCTGACATTTTACTGAAAGGAAAATACAGAAATAGCAAAGTCCTGTTCTCATACAAGATTCGCTAATCATAAGAAACCAGGTTTTGTCACGTGTATCCATAAATGTAATCATATGGTATATAAATAGAATTGTTTTTAAATAGAATAGCTGTCAAAGTCTTCAGTCAGCCTTCATCAGCAGCTCTTTAAGAAAAAAGGCTGATTGAAAAGGAAAGTCAGTCAGCAGCAATTTAGTATGAGGACTAATAATCAGCACTTCAGTTTCATTCCTGTTAAGCTAAAGGAAGTCATTTGACATAGATGTCACTAGGAAGGGTACAACATAAATACTGATGTTTTGCAGACCTCACAGAAGCAGGGGAAAAAAAAAAAAAAAGATACACGTATATTATAATGTTGTTGCACAGTATATCATCCATATGATTACCAAGGGGGTGTTTATACTTCAATGAAACGAAAATGTGTTCTCTGACAAGCCCCCTCCCCCAATAAACTAAAATAAGAGAAAGAAGAAAACAATGCCAAACAAAGGAATCTTTTCAAAATTTGAAGAAAATATTGAAAAAAAAGATTGTGCTGGTGCAGGCATGTGACAGTATGTGCATATTCGATGTATTTGATATTAAAAGCTTTGTATGCGTAACACAGATTCTTGTGAAGATTCATTGACTTGAATAAGGTAATCAACAGCTCCTAGCAGCGGTTTCAAAGGTTAATCTGCCTTCATTTGTACCTCTTTAGCCGATTTATCATTTGCAGAGCTAAATTAAGAGCAAGATAAAACAGAGGTGCTGTGTTGAGTGACGGTTTCTGAAGCCTTCTGCTTACGGAAGCACTGATTGAGCCTTGTTCAAGGAACAGATTGCGAGGGTCTGGGCAACACCAGTGCCACAACGGCTGCTGGAGGGGCTTCAGCGTTTATCTGCCACAGACGTTGAGAAACTGCACATCTTCTGGTACGGTTCAGAACGAAAAGCAGCTCTGCTCTTACGTCCTAGGGTGAGATATTAGTGGGGATTGACTCCTGAATTTCATAGTGTAAGGACTTTGAGGGGTGATTTCCATCACCAAATGCATTGGTTCTCCCATCCCAAAGCCTTGGAAGCTAACAGGAGATTTTCCTCTCCCTACCAAAGGGAAAGAAATTGGCACTGTCTTTGGAAATGAGATGTATGTGTTCCGAAGATTAACCCGGCACCCAAATTTGGAGGAAAAGGCATTTAAAGGTGTGGGGTTTTAAAGAAAACAAATGCAACTTCTTTACATTTCATGGTAAGAAGGCTACCAACCCTTCATGAGTTGTTTCTTTTCCCTGCACATAGCAGTATCAGCTGTGAAGAAAGATCATGCTGTGCTTAGACGAAGAACCTTTTCCATCGACTTTGAAGTAAAGCTATTGGAAGAACTTCCTTGTTCTTAACATTTTCATGTTTATTGACATTAAATCTTACTGCATTATAGTAATAAGAAATCTTCATTTTATATTTTCTTATTAGAAAATATATTGTCCTACTTGTAACATATGGGCGTGAGTATTAAAGTGATGGCAACAAGAGGCATTTATAGCTGGCAAGCTAGTTATTTATTTTAGTTCATCATGACTGTATCTGACTGCTTCATAGTAGTCTTTTAACTGGCACCAATAAATGTATAAACTAAAACATATAGGCCTGTACCATCAAGATGCTGATGTAAATATCTGACATTTTAGGAAGAGGCACTCTGCAAAGTACAATCTAATGGGAATATCCATAAGAAGGTAGAAGGTTTTTGCTTAGTAATTACCCATTTCTACTGTTATAAGATTAGCAGAACAGACAATTTTAAATATATCACCACCAGATTGTAAGATTCTTTTAAAGTACAATACCAGCCTCATTAAGGCCAGTAATTCCTGATGTACTTGAGCTTTTCATTTGATGTTTATAGACCATTATATTTTTATATTAATTTATATTTATTTTATATTTATTTATTTAATATATGTAATAATAAGATTTTTATATATTCACTTTTTATTCTAGTATCATATTCTCCCTTGATTCTTTCTCTCTCAGGCTTGTTTTTCGGTAGAGAAACAAAGTGGTCAATGCCCATGTTCAGAGCGATAGAGACATAAAGGTAATATTTTCAAAAGTGACTTATGCATTTAGGAGAGTTGTGTCTCAGGTACATGATAAAATTATGATGATTCACAGGTTACCATTGATCAGATAAACTGATTGAGTGATGTAGATAAGCTGATGAGATCAAGCAAAAACCTTTGGCGTACCATACATGCTTGGATTCCAAGAGTTTTAAGAAACAACCAGAAATGTGACTATGCCAGTTCAGAGCAGAGACGGGAATATCTTGATAATGGACAGCAGATGGGAGTGGATATCTTGATTGTTTCTCCGATGTCCAAATGCCTATAAATTTGAAGTAAATTGAACTCTATTTATAATCCTGCATAAGCTGTTGGCTAAGAGCAAACATAAAAATATTTTCTGCTGTTCATTGATAACTCTGATCATGTGTTTGAATCTTACCAAAAGTTATGGGAAATAAGCCTTTATGGTATTAATTTTTCCTGCTTTTGTGAATACTGGCTATGCGCTGCAACTAATTTTTCCATTACTTTATAAGAAACCCATAATTTCATAATGGTATTTGACTCTTGCATAATTAAAAACATCAAAGTATTATAAACCATCCAATTATTAAGAAGATCAGAATTTTTCTTACAAAGTGAAGTTTGATCAAAACACATCAATTTCATTAGTTCTAAATGTTTCTACTAAATATCTTGAGCTTGACAAAACCTTGACTGAAGTACAGGCTGAGTTGAACTGAAAGGCTGCCCACTGTATCCTGTCGAGATACTGAAGTGGTTGGGTTTTGAAAAGTCTCTATAAACTTAGATCCAGGAACCCGGATCTTCCAGAGCCTACACTTTCAGAGGGCCTCTTTTCGCATCTTTGCCAGAAGGCTACGTTACATGCCTGGCAACTCTGGAAGCTTCGGAGACAAGCTACCAACCAGAGTCCTCATTTTCCTACTCTTTGAGTTCGATAATGTCTGTTGTCCTGGTATCCCCAAATGGCCATGGAACAAAGAGTCTGTAAACTCTGAAACCAAATTCATATGTCATACTGGTAGCTATAACACCTTGAACCTTCATGAGGTAGTGACAGCAATGCCCGTTGTTGAGAATTTCTACAGTAAGCATAACAAGGAGTTCAAATTCATTTAATTCATTAGGAAGCTACTGTGCTGCTGAGAAAGCACAGGTTCAGAATTTCCATGGTTTCTAAAACCATTTTTTGTTTGTTGTTGAAGATTTTTATGTGTTTTGTAATTAGAACAAAAGAAAAAAAAATACAAAATATTAAACTAAAAATAATGAATTCCAAAGCTTGAGGGAATTTCCTTGTGGACTGCAACGACCAGCTTTCTTATTTGATTTTCTTTTACCCCCAGGAATAAGGTGGGGATTAAAAATTTTCTTGACTCTCCCTTTGAAACTACCTTTTCTCCCCGATCTTAATTTTAGATGATATAATTTTATTGAGTTATAACAGGTTTGAATTGTTATACTCTTCCTTACTAGACTGTCTCTGCTGATCACGCACTAGATGCTGGGTACTGAAGCACTAACCCTGTGTGCTTTAAACTTTTACAGGTCTATCTTAGTACCTGGCGGACACCGTCCCCTGATTTCTGCGTGTTTCATCAGGATTTGCTTGCCTTTGGTTGTTAGGGGTTTCTACTGAATTTTTTCTGGATGTCACTCGAGCAACAAAAACAACATCATGGGCAAATAAACTCATAAGCTAATAGTTTTTTTCAGTTTGACACAATTGCACAACATACACTGCTTTGAACAGGTGCTTAAGCCATACGTAGGTCTATTTTCCAAATAGAAACACCTATAGCTTTTGATTTCAGTGATTTTGATGCTTTTCATAAATTGGGTATTACATACGTACTGCAGTGACTGCCTTTGTCACTATTCAGGGTGAGATCCATGTGATGAAATGTAGACATCTACTATGTATGCTAATCACTTTATTCTCCCTTTAAAGTCAAAGAAGACAATTCATGTAGATGTCTACAGCAAGTCAGTCACCCTCAGCATGTGGCTGTCCCACACGTAGATGCATGTAATATTGATGCTTGAAACCAGACAAGATAAATCCCAGCCTGGCTTTCTGTGGTAGGGAAAAGATTTACAAAATCAAGTGGAAAACCGGAACACAGACATGAGAATGTGCCCAAACAATAGGTTTATCTGGGTATTTACATATATTCATTTTGGGCTTCCTACCTCTGGCTTTCCCCTTAATACATATCCTAAGCAACCTGCAGTAATAATGATGAAAGTTTATCTTCCTGTGTGTCTTCAATATAATTTTAATCTTCTTTAACATGGTTCAAGCCTGTTCACTTTTTCCTTCCGAGATAGCACCAAGACTTTGTTTATTTGTGTATTCAAAGGAATTTCTACTTTCCTATAAAATACAACGAGTAAATGCTGGGGATGCTGAGATAATCTTTAAATTATTATCCTCCAAATGAAAAAGCAAGTCTGAATGTATCACCATCTTTTCATTACTTACTAGAAAGTTTGGTACCACTACCTTATTGCATAGTCTTCAGTGCCGAGTAATTTCTGAGCTGAGAGGTAAGGCATCATTAAAGATCTGGAAATATGCATTTCAGTTCTGAAGAGAGAGAACATAACTGAAGTATAAGCAAATTCTGTGTGATTTAGTCCACAGTGGTAGATCAGCTGTAAGCCTTTGCAGATATTTGTCTGCCAGGATGTCAATAGTCATAGTTTTTAATTTCCTTAAAGAAATGTTCTGTGGTTTGACCACTCTTAGAGTCAAACCTCATGTAAACTCTAAAATGAGTCTTTTAGGGTGTACTGTGTTGTAAGAACAAGGCAGTGTTTTGAATTACATGGAAAAGAATGAAATTACTGTTACTTTGATGGGAACGAAGAGGTCTGATTCGAGAAAACCATTCCCCCTTTTCCCGAATGACATTGGTATTAGTATCAAAAACTTATGCTTCCTCTTAATTCTCCCTCCTAACCTCTCCCCTCCTCCAAATGATGGGAAGTCTGAGATTTAAATTATAATTAAGGAACGAATGTCTGTTTCTGTAGTGTGTTATAAAGCATTGGTAGTTTTGTCTTGATACAGTTATTTCTTATCTTTATATTGTTTTTGTCTTTAAATCTACATCCCAGATTTTTATTGTGTAAGCAGGGAGGTAATGACCAATAAAGAATGTACTCATATCCACATCATGACAAGACAGACCTAGGCAAATGCCATGACAAATTCAGTCACGCTCATTTTGGAGCTTGCAAGCATCCCAAGCATCATAACTAACCCTGCTGTCAGAACAACTAAAAGGTTACCTCTCTACCTGTCTTCAGTATAATTTTGTTTCTCAGGTAACACTTTTCCTTTCACGACTGAGCCACCTTTGTACTGAACTTTAATAGACATGAATGAGGAAATAAATAAAATGTAACTGTTTTACTCATGCGTCTTTTTCAGGGAGTCATCTGGTTAACATACAAAAGCAAACAAGGGTTTAAACCTTCAGACAGGTTCACTGTGAAGGTTACACCATTTCTGACTGACCATTCTGTAATGTTTCAAGGTCTTTTTTCTTGCGTATAAGACCTTGTACTGATTGAAGAGCTATTCAGTGAGACAAAGCTTGCACGGAAACCTGATATATTTTAATAGGTCCTACCTGGCAAAAAATAAAATGAGCTCTCAGACAGTTGAGCCTCTCTTTAGGTTTGAAATGCAGGTAGCAACTTCTGAAGCCGTATATAGAATGCTTTCGCTGTATCCACAGTCGCTGTATTATTCTAAATTCTGTTCTCATTTCCTCGTCCATGCTGCAGCCACACCTACTTATGTGCTCAGTTTCCTTTCATCTGCTTTTAGGAGGCCCCTTATAAGTTCTTTGGTTTTGTTGTCTTCTTTTGCTCTTACAGTATGGTTTGCAGCAGACATTTCTTCACTTCAAATACTAGGTCATGCGGAGAGGATGTTTAGCTTTCAGGGAGAATTGTCATGCTATTTTAGTCAAGTGGGATAGAATTTATACAACTTGACTTTAGAGACTTATGATTCTTCTCATTCTATGGTAGATACACAAGCTGGAGAGATGATTCATATCCCAAAAGTGATTATTCCCCTCCATTAACTGCAAAGTGACCTCAAATAGGGTGCCTCAAATGTAAACATCTAGGGTGGGATTAAGCTCCAGCTACTAAATGCAGACGTCTGCGTGTAAATTAGGTGTCAACTCCAAAATGCAAAATGACTGAATTGCCTTAGGGTGTCCAGGAAAACTGTACGGAGCTGTCAGAAATGACAGAGACCTAGGGAGATTTAAACTTTGCAGGGTGGCAGCTGCATGCCGGATGGAAGCCCCTAGGGCAACCTAATTGGCACCAGACACGTGCATTTGGGTAACTGCATTGAGCACATAGTCAGTGGGACCCAGAGGATAATTCAGCTCAGTCCACAGAAGATCTCTGCAGTGAAAATCACATCACAAACATACTTGTCTAGTACCTTTGAGATTCGTCATGATTAGGTACCATTCATATAGATAACTCTCTTGTTATTCCTGTGCCAGCTCCCTGTGGATGCCTGATATCCTAGGGCATTATAAGCCCTCTTATGTGCGTGTAACTAAGCCCCATGCTGGACTTTCATTAAATTTAGATGTTTTAATCTTACACTGAATCCCACTCCTAAAACCAGGTGAGATTAGTATTGCTTCCTAATCTCTTTCTCCCTCATTCCACTCTTCTGTAAAATGGACGCAATGATACCAAGCACAGTGACATCAGGATGGCTTCTTAAATAGGTTATGATTTTGTTATAACTCCATTAAAATAATTTCAGGAAATCTGTTCATGAAAGCAGTTCCTGCTAGCTGAGGAACCAGTTGTAAAATGCTTTGAAACCCTTCAGAAATGAGCAGTACAAAACGGCAAAGTAATATCTTCTAACAGATTGCTCTTAATTAGCCACTAAAACTGTAGAGTTAGATCTTCCCCCAAACAAAATTTCATGCAAAGTTAAACATTTTAACTGACTTTGCCATTTAAACATAAAATATGCTCTGCTCTCTCAGACAAGGAAAAGTCCCTAGTCCCTTGAATTTTCTTCAGCTGTGCGTTCCAGCGTTAATCAGTACGACAATTACCGTGTGATGAAGTCTGAAGACATTCCTGAGACAATGCATCATGACAGAGCAGCACGTTCAACTTACACTTAATGGACATGATGACACTTATCTAGATGCAGGGAGTGATACGTTGTGAGGAAGCCATGTGAGATATTTCAAGCCTCCAGCAAGGCTATATCGCACACGCAGGGCGGGGGGAAATAAAATTCCAGAGCACTAAAAAGAAAGTCACGTTTAAATTTGCCATTTAGCTGTCAAAATACGTCCTGCTGATTGTGCTACCAGTCAACAGAATGCACATTTCATACATATCATCCATGAAAAGCAAAATACTTTGAAATATATCACAGACCTAGAACACAGGCCCATTTCCTCCGCAAGCAGATGAGTGCCGTTTAACCATAGCTCAGCTAATGACTTCTGTCATTGTGCGAATCAATGAGGCCTCTACAACCGTTCGTTTTATTTATTTTCCCTTTTGAACATGAGCAAGTATAATTGTATTCTTTAATTAAACCAATCTTAATTATATTTTGCATGCTTAAATACAATATTTTTGTACAATGATGTACAGCCCTAGACGTACAAGTAATACTTAATAATATAGCAAGCATCGTGTTCATTTCTCTGCTCCTTTTAGCATCCTTCCTGTGAAAGCTATTTTGTTTGCCAACACTGCTGAAGACTTTCTAAACGTAAGGTCCTTCCAGTCAGCACTGAACTTTTATTTCCATAGGAAAATAACTGATGGTAATAATAGCCCAAAGACAAATTATACTTGCCAAGAGGGAATTTATTTCTGAGCAAGGGGGTAAGGCATCACAGATATAATGCTACCCATATAATGAATCTCAGGCACTTGGCCTAAAGTTGTATGGAAACCCAAATAGCTGAAACAGCACAGCAGGATCTTAATTCTAAAGCACTTTCCTAAAAGTATGTCAGAAAATACAGAATACTATCTTGCTACAATATTTTAAAGCAAACGTGAGCATCTTCACTGAATGTCATGCGGCATCAGATATAATATTTTCCTTCTTTACTTTCACTTACAACTGGTTTATTATATTTTTAAGCAAGCTGTGCATTCCTTCATAGAAGTAATTTCTGTGTTTTTTTTATAGTAGCCTTTCAAAAGCTTGTGCAGTCCAACAGACTTTTCTACTCTGTCATTTATTATCAGGATATGAGGGTCTGTATATAATTTTTCTCCCCCATTTCAATGAGATTCGTATTGTTTAAATACGTCTGTTGGGATGTTGGATAGAAAGTGAATAAAGTAACCTGTATCTAATGAATAGGTATTTTCTTATTTTTCAAAGGAGAGAAAAAACTGACACAGTGTTAAATTAATACAGCCAGCCAGTTGTCACACTTCGCACTATCTCACTGTCCTCCATAGCGATGTATTCCTTAGCTGTGAACAACAGTGGTCTTCAAGTTTGGTTCCAAAGCTATCCACCATTATTGGCTTTGTTTTTCTTGTTATGGACAATATTTTCACTCTAACCTTCATAAATTTACTATGATGTTGCAAGTGAGATTGCAATGTAAAATAACGAAAAAAAAAAAAGACAGAGAATCATCTCTCCCCTGCCAAAAAGAACCCCAACCCCTCCCTAGTTCATTTTGCCAACTGTTTTCCACCCATTCTTTATATATCATGTTACCTGTGTTACTGGATTTATCAGATTTTGCAATCATATGCGTATTTAATTTTCACTGATCTGGAGAGATGTTAGTCATCCTGTTGCTCATGGGACATGCTGTCTGCTAAAACCCCAAAAGTAGAACCTACGAAGGGCACGATGGATTTCCACACCCGAAAGCTTTGTAAAAGTCCGCCTTAGAAAGGCCACAAGACACAGACCAGATGTCAGAATCATCAGAGGAAACATTAAGACTTCTACACCTATTAATTACTGGAGTTCACCACTTTTAATCACACTGAAGTTTGGGGGCTTTTTTTCTTTCCTTTCTTTTTTTTCCCCTGAAATTTCAGGTGATTTTCAAGTTAAACAGCTTGAGATATGGCGCAGGTTTAATACATGTTACCTAAAGAGTGTTTGTTAGTATAAAAAGGTAATCACATCGAAATAGAGAAAAGGACTTTATAATCAATCTTACACTGTATTAACTAGGTTTGAATTTTGACTTTAAGTATTTCAGTAACATCAGTTAATTGCGTCAACCACTTTCGCTGACACATTCACGCCAAATCCTATTTTCTGTTATAATGTCATATCCGGGAAAAACTGTAAGACATAGAAATCGGCAACTTTGTTGAAAACATGCAGTAAAATCTGAATTCTGCAGTGACCGGATTTTAGAGAATGAATTATATATTCGTCCTGAACACGACTTGAGTTTTTCACTTACAACTACCATGATTCCACTGGTTTACAACGCACCTCCTCAGGCCTGACTTCTCCCTGGACCCCAGATTACTGGAGTCTGTAGAAGCATTCCAGGGAAGGATTGCTACACATTTACCTTATTGTTCCAATTCTTCACTGTATCTTCACTTTTCATTATAGTTTGAAACAGGATACTGGACTAGACAGACTTGTGGTCTTACCTAGGAAGGTCATTATGGGAAATCAAAAGAACATTTCACTTCCCTGAAGTGACATTAATTAGCATTATTTAAAGGATATTATTAACTGATAGCGTGTGGCACTATCTGTCCTATGGTTCTCTATATCTCGCCTTAACTAAATGCAATCTCTTCTGACAGCACTGTGGAGTGTTAGTCTATTCACTCCTGGAAAAGAATATTGCTACCTGGAGTTACATCCCCAATCTGTGCAAATTGTCATGGCTCAGTTGGAAATCAGTGCAACTATCGTAATTTATACCTGCTGAGGATCTCATCCCTGGAGACTGATGGGGGTGGGGGGTGGGGGGAAGGTAGAAAGCTTTACTCATGTCTCATATCTAATTTAGATTCTCATTTAGGCCTTCTTGGACAAGCTCTTTTCCAGTGCTACTTCCCTGAAATTAATGGAGTTATGCTAGCAGGGAATTTGACCTGCTATTTTTGGACCAGAGGTTCTTATTTTCCAACAGAACAAAACATACTCCTCACAGTTGAAGCAACACTGGAAGGCTTTTGAGTTTATGACAAATTCCAGGCTGGACAAAATAAGCTGGTGATCAAGCCATGACTGGTTATTGTTCAAACTTAATTATAGTGCAGACCAGTTGCTCAGCTTTCCTGTTTCATGCTGTAAGCAACATGTTTCGGATAGGGAAACCTTCCAAGTTGGCTCCTTCACCAACCAGAAGACTTTGCCAGTGGTTTAGTTCTCATTCTGAGAATAAAATGAAGGAAGTCAGAAGCCAGCTGCCTCTAGCATTGCTCCACGCATTACTGCTCTGTGAATTACTGTTCTCTTGTGATATTTGTCAGTGTTTCCATTGCGAATCAAGCATTTATTTTGTTCGCTGAACAGAAGCTCTATAGAGATAGTGTTGAGTGCGTGAAACAAGCCTGCAAAAACAAGGCCAGACCCCGGCACTGGGCAGCAAAGGACAGGGCATATTAGGTGCCAGTGAGAAATGTTCTGTAAACCCTCTGAAGTTTCTTAGGAGCTCCAGGTGAGATGCAAGATAGAGCATACATGAATAAAGTGACATTTAGATGGAGTTTTAAGACATTTAACTCAAGACAGAAGGCATTTGTTCTCAAAGATTTGACTACAAGTTATTTGACATTCTGGATTGAATTGCATTTTGTTAATCATAACTTATGTAGAAGTTGTAGGCGTTTCCTCATGATTTCTTAACACAGTTATGGGCTTCTGCTGGACCATAATATCCAGTTAAACTCTAGTGAATCTGCATGCTAGATCCATGATATTATTTTTTCCCAGCTGGATAGCTGTGGTAGAGGGATTTCAGCATTTTCTTTAGATTGTTATGTCTGCAGCCATGATGATTTTTCACCCTTTCAATGAAAAATGAATTTTAGGCAATTACCAATGTGTTCATGGAAAATGTTTCCATCTTTCACAGAAGAAACATAAAAATATTTTTCCTATTAAAATTATTTAAGGGTGGGGAAAGGGATATCTTCCTTTCTCTCCCCGTTCATCCCTTTCTGCTGGGGAAAAGTGCAGTTGAACTAGACACCAAGCTTGGAAGGCAAAACGACTGCAGTTGAACGAAAAATGTCTGAAACTTGTTTATTTTGCAAAAATATCCTGCTGTTAGCTTTCTTTTACAAGTTTAAAAGAAATTATTAATTCAGAGATGCAGCTTGTTGTGACTCGGCCCACCGGTCAGCTGATGAGATGTTCTGATGCTTTTCTTTGAGAATCTTCTTTCTGTTGTTCATAAATAAAATTAGTCACTTTTGATTTGCAAAATAATTTCAAGATTGAGGAAATCTGGAAACATTATTTCTTTCAGACCATCTTTTCTCTCCATGTAATTTTCCAATACATCCAGGTTTCCTGAGCTTTTTACACTATTCACACCAATTTTAGTATCATATCTCAAATGTGAGAGCTAGAAGATCTTAGAAAACCTCCTGAGGAGCCCCTGAAAGATTCAGGGGTTCTCTGGGCTTTTGTCTGCCCACTGTGTGTCTCTTTTAGCAGTATCAGAGGAAAAAAAAAAAGATATAATATCATGAGAGATATTGAGATGTCACTGAGGAATTCGTATTCACTATTTTAATAAGAATAGGATTAAAATTCAAGAAGAAAGTTTCAAGCCAAATGAAGTTATTTGTCAGATGCTGCATAATTAAATTGTGCAACAGGATATTGGTGAAACCAGGAACATAAATAAGTTCCAGATGAATTAGCAAATTCATGGAAGATAGGTCCAGCAGTGACTATTAAATATGATGATCCAAGTGCAAACTCTGTCGCAGAAACTCACAAACTGCTGCAGGCTGGAGGAATATGCCGAGAAAATCAGTGGTCTGCTTATGTCCTTCTTACCTTTTTATAGGAACATTACTACTAGCTGCTATTGGTGGTCTGATTCATAGCATTATTTTTTGTATTTTTAAGTAAAAAACTCAAAACTTTGTAACCTAAATCACACACTAAGAGAAAATATTTTAAGAACCAAATGTTTCCCTTATTTCAAGAGGAAAGAAAAAGAAAGCTAACCATACCAAATATCGTTACACTGCAAAAAAAAATTTTGGTAAGGGTGGATCAAGATTCAAACCGTTTATCTTTTAGTCAGTGAGTCATGATGAAATCTTAATGTAAATTTGAATTCCAGATCCACAAGCATGTCTTCTATTTATCAAGATTTCCAAATCATCCCCAAACCTTTGATACTGAGGTACATCAACAAAGTACTTTGTGTCAGGTTTTTCTCCTAATCAGGTTGCTAATGGTGCAAAATAGCACTGCTTCATGGTGAAAAAGGTATTGCTACACATCTTAGCAGCATTTCTTTTATGTGGACCTCTCTATTGGTTTAACAGAATATTATTTACAAGGAGAATAAAATGTTAATTGTTAGTTCTTAGTTTAGCCTACAAACCTACAGAGGAGCAATAGAAAAATACAGAATTGTGCTTGATATAGAGCAGAGGATCTATTTAAAGAGGCTTGATAGATGCTATAAATAAACGTAAGTATTGTAGAATCTTATTGTATCCCTTAAGAGCAGCTTTGTTATCACAACACTGAAAAAAAAATAAAATCTTCATTTCAGGCTAAGAGTGTAAGGACAGTGTGGATGAAGGAAATGATAAGTTGTATATGCTGAGGACAGTCAACAAAAAGAAATCAAATCTAATTTCCCAATATCCTTTGCAAACAAAGTGGTAAAGTAATTGTAGCTGATTTGGTAAAAGAATATCCCCATATGTATTTTTTATGAAAAGAGCTCTGTCTCAGCAGACATATTGTATCAAAATATTTTTTCATAGTATTTCAGTTCTCTACCAATAGCATAAAAAAAGAATAAAAGAAAGGGAAAGATGTAGCAAATGAGAGGCAAAAAGTCTTTTAGCTTCTCGTAAGTATATACATAACACCTAATATTTAGCCTTTATAAACAAAAATCCGTGCTTCAGAAATAGTTTTGAAAATATATTTGCCAGGCAAAATATATACTTGTCTAGTTTTTACTGAGAAGATTGACACAATAATAATAGATAATATTTGCTCTAGTATCTTAATAATCATATGTAACTAGACTACTTTATTTTCCTACCACAGGAGTAAGTAAGTTTTTGTAACGTGGTGTTTTTAAAAGGGAGTTGCATTTAGATTATTGCGTTTCTTTTGTAGACTAAGCAAATACAATATTGCGACGTACTACTTGAGAGTGGGGGTTGTAAAATTTCTGACCCTTCATGTGTACATCCATTTAGTTTGTTGAGTGTGTACTTAATGAGCAAGCAATGTGCTTTAGCTTGAATAATGGACAATTAACACGTTGTCTCTTAACTATGTTCACAAACCTGGTTTTTATTCCTTGGTAGTTCCCCTCTTTCAAAGGAGACTAGCAATTATCTTCGACCCTGAAAGTCTGACCTACCTAGTGTGACAAAGTGAATCCTGTCTTAAGCCACTACCCAAGAGACCAGTAAAAATTGGGCACCTACCACATATGACCTTTAAGTAAATCCACAGAAGACTGCAGTGGAAATCTCGGGACCTACATTAAAGTAATTGTTTAAGACAGGACTATCTTCCAGAGGTAGGGCAGGATATGAGCATTCTGTCCTGATAAGGTTTATCTTTCTTCGTTTAAAATACTAATACTGTCAACAAAGTATTTTTTTAATAGCTGTTCTTTATTGGCAATGCTAAGATCTTTTCCCAGTTCACAGCCAGTGAGCTTGCGGAGAACCACAAGTTAACTAACAAAGCCTATTACTGTGCTGACATTATTGATGATGCTATCAATGCTTCAGGTAGACTAAAAAGGGAACTGCAACTTGTTTCTGGGGCCAGTCTCCCTGCAGTCTCATCTCCTCTGGCAAGGAGCAGATGGGTTGTTAAAATCTCGAAAGGCTTCATTTACACCGTGGTAAAAAGAAATACCCCACCACCACCCCCACCTATGAATTATACAGCTTCTTATTTTAGTCAGGCCCATGCTAAAAACATGATCCAAAACCAGAGAACTCTCTGAGAATCCCACTAATGACTAAAATTAATGCAAGAATAACATAAATTTCAAGAAATCACATAACTGTTTCATGACTCTTTTACATCCTTGAATGCAGAGACTGAATTACAAGCACAAATTATTTCTGGGGAAAAGGCCTTTGAATGGTAGGTGGGGTTTTTTTTTTCAGAAACAAAGCTCAGAGCTTTTCTGTGAACATGTGGAAGTCAGAGTCAGTGGTACAATTGGACTTTGACAATTCACTCCTGTCCTATTTTTTTGGTAACAAAAGAATCTGTTGCACAAGATTTTGGACTGTAAGAGGACAGATTTTTCATTGGAAGGTGTTAAACATTATGTGAGATGAAGGATACCAACAGGAAGGAAAAAAAAAAAAAAATCAGGACATCAGGAGAATCAAGAAAAGAGACTAGGAGAAATAGAAGAAAATGGAGAATGAGGAGGAAATTATGGCAGTGGTGCTTATGCAAGTTCAAAATTGTGCGTACAAAGATGAGCAGAGTTTGATTGTAATGCAGTGAAGAAATGGAAAGAAAGTGAAGAAAACTGACTCAATAAACCAGGAAAGTACTGACACCCTGTTTTATGACTGCAGCCCTAAAATAAATACTAAAAACTTAAACGAGCAGTTAAATCCTCTCCTAAGAAGGAATGTGACTCTTAGAGTGAGAGAGCAAAGATATCAAGAGTGGTTTGGAGAGGTGAGATGGGAAAGTACTTTCACATGTCTGCACCAAAGTTTTATAAAGGTAGCAATGGAAAAGAGATTCTGCTATTGATGAAATATTTCAACAGTGAAAGCCGAGACACTGGGGAGATGAATCGTTTCCTGGTATTGTAGTCCAGACGGCGCAAACTTTCTGAAAAGCACGCTGGTTTTATCCTTGCAGGCAGTGCCTTTTAACCTACGGACTCCTCCAGGTGTGACCTCAAAACTGGAAAGGGGAATAAAATATGCTTTAGCATCACTGTTTTGTCAGGTTTTTTTGATTCAATGGATTGGTTCATTATTCTTGTACTTAAGGAAAGAAACAAAACCTGGGAAATTCTAAGAGAAAAAAAAACAAAAACAAAAACAAAAAACAATCTTTGCTGTAAACTAAGTGTAGTTGCTAAGTGCAACCATGCACTAATTTGCTGCCTCATATTTAAATCCCAAACACTTAATGTCAGGGGAATTAATGGCTAAAGATATCATAATGCTTATGCTGAATACATTATAGATGTAAGAGGATTATTCTGATCAAACAGATGGAAATGCATATTTCATCACACTACTACAGCTTTAACTCTGGCCCAAAATAAACAATGTTTTTTCCATCAGTGATTTCGGAATGTAAACAGAGCATAGCACACAACCCTGCTGAAACAGAAACAGTTACGGCTGAGATTTTCAAAAGCAGCCAACGGATCTGAACAACTGTTTGACTCCCTGGGCTTTGTAAAATCCTTCCTAAAACTCTAATCCTTGTACACAGCTAACATGTCTAAGAGAAGAGGTAGCTCTGGCATTTATCAACTCATAGGATTGCTTTTCTCTTAAAATCTCCAGGCTTTCCTCAGCTGCTCTTGGCCGTTTGTACAGACTGATGTGGTACTAACTTTTTTTCTCCTGCTGAGGTGGACTTAGCATTTGTAAGTGGAAGGCATACAGAGGGTTCCCAGAACTAGAACTGAGGGGCTGCTACTGGTTGCTCCAGATAACCCTGTTTATATGTTATCAATTATTCCCGATCCTGTACTGATTTTCTCTTTCCCAAATGGTAACTTGCTTAATCTCTTAATAAAAATGTTTGAACATAAAAAATGTAAAGGAAAAGATATTTTAGGGAAAAGTCAGAATGCACAGCTTCAAGTAACTACTTAATTAGTCTGCGATCTTACATAAACACATGTTGAGGCTTGGAGAGTCATTTTATAATGCTTAAAATCAACTCTGCCCCACTCTTTATTAAATTAACATAACTATCCCCAGGTTCGTAAGAGAATCATTAGAAACCTCTTTGGACTTTTTTGCCCAGTGTCATTATCCCCTGCACGTTCTTGTTTGTTGGGCCAATCCAACACCCACAAACGTCATTGGGAAGGATTTTATAAGCTTCTGGGGATGCTGAGGCATCTTGAGGATTCAGGACATGAAACCCACCTGGCATTATAGAAAAGATATCCCTTCTGCCTCTCTACCCCTCAAGAAATAAAATTCAGTTCCTTTTTAAAAAAGGTCTCCATCACAGGGGAATTATTTGTTTTGTACTCTCTACTTTCACTTTTAATGCAGAAGTTGTCCAACATGTTGGTAGTAAAAGTCACTTCTCACACTGATTTAGACTTACATAGGTGAACTCTCAAGTAAGTAATGATTTCATTTTCCCTACCACCATTTTAAGAATTCATTTCAGTCCTTGCCATTGTTTATATGTTTTATTATAACATTTTAGTTGGTTGGTTTGTTCTACACCTTCTTGGATTTTTCAACTGTCTCCAATGGGGTCTTCCAAGTGGAAGGCTCCACAATAAAGTTCAACTTCACTGAAAACCCTTCAAAGATAACTTTTGAATTGAATTAAATAACTAAGTACAGTAATGTTTGTACTTATTTTTCCGAACAGGAAAAGAAATATATCTATATAAGCACACCTGAATTTATATCTGTCTATCCATGTGTTTCAGACACATTGTACATTCAGACACAATTTACCATGAAATTCATGACTAAGTAAGCAGTGACAGCACGCAAGTTATTCCAGTCTGAGTATCACGCACCAGTATTATAAAACACAAAAAAACATTAGGTGGAACTCAACCCTTCAAAATTCTGTATTATTCTGACCTGTTTTAATTTTGTATTCTATTTTATGAACCTTCAAGTCATTTTTCAAGTGTTTCACCACTTCATCTCAACTTTCTTGGTGGGGAAACAAAATTCACATGAAAGGAAATGTTGATATAAATGGGCATGGTGAGGAAGTTCTTGCAGGGCACAACATTTCTGGCACAACCGCACAAGCTCAGACTGGGCCACATATTGAGGAGTGTTATTTGATGGGACCGTATCTATCAACTAGTTTGAAATCTGTGTATAAATGCAGAGCTCACTTGATTCCATAAGCTGGTACCTTCAGAAAAAAAGCACAGAAGTAAGAGAAAGAATATAGCTAAAGGAGTCAACAGTGATATCCAAATAGCATTTACATATATTTAGAGCAGTTCCTGTACCTCCAGTATCTAGAGTTCACATTTACTTACCTCTTGTAAGCACAGCAGTGTATAAAATGTGCCATCAGTACAACGATCTGAGTTTTACCACCGACGTATTAAAAGTTTAGATAATGCCAGCTGCATAGGGAATAGTAAAGAAGGGGGTGGGGAAAAAAAAAAAAAAGGAAAAAAAACCCAACCTGTGAAGAGAATCACTCCATGTTGCAGACCTTTCCTCATCTGTGGTTTCATAGACTGGGAATTTGTTTACTGTCTTTTCCATTGTTGGTTAAGGGAGCCCCACTTGCACTAGGCACTTTGCCTTGAGATCCCGAAGTGAGTTCAAATGCCAATATCTCAGAGCTGTTATCTTACTCCCAGCCTTATTCACAAAGGCTTTCAGGAGGATCCAGAAATAAGAATGGACTATCATCTTCCTAATTTAATGAAGTGGCATTATTCAACCGTTCTGGTTGAAAGTCAGAACATCTAAACTGGTAATATAAAGTTAATCATCCGACATGTGGCTATTGAACAGATTTGGCTAAGTCTCAGCTTGAGTTCCGTAATAGCTTTTTGATTATTCAGGTCCAAGTGCAAAGCAGTCATTGCATTATCAATGTTACTGCTTCCTGGTTCCTGTGGGTTTTCAAAACTATTCCTAGAGCAAATGAGAGAGGAAAGTATGCACTAAAGTCACTCTTCTGTCTTTGCTGGAAAAGAACGTACTTGTAATTTCCTGTAATGAAGGAATCATATTCTGTACACGGTGGTCTAATTAAGAACTTAGAAAAACACGTTGCCAATACTTCTTCATAAACATGTGGGTGAGGATAAGAATGAGGCGGGGAAGACAAAAGTTAGTTCTTGAATTAACATTCAGAAATGTAACAATTTTATGCAACACTACAGTAATTATTAGATGTGATATTAAAGAGACTGGATGGAATTAATTAGATATCTTTTAATTTTACAGTAATAATAAGTTCATGAGTTCTTGCAGCCAGCTGAACCGATGAATATGTACAAAACTCAGTTTTCTTGGGAAACCTATTGTGGATCGGATGAATGGTTTATCTAATGCAGTACCTTGTCTCCAGCCGTGGCCGCTGGCAGCTAGTTCAGAGGCAAGTACCAAGTCACCGTAAAAGACAATGGTGGACCTCCAGTTGAGGATGTATATCAAGGAGATTCACTGTTGTCTTGAAGATAAGGCTGGCTGTCCTTAAATCTTTATCCTCCGTGGTGCAAATGCACCTTTTTCTCCTCTTACCCTTTCAGAATTACATTACACTCCAAGCAGCAGTTTCGTTTTATGGCAGGTAGCGTTACAGTCTGCTTCATAAACAACCAATTGAACAACGCTCTGAAAGAATTTGGAGAAATACCTGTTAACTGATTGCTGATGCTGCCGACCAGTTCTGTTCCCAGCCAGTAGTCAAAAGTCATACCATGTCTTTCTATTCATTAACTTTGTAAGTGGAACGGGTAGTCACAAAAATCGCTGCAATTCATTTTGCTCTCAGCCACATGCGCCCTTGCAGTAGAAGATGCTCTAGCTATACTTTGCCACGTGCCAGACTATAGAGAGACTGCCCTTAAAGACTAGCCCCCATATTTCAGAAGTTGTCCTCTGTACTGAAACACCAAGGCTATAGGCTTCCATCAGATAAGAGAAATAAAAATACCATCTACTTTCTAGGAAGTCTTCGATTTCAGAAGGTTTCAGCCCGTCTACAGACTGGATTTGTTTAAAAAGTGTTTATTCCCACAGCTTCTCATTGGAATCAGCCCTCATCCCTCAACAAAATGAAACTGCAGATAGTTTTCTCCATATGTTACATTACTATTTTTCAGTCCTTCGTTTGTTGCCATTTTCTGTATTTACTCCCAGCCGTGCCTAAATTGTTTCAGTGCTGTGAGATTGATAACAAGGAGCCAGAGGAGCATTTGGGGATTTTTTTTTCTCTCACTCTACAAGACCCAGAAACTCTTCCACCAGCAACGGAACAATGGGAATTTTTAAGCTATTGTTCTCATTTCTTTGTATCAGCTTTCAGTTTCGCAGGTATCCTCTACAGGGAGGGGAAGAGGGGTGAAGAATAGGGAGGCGGGGAAACTGGGAGGCATTCGATGATTAGCTGGGATGAGACAAGCGAGAGGTGTGGTTCTTGCGAGATGAATCATACCCCAGGGGCTTCATGAAGCTTCATGTATGCTTAATGCTTCTAATCCTCCTGGGCTGTAATTATCTCAGGATAGGTAAAAGAGACATTTTTAGAAATGTCAATTTTCTGGATTTATTGGAATTTAAGAGCTCAGGCAGCAGACTCAGGGAGTGGGATTTAGCGCCCCTGTAGAGCTTGAGACACCAGCCATTTCGCAGTAATAATCTGAGAGGGAGGAAACTCTCGATTTCCCCGTCCCAGGAAGGCCAGCAGACCTTCTGAGACATTGATTTATGCCTAGTAAGTAGCTCTGCTTTCCTTTTCTCTGTTCTGTGTGGTTTCTTCATTTACCTTTCCGCAACCAACTCTTTAACCCTTGGAGCCCGTACTGTCCCCAGTGCATCACTGGGAGGGATCCCCCAGTCCCTCTACAGCTGCGGCTCTGTGTTCCCCCGTTCCCATATCTCTCCAGACTGCTTCAAAGCAAGCTTATACCTTTCATCAAATCCCCTTCTATGTATTTTCCATCTGTTTGCTTGTTATTTGTGCTCTCTGTGATTTCACCATCCCCAAAACAACTGCTTCCTTGACCATGTCCACGTGTGGTGCCAGGCTGGGGTTGAGGTTGTGCGGACAGCAAGGACAGGAGATGGGATCTCAGCGGAGAGAGCTGCTGAGGCTGTAACCTGTGCAAGTCATGAACACCTCTCCATCACGCGCAGCTTGCATCGCGCCTATGCCCTCAGCCTGTCCTGCTGCTAAAAAGCAGGCTGGGATTTGACATACATTACATGATGTTTTTATTGGATTTTTATTGGATGTCCTGGAAAAAAGCCACTTGTTTAGGAACGCACACACACATATATTAAAAAACAAACAATCAAACACACGAACAAGGTAATCCTGTACATTGTTAAGTGTTGGAATTACAGACTAAGAGAACAAAATCTCTCTACAGCAAATTATGCAGCTGGTATCCGTGTCACCGGGTGCTGTAGGAAAGAGGTTTATCCCTATTCCCGGTTATACACAGCTGGTTGATCTCAGGTGCAGGTTCCACAGCAGAGAAGAATATATCTAGCATGACTCATTTGTTTCAGGTGCAATTAAGTTATTGTTCTGTCTGGGCTCCCTGCTGAGTATTTATTCACAGTGTGATTTTGAGCAAATCAGTCAGGGCCCTGATTCAACAAACATTTGGGTACGCTTACCAAGGAAGGTCTAATCACACACTTCGGTGTTCCACTGAAGTCTTAATCCCAAGAAAGATGGATAATACAGCACCTTTTCAATTTTTTTCAGCATACCTTAATTAAAAACACTGGAGTTGTTCTGGATATATGCCTGGTTAACAATGATCAGAATTTGAAATCTGTTGGTTACTTTTGCATTTACCAGGAAAAATCAGAGGCTTGTATTTGTTAATGCTGTTATACCAGTGTTTACTCAAGTTTGCATATACACTGCTAAACATTTTTCTTTCATCTTTTAATCCCACCCTTCTCCAAATTCTTTTTTTTCCTTTTTTTTTAGCAATCTAAGCAAGAGCTGGTCCCTTTTAAAACTGAAGTAATACTCTGATGAAAAACACGCATAGGAGAGAGCTATGTGCCTCCCTTAGATCTTAAGAACGGACATCTGTGCCATTATTTTAAGTTCTCGTGGTCAGAGTCAAGATCGAAATAGGCGCTCTGTGGGATATAGTGGTTGAAGTATTCGGGAATTCACTGTCATAGGAGAGAAAAGATTATCTCATCAGACAGAATATCAGAGTGCCTCCTTTTAATGATTTTGCTTTATAATTTGGCTGTGGTAGCCCAGTGTTAAATGACAAGCGAACCCCTTTTCGTTATACTAATATAAGTCTGTGTATCATTTTGATAGAAGAACTTGTGTGAGCTGTTTTCTTCAGGCAGAAACCCACTGCAGCTCTTGCTGCAAGAAGAAGATGATAAAACCATTTGAGCCTTAATGACCTACTGTGCCACAGCTCGCACGTTGGGTAGCAGAGCGGCCGAAGGCACTCACGTGCCGAACCCCTCTGCTGATATTTGAATAGCTCCTGGGAACCCACTGCAATGTCATTTGCAAGTTTGCCAAGCAGACTTTTATTGATCAGAATGTCAATTATGGTTTCTCATATGCTTACATTAATTACCCTGTCCAAGGGAGTGTGGCAGAATGAAGGCTATCACGGCTGATATTAGGCTGTCAGACCATGAATTTGTAGCTCCTTGAGAGCACGGAGAGAATCATTTCAAGGATAAAAACACAGCAAAGATTTTGCACGCAGCAGCTGTATGTCATGTTCTGATGTCCAAGCTCTTTCCAATATTTTCCCTTTCAGAATAACAGAAGTTTTCGGGCTTCATTAATGAAATCTATAGCCCAGTCTCACGTGCCAATAAAAAAAATGAACTCAGAGAGCTCAGAAAGGGAATTAGCTCTACATGAATTAGTAGGTCACGCAGGTAAAATCTGACACTGAAAGTGTTACCCACTTAGATGTACAGAGGAAAACTTGCATGCTGGCATAAAATCTTAAATTCCAAACCAGGTTCCTTTAAAGACATGCCATCAGGTTGGTTTTATATTTCTATTATTTAATGGCATAGTAGTTCTTAGGATGTTTCCCTCCTAAATGAATAAAGGAAAAATAAAACTCACAATGAGTTTAGGAAGTGTATTTCATGCACCTGACTAACCTTTTTAATTAGATTTACTCTTTCCCTTGCCTAGCTGCAATCCAGTAAATAGTCACGGGCAGGCATACGAGCCACACCAGCTCTGAAGGGTCAGCACACGAGGAGCTCTGTTGACGCCACAGGGCTTCTCTCTTGCTTGAAAATGAACACGTGGTGAGTGTGGCAGGTTCAGGTCCTGCTGTTCTGTGGCTCTCTTCGGCAACGTGTGGAAAACTGGCAGGAGAGCAAAGAACAGGGAGGAATGTGCGGCACCTCAAAGCTACTTTTAACTCATCATTTATGTTAAATTGTCCCCTTAAATATGCAACTCAATCTAATCCTATTGGAAATTCAGCATTTGTTGATCTGTGCAGTGTTAGGTTACCAAAGCATCAGAGGCAAGCTGGCGAGAAAGTTTATAAGTCTATTTTGTAAACTATTTGTCACCCAGGTTGTAAACATAACGTGGATTTCATTACTAGTTAAGAAAACTGCAAATATAAGAAATTAAGTTGCCCCCAAACCAAATTCTTCAGAGCTTTCCATGAATGGCAAACATAATTATCTGTTGGACACATCAAATATTCATTTAATCAGAAATTAACTAGATTTTAAAAGATTGTATATGAACTTATACTTTAGGAAGTAATCATAGAATCATAGAATTGTTAAGGTTGGAAGGGACCTTTAAGATCACCAAGTCCAACCATTAACCTAACCTGACAAAACCACTTCTAAACCATATCCCCAAGTACCACGTCTACCCTTTTTTTAAACACCTCCAGGGATGGCGAATCCACCCCCTCCCTGGGCAGCCTATTCCAATGTTGGATAACCCTTTCAGTGAAAAAATTTTTCCTAATATCCGACCTAAACCTCACCTGGCTTAACTTGAACCCATTTCCTCTCGTCCTATCACTTGTCACTAGGGAGAAGAGGTCGGTCTCCATCTCTCTCCAACCTCCTTTCAGGTAGTTGTAGAGAGTCTGTAGTGTAATGTAATGGAGCCTCTCCAACAGTCCATACCCCACTCCCACAGTACATCTGGAACAAGATTTCATACCCTCTTGCACAGAGTCAGATACTGAAATAATAACGTCTTGTCTCAGAAGGTAACACCAAGTCTTCCAGGTATTTTATGGTAGACATCTCTCCACCTTTTGTGTTGTGTGCATTCTGTTCATTGTCCAAAGCAGAGAAAACCTCCACACCCCTACCACGGTGAAGATGCCAGAAAGGAAAGGAAGGGAGAATATTAAGTTGTGGTTTCTGCTCTAACCGAGTATCTTTTAGCTATTTTAGAGAAAGTGGGTGTCCAAGTCAGGCCCACTGTTCTCTGAGGGATAAGAAAACATTACCTTTAGTCATTTTCAAAATCATTCTAAGAAAAATTTCACTTCTGTAAAGTACAGTAGACTTTGAGAAAAATAACTGTGGTGTTGATTGAATAGGATGTATAAGAAATTCTGCTTGGAGTGACTTAAAATGTCTGCGGCATTAAACCATTCAAATAACATTTTATAGTGGCAATGCTAAAAAAAAAAGCCCAACAACCCTTTTACAGCAGCAAGAATGAGGTGCTGTAAAAGAGTGTACCTTGTGCAACCACAAAATCGCCTTTGTCTCCTTGCTCTTTCTGTGCTCTTGAGTTTGTAAAGCCTAGGACAAGCTCAAGGAAAGATTTCTACTGTTTTGTAAGGAAGAGATAAGAGCGCATAGGAATGATATCTTTACGGGGGAAAGAAAAAAGCCCCAAACTAACAGAACAAAACAAAACAAAACAACAAACACCATCTCACATTAGACCTCTTATGTTTGTCATAAAAAAGCGGAGCACAATATCATAGGTCCAGAACTATATCATTGGGCACAGTATGCCTTTCTGGACATTTATTTGCTATATACTGTTCAAAGCAATTTTTTCAGCAGGTTGTCTCCAAGCAGAAATAACGTAGAAAGATGAGCATCTTTAGGGAATCCAGAGGAATAGTTCACATGGAAGCTGCATAGTCATAATACTAAATCAGTACATTTCCATACTTGTCATACTCTTCCCTGTATCCTCTTTTGGGGACAACTTGTGCTGAACGGGGACATACATTAGACTATAAGTAACGGGCATCTAGAAGAGGTATTCTCAAGGTGACTTGTGATTCTTGTAGATATTTTCCAGACCCTGTTCAGTTTTATCACAGCACTTACAAAAGGTCAGTACCATTATCGGAAGTAATGCTTCAGTTGTGATTTCATACACCATCTCCTCAAAACTGCTCCATATTCCCTCTTTTAAGGGATCTGTTAAGCCATCTTTGGTAAAGGTGGCATAGTGGTTTCCTGGGTCACCTTGAACCAACCACTTAAAAACTTCATAAAACAAGAACAGTAGCACCTCTGTATTTTAGAGGGCTAATGTGGATGAATAAATCAAGGGCCTTCAGTGGATATTTAATGACCATGTGTCATTATAAGACTCATGCTTTTTAGGAAACAGGTAGATGCTTGTGATTTATATCCTTAACTCTAAATGAGTAAAGACCTTTTCAAAAGATGCTTTTAAGAATGAAGGGACTTATTTACTTTTTTCTTTTTCTTCTGTACAGTTACTATTTCATAAGGGCATTAGGAAGATCGATTCATTAATGTTTGTTAGACTGAAACGCTATGGTGATGAGGACCAGAGAAGCACCATTGAAACAATTAATAGTTTCTTACTCTGTTCAGACTTTGAACAATGGCATTACTTAAAGTAGGAAGAGTGATACTGAAATTAAACTAAACAGCTTTTTTTTTTTTTTTTACAAATTGTAAACCACATGGCGGGGGAAGTTGAAAGTAACCTGTTCTGGAAAAAATTTCCGCACTGTTGGAGAAACCCTGGAATGTCTATGTCTGTTTTCCTTTGTTCTCTATTTATACATGTGTACAGAAAGGATTAATTATCCCAGTCTTTACTGTCTTCATAAATGTCCACGCAAAACCACCTAATTATACAACATTTTTGGCAATTTTCCTTTACATGCGTGTGTTCCTTGTTATCTTGTCTGAATTTCCCCAATATTTGTATAAAAGTCAAGTGAATAGAGAATGAAAGAATAAAGTCATAAACCAGAGCACATCTGGATCTGCACGGAGGAATTGGAAACACCTGAGTGGTCACCTCCAGATTCAGCTGGTTGTGGGTAAATTTGCATATTTCTTCTCCAGATAAACATGTATTTCAGAGGAATATTTTCACAATTACTAACACACACAGAAGCACACATATACAGAATTATATAGGACATGTATGCTTACTTATGTGCATGAGAATGCAGATTTACACAGATATATTATACACAATGACTTTCATGTGTGTGAAAATGCATTCATTCATGCATCAAATAAAAGAAGAATTTTTATAATATTAAAAAAATACTTTACGGATGAGTATTTTTCAAAATGAAATATAAAAATCAATTACATCCAGGAACAAGAATTACCACAGCTTTTTAAAAAAATATTAACTTAGCCTATCTAGACAATTTTTTTTAAACAAATATTTTACAAACGAGATTAATCCAGATATTCTCTAGTTTTCTCCAGGAGTGCGCTCCACTCCTGCTCTACAAACATGTTGTTTGAGTCCACTTGTTTTATAAACAAAAACATTGCATTTGCGTGGGCAAATGAATGAGGCGCTCCTCTTAAAATTTGATACTATTATTTGGGCAGAAAACAGTCACCAATTAGCGACATCTATTTTTAGATAAGTGACCCTAATACATTTATTGTTTCTATTTCATAATTATATGTCTCTCTAATCAAACCATGCACTATGCTGGAGAAGGCCGTATGAAAACAGAATATAGGAAGGTGTAAACAACGGTCACTTGTGTTTTACAAAATGACTAGCGGAAACCTGCCCCTGAAGACTTACTCCTTAAGATCTGTCTGTTATTCCCAAACTTATTAGTTATTCTACACGAAAACACAACTTTGTCCTGCCAGCCTTGCCTCACCTGCTTTAAGACCCCTGGGAGGACTTACGCTGCAAAAAACCCCATGGAATATTCTTGATCTGGAGAACAGCTCTTTTTGTTGTCTGCAGCTGAACTGCCATAATCACTAATCCGCTCTGAAAAACGGTCATATTATCTGACCTAAAAAGTTTGGTCACCCATTAATCAGAGCTACCCAATCTCCTCTGCAATATGTGTCAATGATGGATGAAGCTCGCAAAGAAGAAGCTGGAGCATCAGAGGAGGAACCAAACAGGCTGGTGTTGCCCTTAGAGTATTTGATTGATTTAGATCATGTGCGGGAGCCGAGTAAAGGTTCTGCTGAGGTTTGACTAGAGTTGCCAAGGCAGTTGGTACTGTAAGAAAAGGTCAGAGGAGTTAGACGTAGCTGTATTGTTCACAGATGGCTGATGCTGTCAGTTTTATTTGAAATAATCCATACTTGAGTTTCAAGGGATGAATCAGTCAGATTCAACTACCAAGAGGACAGCTCGCTAGCATGTTTTATTTTACTAATGCTTGTGGTTCTCTTGGAAGCTCTCTACGTGGGCATACATAGCACCAGGAGCGAACAGGGCCTAAACCTTCAGTTTTCCAAATCTGTTTGAATAAGAGCAGAATTGCTGGATAGGACTTGAAGAGACATCACTTATGGCATGCTGCCTCTGCTTTTTGTCATGTCTTCATTTACAGCTCGGGCTGAGAGCAGGTTCTATGTTACTGTGCTTTTTATGACGTATATTTGGGAGGAATGGACCCATGCTTTTACTCACTTGCAGCTTAATATGCCATTATTTCTAAGTAATGTGTCTTAATTTATCATTCAAAAACAAAATGAGCTTTGCAACCATTTCTCCGCTTGCACTAGCCGTTCCGTGACATAAACATTATGAATACCTGCACAAGGTAGAATTAGCCGGTCAACTGTTTTCCTGCTTTTTTTAAAGGAAAAACAAATTTTCAATTTCTTGGAGTTTTTACAGCAATCAACAATTGTGTAGAAAATAATGGTTCAAACCTAAAATATTTTGTTTGGGGGAAAGATATTTCTATTTTAAATCACTGCCTGGCTTCCTCATGGGAGTTTTAGTTTTGCTACAACAAATCTCTAATCTGCCTTTAGGCTGTCATAAAATAAGTGTGACAAAACTTCTTTTTTATTTCTTGGAGAGGGAGGACTTCCAGCCAAGGCTGCATAGAAAATAAGTGTTTGGTATTCGGCAACATCTTGACATCTGGCCCATAACCATCAAAGAATTGTATACTATGTGCTCTCAGGATGGACACCCCAACAATTAGAGACCTGTCTCACAGCATAAATCCTTCTCTGTTTTTCAAGTATATTGCTCGCTCTTTCTGGCAAAACCAACACTAGCTTTACTGGGCAAGCTGGTGATTTTGTGAGCTGACAACTGTCTTACAGTTTCTGTCCTATAGCTGGTAATGAGGTCATGACCAGTTTTATGGGTGTAATCCTTTATTTATTATCATCTTCATCAAGTATTGGGTTTCTTTAGAATGCTTCTTTTTGTGAAAGATGCTTATGGAAAATAGTAAATGAATACTTTCCCATAGGAACCTTTACAAATGCTTTGAGAAGTCAAGGTGGTTCAGTGAGGAGAAAGCTATTGGTGTTTTCCAGACAATACAGAAATGCCTGCAATGAAACCTTAGAAGTCCTTATTTACCTGAAAAAAATGACTAGAGTTTCTTTTTTCATGTTTGGAATAAATCTTGTCTGGACCAGAGTGCTTTTAAGAAGTGGACACTGATAATCCTTTGCCATCCTCTCAAGTCTGACAGTTAGTCATGTTCAGGGTTAGTCAAAGCATTACAAATACTTTCACAAATAGTTATTGAGCTTTGAAATTATAAGATTATGGAAAAAGTTGTCCTGGACTGTCCTCCCTAACCTTTATATGTGTCATCCTCTTGAATAAGGTCTCTGGTAGAGAGAAAAATCTGAAAATCAGGAATCTGTATCTTTAGCTTCTGAACAGAGGTGAAGAAAAAACAGATTGTTTTTGAGAGATCCGCCACTAAAATAAAATGGCATTCAGTTTGCCAGAGACTTTAGAATTACTCCACAGTGCAGAACCCACTTAACTAGTGACCTGTGATGATATTCATATTTTCTGTTCTTTTTCCAATTTAGCAGCACCAGTGCCAGCCTGGAGGCATTGGTAGCAGTAGCAGTAGCAATCTTCTAGAAGACTTTCACAGTGATCGTAAACGAACTTCAGTTATAGGGCACTTGACCCAAAAATTTCCATGTGGACTGTGTTCACAGTTGTTTGCATTTGTTAAAGTAACTGGAATTTGACGTGGTGCAAAGAGTGCAAAAAGTTTCCATTTTCAAATGTATTAGGTTTCCCCGACGGCTCCGGCTTTTCTTTACAGGTGTCATTCAAGGCTGATGTCTCAATAGTGAGGACATCTATTTAGATGTCCTTTATCTGTGTGTACTCAGTATCCCAAAGGTCTGTAATGATCTCATACGCAAATAATTTCCTGCCTGCAGAGCAGAACTGAGCAGACTGAGGCAGTTTTGGTGTAATACTGTTGAATAACTTGTCTTAGCACTGACGGACAAAACTTACCCTGGGAAAATGATTATCAGCAGCTTGCTCTCATAGATGAGTTTTGAGCCCTGAGACATCCATGTCTGAATGGTGACACTTCCTATGACGCCTGCCCGCGTAGATGGCAACAGATGGGGCTGTATCAGAGGCATGTAGTTACCCTGGTGATGTTCAAGACACTTAACAACATAAGGAAATGCTCTTGGAAACACAAAGCAAAACAATTAATGGGTAAACCAAAAGCTAATGCCTTATGGAACGCAGGTACTAAATTACATATTAAAAAAGACACCAGCAAGCACATGGTTAAAGTATTCATCTACATCAATGCTATAGTTTGCTTGGGATTTGGAAGATTGGTCTCCTACTTCCCAAAGGAAGTCCCATCAGACCTTTTCTGTAAACATGTATGTGCCTGAAAAAAATAATTGCGAAACCAATGTCCTGCTTTGTACAGACCAATCCGTTCCATTAAAATGCATAGTTTCAGTAAAGAACACTTTAGCTGCATTCAGTGCCTAAATTCTCCTGTATGTAAGCTTCAGTGCTGTTTTCAGCCTCATTCACCCAGATGCATGTGGTTGCTTTCCTATTACTGGTTCGATGCCTCCGATGCTCTAAGTGCTTGCAGATAGGAGCATTTCACATTCCCTTGTTTGATGGCCTTCGGTATTTCAACCTTATGGTTGCCGTCATCTGTAAGAATGTGCGAGTATCAGGACACACGAGCTAAAAAGCACCTCAGTACAATGCGAGATAAATTCAGTAAATAGATAACAGGAACTTTACACTATATGATTTGAATTCACAAATAAAAGTCAAATAAAAACCGTTTATCTCTGGTACTCTAAAGCTGCTCACCATGTTTCAGGGTTACCCATGCTTAATAAAAATACTTATTGTAGCGCAGCTGTAGAAAGCATTATTGAATAAGAGGGTGTCAGTTCAAGAAAAGATTTCAGGGAAACAAGGTGCTTTATTTCCATGAAATGAAATCCTTAAACTCATCATTAAAGCCTCCACATAGAAAGAAGCCCTTTATTCAACAGAGGACATTACACAGTTATTTGAAATCTAGAATCTCTTTTTAACAGAAGTCAAAGATAAGCGATTTAGAAGAAAAACACCTTCTCCCCCCCTCCCCCCCCCCTTTTTTT
>VYXH01002931.1:156740-167338 GCA_013397275.1 Burhinus bistriatus | reverse complement strand
TTTATTTTATTTTATTTTACTTTATTTTATTTTATTTTACTTTATTTTATTTTATTTATTTTATTTTATTTATTTTATTTTCTTTTATTTATTTTATTTTATTTTATTTTAAAATAAGGTTGATAAAATCTTCCAGAATCCAAGTGCTTCTGGTCTGCAGTTATTTTTGAATATTAGTGTCATAAATGGAACTGCTGGATGGGAATGAGCCTTGCCGTGTAACTTTGAAGATGTGTTCATAGTTGTTGTTTCAGGTGATCTAATCCAAAGCCAATTTATTTAGCTGATTAGTTGTGAGTGAAACCCATTGGCTAATCTGCCACCATTTTTAGACCTTAACCTTATCTGAATCTCTGTCATAGCTTTCTTTTAAAAAATAAAAATAAAAAAATTGCCGTCTTTTACCATAAATCATAAACAAGCATTTTCTCCTTCCTTCTCTCCAAGCTTTCATTTCCATTTTCAGATAGATCCCTCTTGTTGTGAGTAGCATGGCAATTGGAAAACGGTTAAACAATACTCAATACTTTCTCCAAATCTATTTTACTCCTCTCTTTTTTCTGGCTCTTTTTCGTTTCTCGCTCTTTCTCTTTTCAGTTCCCATTGGTAATATCAGCATCCTGTCTACCTTTCTAACCCATCAGTGGGGACCTGCTGCTGCTCTTCTCCCACGTTCTCAGTGGTTCGATAGGACTTTTTTCTCCTTCTGCTCACGGTTTGATATATCAGCAGACACAAGCCTAAATATCACCAAGGGGAAGTCATGTCTGATTAATCTGATAGCCTTCTACGATGGTGTGACTGGANTTTTTTTTTTTCTTTTGAGAAGGACGTTTTGCAAAGGAGCTTATTCACAAAATGTAAAAGATAATGTATTGAAAGACTGTAACTTTTAAACATTTCAGAGGAGGTTGTAATCAGAACTGTACAGGATGTGTATTTCAATACGAAGTTTCTACGTACAGAGGTTTCTCTGTACACCTTAGCAGTGGAAAGAAAAACACTGTTACTCCATCTCTGCGTTGCAATTCCCTCTATTCCCTGTCATGGGGATTTTGAGTTTTAGCAGCTCTTTAGGGAATCTGCTTTTTACATCTCAAGCTGCAAATACATCCTTTTTTATATCAAGGTCCTCTGGAAGGTCCCCCATCCGGTGTGCAGTTGTGAATAAGCTGACAGTCATCACTGAAATATTTCCTACAACCTAACCAACAGATGAAGAAATCCAAACAAATTCATGTAACGTTTTCTTATGCAGAAAGAGAGAACATACTATTTATACAAGGTTTATGGGTTTTGAACAGTGAAGCTCAGGATTATTCAGAAGTTCTCATTGTACAAATCTGGAGACAGATTTACCATCTCCATTAACTTCTGAGGGAATTCGGAAACTTGCTGGTTAACCTCTAGGCGACATCTAATCTCTAGTCTACACGAAGCCCACTCTACACTCAAATCATCGTGACCATCGAGTCTAACTTGGTACAGGACAAATATCTGGGTTAAAGCCTGGTTCCTACAGCGGAGTCTGGTCTGCACACAATGAGGTGTTCATCCAGCAGTCCTTTGGCTGCATCAGCTACTGGTACCTCAAGTTGCCTCCAGTCATGATTGCACCTTTTTTTCCCCCAGAATGTTTTGGGTCCAAGCCATAATCTCCCAGCTGGATATACACTTTCCTTTGTTTCCCAATGTATTTCTTTACACAAACATTTATCATCATGTTTCCTTGGACTGTGATCATTAGGCTTCGCAATTCAGATTGTCTCATATCAGCAACCAAGCAACCTTCGTGTTTTAGAGTCCCACTGGTTTTTTGTGTTATCTATTCATTTAATCAGAAATATCTTTATATTGTCATCTAAATCAACACTAGGAATATTAAATAGCAGCGGAACAAGAGTGCTATTATTGGGTGACCTTGTGTAACGAGTTCTTCTTGCACAAAATTAACAATTGCATTTTGCAATCTGTTAGTAAAGCAGATTTAATCCCTCTATCATAGGACTTAATCCATCCATCTTGCATAAAATTTAGCTTTTAATCATGATGCCATGTGATACTATCTTAATTTTTCATATACATTCAAGTATACTTTACCTAGCAGACTTGTAATTTTTTATTTTATTTTATTTTATTTTACTTTATTTTATTTTATTTTACTTTATTTTATTTTATTTATTTTATTTTATTTATTTTATTTTCTTTTATTTATTTTATTTTATTTTATTTTAAAATAAGGTTGATAAAATCTTCCAGAATCCAAGTGCTTCTGGTCTGCAGTTATTTTTGAATATTAGTGTCATAAATGGAACTGCTGGATGGGAATGAGCCTTGCCGTGTAACTTTGAAGATGTGTTCATAGTTGTTGTTTCAGGTGATCTAATCCAAAGCCAATTTATTTAGCTGATTAGTTGTGAGTGAAACCCATTGGCTAATCTGCCACCATTTTTAGACCTTAACCTTATCTGAATCTCTGTCATAGCTTTCTTTTAAAAAATAAAAATAAAAAAATTGCCGTCTTTTACCATAAATCATAAACAAGCATTTTCTCCTTCCTTCTCTCCAAGCTTTCATTTCCATTTTCAGATAGATCCCTCTTGTTGTGAGTAGCATGGCAATTGGAAAACGGTTAAACAATACTCAATACTTTCTCCAAATCTATTTTACTCCTCTCTTTTTTCTGGCTCTTTTTCGTTTCTCGCTCTTTCTCTTTTCAGTTCCCATTGGTAATATCAGCATCCTGTCTACCTTTCTAACCCATCAGTGGGGACCTGCTGCTGCTCTTCTCCCACGTTCTCAGTGGTTCGATAGGACTTTTTTCTCCTTCTGCTCACGGTTTGATATATCAGCAGACACAAGCCTAAATATCACCAAGGGGAAGTCATGTCTGATTAATCTGATAGCCTTCTACGATGGTGTGACTGGACAAATAGANCTGGTGGACAACAGGATGACCATCAGCCAGTAATGTGTCCTTGTGGCCAAGAAGGCCAACGGCATCCTGGGGTGCATCAAGAGGAGTGGGGCAAGCAGGTCGTGGGAGGTTCTCCTTCCCCTCTCCTCTGCCCTGGTGAGGCCGCACCTGGAGTACTGTGTCCAGTTCTGGGCTCCCCAGTTCAAGAAGGACAGGGAACTGCTGGAGAGGGTACAGCAGAGGGCTACAAAGATGATTGGGGAACAGGAGCATCTTTCTTATGAGGAAAGGCTGAGGGACTTGGGTCTTTTTAGTCTGGAGAAGAGAAGGCTCAGAGGGGATCTCATCAATGCCTATAAATACTTACAGGGAGGGTGCTGGGAAGATGGAACCAATGTTTTTGCAGTGGTACCCAGTGATAAGACAAGAGGTAATGGGCACAAACTTGACCATAGAAAGTTCCATCTAGACATAAGGAGGAACTTCTGTCCTTTGAGGGTGGCAGAGCACTGGAAGAGGCTGCCCAGGGAGGTGATGGAGTCTCTGACTCTGGAAACATTCCAAACCCGGCTGGACGCCATCCTGTGCAACCTGCTGTAGATGACCCTGCTCTGGCAGGGGGGGTGGACTAGATGATCTCCAGAGGTCCCTTCCACCCCCTGTGATTCTGTGATTCTGATCTCTTTGCCAGCTCTTATCCACTCTCCTTGTATCAGTGCCTTCAAAACTGCCTGCCAGTTATTTCTTCTCATTTTAGCACTATGGCATTCACAGTGGGTCAGAGAAAGGACAGAGTTTTAATATCGGTAGAAGAATCAGCTACGTTATTTTCATGTTGTATTCGCAATGATTAGATTTCAAAAATGCTTTGCAAGCATTAGAAGACTGAGATAAGTTATACAAACAAAATAGGTGGGTGGAATACGTCCTCTACACAGGGCCATAACGTTCACCTGGAGTTGTTGAACGAATTGGGCAAAAAGCATCATTTTTCATAATTTTAAGCTTCTGATCTAGTAAATACATGAACTAGTGGTGTGGGAACACATATTAGTTTTGTTTCTTGCTTGCCTTTCATTACTAAGAAATAATCACGTTTTAAAGGTGGGTTGGGGTTCATTAGTTTTGTTTTGCTTTATTTTTCCAGTTAATAGATTTATATGTATTAAAGTATTTTAGTGGAGGTATTACACACTACTATATAATATGAGAAAATCCTTGGTCATTTCTAGCAGTAAATGCAGCCATCATGTGCACGGCAAGGAAAACCTGTCCAGCCATGTGCTCGTTATGTGGCTTGAAGTGTTGGCACCACATTATCCCATTGCCATGTGTTTTGCACCTGAATTTTGAGGTTTTGGGTGCCAGGAATGCCGTTACATCACACATTTTTATAAGTGGCAGTCCTGCTCCATGCTGAAGATTGCTAGGTATTTCCACTGTACTAAGTAATATATACTTTGTATTAATAGCATCCTTTCATGTTCCTTAAAGACAGAAAAAAACATGTTGCAGGAAGTTGCCATAAAATATGTAACAATGATAAGAAATACAGCCAGTTTTCCTCAGTGAAAATTCAGTAATTGCACCGTGTCTGTTCTTGTTATTCATATTTCATATACCTACTGTAAGTTCTCAGTTTATAAAATCTTCTACGTGTACAGAAACTCTTTCCAGATACAACAAAACTCTTTGTATCATAAGTTGCAGATGTCACAGAGAGATGCAATGCAATCTTGAGGAACAAAAGGAGGATGTGGCTAGTTGTGTAGATCGGCCTAGAAAGAAAACTTCAGAACCTATAAAGGTCACAGAATCTCTATAATTTTCTGGGTTGGAAGGATTGTGCTATTTCACCCATTTTTTGCGTTGTACCCCTGCGGGGTCATTCCTTGTCATCAGAAGAGTCCCCATAGCCACATGGCCCTCAGAAGTCACAGGTGTATCTCCATAAAGAACTGATGAATCAGCAGGACCCCCCACTCTGAATCCTGCGTGACTCCAGTGAGAGAATTTGTAGAAACATTAAGATCAGATTCATTTCAGAGGAGCAGGCTGGGAGAAGATTTCTGACATGTAGTCAAGGTAAATCCACTTCAAAACATTATTGGATTAGCCTTTCTTGAAGTTTAATTAAATCGGTTTTCCCTCTATTAACTCTTATAACTAGGAAATGGCAGATGAGAATGAAACTTCATCTCATTACAATTTAATAAGTTAAATCTCTGCTTGTGTCTCTAATGCTAAGAGGTATGCATTATTTCATGTTAATCTTTCAATTGGATTTTGTGTTAGCATCTTCAGAACATGTACTATTGTCCGCGTCTCATCCGCAGAGATTACCCACTTTTCAGGTGGTAAATCCACCATGACTGCCTTAGACATTAAAATAGAAAGGGAAGAAGTTTGTTTTCTAACGCAAGCAATCCCGAAGTAGGCATGCCATACCAGGCTAAGGCAGAAAATAAATAAAAAAATACCTAAAGCTTACCTACCTAACGTTAGTGTAACAACATTGATAACCTACTTCACCATCAAGTATTTAGACAAGGCTACAAGACTTGTCCTCTTTCTCCCTTTTATGCAAAATACTTTAAAAATTTCTTCAGTTTTAGAGCATGAGGAAGTCTAGTGAGTTCAACAGGACTATTTAAATGGAAATAGACCATAACATTAAAGAAGAATCCATGTTTATCTACATTACTGCATTGCCATTGCAGAAGTACCTTTGGAAAATACATTTCTTAAGTTGGAATATGAGCTCGATCACAGGAAGAGAGAGAGAGATAATCATCGAGGTGAAACAGCAGTGATGTATGCTAGGAATAGAAACCGCCAAAATTATTTACTCCTAATTGTGAACTTCAGGGAACTGAAGGCAGCAACCCAGAAGATGCCTGCGAATACATGGCTCCCTCAGATACTACCAGTCCCCCACAAAATATGCGATCGGTAGAGCCCACGGAGTCTTGTTCCTGCTGTGCCCAGATGAGGAGGAGAGTGAAGGCATGATAATAATGAGACTTTTCTACTTCATAGACAAGCTGAGAATTATGTTAGCAATTTGGAAGTGAATCATTTGGAAAGTTAGAAAAAACGATACTTTATCGTCCCAGATTTCAATTAAAAAAAGCAAAAAAGTTTTCTTGGATGTCTCAGGATAACTGAGGGGTGAAGACTTCAAAAAGGCATTTTTGGATCATCTCATTCTGAAGGTCTTTAAAGGGGAACAGAGGCAAGATCCCTTTTTCATGCTTGCAATGGAAATGAAATGAAATGAAATGAAATGAAATGAAATGAAATGAAATGAAATAAAATAAATAAAATAAAATAAAATAAAATAAAATAAAGGTGGCTGAACTCAAAACATAGACTAGGAATTGTCTCTGGTTCATACTACCTCCTGATCCATGCTCCAAGATCATTTTGAAGAGTGCTACCTGGACCTGTCCAGAAACATGCTAAAGACCACTCTGACAATTTCACAGCATAAGCAATCAAATTCCAGTGCCTGGGAATATTTCTTGGTGCTTTTTAATTTATTAGTATAGATTTAGTTTCTGTCACTCATATTACGAGCTCTCTGGAAAACAAAAGTCTTGTCTTGTTACTTCTCTGTACTGTAAATAATAGAGCCTGATCTTTTATGAACCTGCTAGGTGCTTCTTGTAATGGAAATGAGTAATGATAATAATTATTATAATGGATCAAGAGAGAAAAAAAATTGTTCTACTGTAAAAAATAACTGGTACAGACATTCAACTAATGTAAAAAAAAAATCTTTTGTGTTTAAGAACTTTACAATAGTAGTTGTGTTAGCTTTTTAGAGATATCTTTCTTTTTTTTTTTTTTTTTACCATTGTGATTCTTGTTTCTATGGTGGACTAAAAGAGGTGTTGACATATTGCAACCAGCTCTTCCTCTAACCTATTTTTAGTCTGACCAAAATTAAAAAATAATGGAAACTCAGAATAATGCTTATTCTTACAGCACTTATAAAAATATTTTGCAGAGCTGAAAATTGTGATATGAAGCTGCAGTGGCATTGGTTTACATCTATTTGAGAAATATCTAATTTGTTGATTAACCATCACCGCATATATATTTCCAGACAGAGATTTTATATTTTCAAGATTATGAAAAGGTGTAGTTTTCAATTTACTTCTCATCTAACCATTTAATAGTAACGCTATGTAGAAAAGGCAATCTCATAATTTGCTAAGTAGGTTGCGCTTGCCCTTGAATTGTGTTTGATGCCAGTAACAGCAGGCTTTGACACCAGTAATGTCATGCAAATTCATACAAGTTCATCTGGATCCTAATTCATTCAGTTGTAACAAAAACTTCTTGTGCTAAGAATGCAAACCAAGACAGAGATCGAAGCTATCATGTTTCACGGGTGTTCACCTACCTTTGTGTATGAGATGTAGCCTTGATGACAAGGCTCAGTGACAGTTTTCTTATTTAATGGTATAATATATACCTCCTTATAGTTAAAGACCGTGCTATTTTGTTTTTGTTCCTTTTCTCTCTAATGTCTTTACTAAATTTCAGGTGTCTGCTACCCTGTCAGAGAAAAAAGGCTTTCTCTCCCACATTCCAAAATGCCTCATTGGCAAAAGGTGTGTGGTGTTAGATTAATAGTCCCAGTTCCTTTGTTTTCCACTCTGTAAAAGGCAGAAGGGAGTTTTATTTTATTCCACAGAGGTGTAAGGAAGAATGATTAACTATGGATTGGTCTGGAGATCCTCACTATCTGAAGGTTACACTGGGAACTGTGAGAAATATTTGGCATTCACACTTTCTTTAAGATGAGTTGTCAGGCTTTTTTTAAACTTAGAGAAGTTGAAAAACAGTTTGGAAAGTAAAAAAAAAAAAAAAAGCTTGCAATATACTATGTATATTTTGCATTTCATTACTACTTAATGAACTTTTTTATTTTTTTTAATGTGGCCTTCCAAATCAGACTTTCTCAAAAATCTTACAAAATATTTTTTCAAATGTCTGCCAGAATTTTCTAATGCCTTTATTACACTTCATACTGCCTGTAATGTAAGAGCAAGGCCACCAGGCTTCGCAAAAGGTAAATCTCCTTTTATTGAATTTCCTTTGCTACTTTTTAACATTATTGAAAGCAGAAGAATAAACAAATAAAACACAAGTCCACAAGTGGGGCAAATTTCCTTCAGCAAGCTATCTTTGAGGCGTAAATCAGTGTTCGCACTAAGATTATAATTCACAGATGGAGTTCGGTGATAACCACTGGACGGTCCCCTCTGCAGGAGCACTTTCTCCATCAGAACAAATCAACATCACAGCTCATTCCTGTGGTCTACTGCACGGCGTGCGCATGCAGTGGGAACTTCTAATGAGCTCAACTCTGCAACGGACAAACCTGGGGCATGCTGAGAGTCCCCGCTCTTCAAGCCAATGAACCGAAGACTTGAACACACCAGCTGTGTTTCACAAGCCAGTGCAGAACATCAATCAGCTAAAGACATTTATACTTTCTTTATGGATATTGCCACCAAATTGTGCCTGCTTCCCATGTCATCAGATTAAGCTAATGCTACTTGTCACAGGAAATTAAAAAAAAAAAACAAAAACAAACCAAAACTCATATCAGCTTAGAAGCATGGTCAAAATATATGCAGATTTCTACTCACCTATTAGGTCATCAGTTCTCTTTGATTACCGTAGCCTTCAAAATTTCAGCCCCTAACAGTACAATCGCACCTTTCAGTGTAGACAATATTTTGCAAAGGTTGCATCCTACAAATTGAAACAACCATACCCACAATACAGATCCTGTTAAAAAAACCCACGAAAATTAGCACCTGTGGAAGAGAGAATACCTAGCAGGGAGGGACACGGTTAAATTGTTATATGTCATACATATACAAATATATGATCAGGCCCCTCAAGGCAGACTGGTGGGAACTCATCAGAGAGCAAAGGCTGCAGTTCTGCCTGAGGAATCTGCACCATCCACCCCAGCGGTGGCCAATGCCTCCATCCGGATGCAGCTGCTAAAGGGAGACGCTGCTGTGCAGACCTCAGACTGCAGGAGATGCCTTGACCTTTCTCCTGGGGTGGGGATAGGCATCAGACCTGCCTGAAAAAGGTAAGCCCAGGTGGAGGACATCCTGCAGCAGCTGACTGAGCTGCAGGAGGAGGTGAGGAGGTCGCATAGCACCAGGGAGGCTGAGAAGGAGTTAGATAGTTGGTTCCAAGCACAGTCTGCAGTGGATCTACAACCCGCAACCAACCAACCAAAATCTCCCCCACCGGCTCACGTAGAAGGGAGAGGGACCAGTAATGCAGAAGAATAGAAGCTTGCAATGGCAAGGACCGGCAGGAGGAAGAGATTTCCCCCGAAGCCTGAGGTGCCCTTGCTGAACCGCTTCACCTCTCTGCAGACTGAAGAGGAAAGACCAGTCACGTCAGGAGAGACACTGAAACTGGGTAAGGCAACCCAATCTGCTCCCCGTATAACAACCAGCACAACTAAGAAAAGGTAATGGGTGATAGTCACAGGTGACTCTCATTTGAGACGTGCAGAGGCACCCATTTACCGGCCTGACGCTCTCTCTAGGGAGGTGTGCTGCTTACAGGGGGCCCGTATCAGGGATGTCACCGAGACACTACCAAGCCTTGTACAGTCTTCTGATTATTATCCACTGCTGTTTTTTCTCACATGGCCACCAGTGATACCACCAGGAGCAGTCTGAGGAGCATCAGGAAGGACTACAGAGCCCTGAGAGTGGTGGTAAAGAACTCTGGAGTGCAGGTAGTTTTTTCATCAGTCCTCCCAGCCAAAGGGAAGGAGGTCAATAGAGCCTATTGAATTTGGCAAATCAACAAATATTTACAGGACTGATGCCACAGCCAGAGGTTCAGATACTTAGACCATGGGACTCACTTTGAGAAACCAGGTCTACTGGGAGCTGATGGGATCCACCTATTAGAGAAAGGGAAGAACATCTTTGGTCAGAGGCTTACCAACCTGGTGAAGAGGGCTTTAAACTTAAATTGTTGGGGGAGAGGAACCTCAATCCATCCCACTCTTACCAGTTTGATGCCAATACCAGTAATAGATGCCCAGAGACTGGAGAAGGACCACAGGTCAGCGGGAGAGCACCTGGAGTGCAGCACAAAGGAATTCCAGCCACTCCAGCCAGTAAGTCATCTTCATTGGGGGCCCAACTTAAATGCCCCTATGCAAATGCATGTAGCACGAGGAATAAACAGGAGCTAGAGACATGCTTATGCCTGCAGGGCTATGATCTCATTGGCGTCACGAAGGCATGGTGGGATGGCTCCTACGACTGGAGTGTTGGAATGGAAGCAGACAGGCTCTTCAGGAAGGAGAGGCAGGGGAGACAAGTTGGGGTTGTCGCCCTCTATGTCAATGACCAGCTAGAGTGCATGGAGCTCTGCCAGGGGATGGATGAGGAGCCAACCGAGAGCTTACAGGTCAGGATTAAAGGGAGGGCAGGGACAGGCGACAATATAGTGTGGATCTGCTACAGGCCACCTGACCAGGAAGACTAAGCAGACGAGGCTCTCTATAGATAGATAGGAGCAGCCGCACATTCAGAAGCCCTGGTCCTCATGGAGGACTTCAACCACCCCGATATCTGTTGGAGGGACAACATAGCAGGGCATAGGCAATCCAGGA
>VYXH01002931.1:118591-154241 GCA_013397275.1 Burhinus bistriatus | reverse complement strand
GGGCTTTGAGCAACCTGGTCTAGTGGGAGGTGTCCCTGCCCATGGCAGTGGGGTTGGAACTAGATGATCTTTAAGGTCCCTTCCAACCTAAACCGTTCTGTGATTCTATGATTCTATGACTGTGATTTATTCAGTTCATGATGTTTAGTATTAAAGTTATGATTATTTGCTCTCAAGCTCCTCTTTTCAAGAAATTTTTCAGTCTCCTTTGCGGATTAGGATTAAGAGATCAGAAACTAATTTTGCAGAAAATTATCTGTCATTGGTTACTGGCTGCTACAATCCTTTTAGATTGTCTTGGCATTTTGTTTTCTGCTTTATTGTAGATTTTTGTACATATAATTTCCTTACAGAATGAAGTCAATCACATTTTGGGCTGCTACTTAAAAAAGAGAGTATTTTCTCACAGATTTTGTTATTGTTACTGTTAATAGAAAACATGACTTATCTACTTAAACATTTTTCTTTCCCTGTCCTCTTTGGATGGGGCATTGACTGGGAAATAGTTTACAGTTCAGAATCACATTTTTGGTAAAGGCCATGGAAGAGGTAATCACAGAATAGCTGTCAATCACATGCACACACAACGGTCATCTACTTGCATAGGGGGGACCCAAGCTCTTTCTCCAAACAGGGGTTAGCTGGGACTTCTCTCCATCCCAGGAGAACACATAAGCCAATAGGACACTTTAATTTTCTTACTTTTCCCCCCAACAGGTCTTGTGAGAAGTCCTTCTTTCCAAAACTAGATGCAATGCAACTAAATTTGGGATAATCTGAAGTTCTTAATCTGTTTGTGTGGATGAATCTTTGCAGGAGGTTTTGTGTTACAACTGGCAATCTAATGATTGAGTCACATTCAGTGAACACCTTTAGTTGAGGTGAAGAGAAGGGGAAAAAAGGAACAAAAAAACCTCCTTCATATTTATTTTTGTTTACGTCCCTTGACAATTTTTAGATTTTACCATTTAGCAAAATGGGAGCTTTTCCCATCTTTAGCTGCCATGCTGCTTTTGCAAGATATGCTATAGGCAAAGCTTGTGGTGGATTTTATTTTTCAAAGAGAAGAGTCTTCTACAAGCTCAGACTCTGCAACTCTCAATTGCAAGCGACGGGACTAAACTCAGTTCTCCAGTCTGAGATAACGGGGTGCATTTACTGACAATTAATGAAAATAATGTGAAGAAGGCAGCAAATCAATATTGGGAAAGTTTGATACTGCTCACAGAGAGACAGTAGCAATCAGGGAGTTTATTTGAAAATATTAAAAAGTAAATGTTTCAAATTAATTTAAAAATAATTCAAAGTAAATGATGTCTTTTATGACATATTAAAACAGAACACCCAAAGTGTCATCAGAAAAAGAAAGCTGACTGGCGAGGAAACAAAGAGAGAGGGGAAGAGAGGGAAAGGTAAAAAATCCACTTTAAAACAATAAATGTTTATTTCATTAAAGTTAATGTATATGTAGTCAATGTTTATTTTATAAACTAAACTACACTGGCATAGCTTATAAGTATTTAATTTTATACAAAAAACCTATCCATTTCATCATCCAGATCACTTTGTTGTTTTCTTTTCTGCTGTCTCCTTGGGTTTGAGTTTGTTTTCACCCTTATGCAAAAGCCATCCTGAGCAGGATTTGATCTTTCTGTATCCTGGCACAGTAACTAACACCAAAAGAGACACAGCTAATACAAGTTTTACTTTTCCGGCAGAGATTTTTTTTTGCTTTCTGTTGTTGATAGACTCATCTACACATGTAGAAATATTAAAATGACAGAAGTAGCTAAAAATATTTTTGCCAGTCAATCAACCAGCTGAGATATAAAGAGGCTATATTGACTGTAGAGCCCCATAATTACTCTTTCAGGCTGCTGTCACAATTTTTGAGTTCAGTTTATTTGTTTTTAAATTACTTTATTTCAGCTACCTCTTATTTTTGAAGTGTGATAATGATAATATTGGCTGACATTACAACTTGTTCAAGATGAGAATTATCTGCTATTGCAGAAAGTGAGCTTATCTGTAGCAGACTAATTCCTCAGCCAAAGATCGTGACCCATTTCAAAGTTCAGTTGAATGAAAATATTCAATACAATTCTTTATTTTTGTTTTGTTTATGAACATTTCTGTCCTGACAAGATATGCATGAAAAACAGCCTCTGCCCTAGAAAATGAGAGATTTTTTATCCAAATAGAGGAAAGAAATAAAAGATGAGAAGATAAACAGCAGTACAGGGAAAGTGACTTGACCACAATGTCACAGCAGATTAATTAGAACTAGTATATGGTGACATAAGGTCTGCTTAGGCCACTCACCTCATCATAACTCTGCCGACACTTGACCTTAAACTGTCGGAAAACAGGGTCCATTGCCTTCATAAGAAAGAATCAATACCGAAAGTAGGGTAAGAAGATGTGTTATATGCACAGTCTACAAGCCCATATAGGAATGGCAGCATGAAGTGTTTGTACAAGGGGTCAGAAAGTACTTCATCTCTCTACCCTAGTATTCCAGGAACTCGGTCAATGTTAAATGAAATTAGTGTTTTAATGCATAATTTCATTTGTATTGAAGCTGGGATTCATGGTTTGGGCTGTAACTGGAGTGAATCCATACACGTTTCAGGAACTTTCAGTCTCTCAGAGGATTTATTTCTGTCTCAAACTAAGAGATGATTAGAGACACAAGACAGATAGTTTTAAACATATGAACATCTAAACATTAAATGTTTCCAGGGTATGTTTTTCTTAAAGATTTCCATGGTTCTGGTTTATAAATCTTCTGAATAAATCTGCAGGAGTGTGTTTTACTTTACAAACTTTTATTTTAAAGTTCATATTTTGTTAAAATTATTTCTAAAACAGTTGATTCATTCCAAAGTGGATTTAAAAGTCCACAGGCTCATCTGTCATTCTTTGGCTTCTCAAGTAATATAAACAAATTCAGTGACAGATCTACAAACCATGTCAAAAATCCCCAAACAGAAACATTTCAGCTACCCCGCCTTCTTTTATTCTTGAGATATATCTGATTTAGGTTATAAATGTGCTCTGAAATCCTGCCGTAATAATCAAGTTGATAAAACCTGCTGTCAAATTTAAATCTGTTATGATTTATAAATCTTTTCCAAGTTGTACATCTCTGATTTTCCCCCAAAGTGAAGATTTAGTAGAGAGCTCCATGTTCATACTGAGTTCAACCGGGTGGCACATTTTACATGGCTACATCAACCATGGTGAATTCTCCCAGTGAGCTTTGAGACAATCCAAGTACCTCCTAAGTGCCTAACCACACGGCTCGAAGTTGAGAGAGTCCATGTTTCAATGATCTGGTTAGGAGCAGTACAGAAGACAGCAAACATGCATAATTTTTCGATAGATTCAAAGCAGTAAACATATTTCTGTTGCTCTTGAATTTCATTCCGTGAACCTGCAAGATGAATAAGGAGTTAGTCAGGATTTTCCTCTAAGAACTAGTCTAAACTCAGATCCAAAACTGGTCATAAAAACATTTGAATTCCATTCTCCAGTGTCCCTTATTTAAATAAGTATCATCACAGCGAAATGATTTGTCTCTCAAGCTAAGGTGTCTCAGTATTTTAACCAATAGGAACTGTTTTAAAGCACTATGAAGAGAAAGCTGTTTGCAGTGCAGGTCAGAAGGTCTGGTTGGTCTTATAAAACTTAGGAACTATGTGATGCATTTCAAAGTTCCATTTAGTCTGTTAGCAAAATCTATAGGTGTGTGTATGTTTTGTGCATTTTTATACACTATTATATCCATATTTATGCATCTCAGAATGTTCTGAGATGAAGATGATTAGGGGGCTGGAACGTCTTTCCTGTGAAGAAAGTCTGAGGGACTTGGGTCTTTTTAGTCTGGAGAAGAGAAGACTGAGGGGGGATCTCATCAATGCTTACAAATACTTAAAGGGAGGGTGCTGGGAGGATGGGACCAGTCTTTTTGCAGTGGTGCCCAGTGATAGGACAAGAGGTAACGGGCACAAACTTGAACGTAGGAAGTTCCATGTAAACATGAGGAGGAACTTCTTTCCTTTGAGGGTGGCAGAGCACTGGAAGAGGCTGCTCAGAGAGGTGATGGAGTCTCCGACTCTGTAGACATTCCAAACCCGTCTGGACACCGTCCTGTGCAACCTGCTGTAGGTGACCCTGCTCTGGCAGAGGGTTTGGACTGGATGATCTCCAGAGATCCCTTCCAATCCCTGCGATTCTGTGATTCTGTGATTCTGTTTTCTATTACAGTGAAATTCCCCGATTGCTTGTGCCTTACTGAGCTCAGTTGTGAGACAGATATTGCAGGTGGTTTGTGCCTCCTTGTAACTTTAGACAAAGCTAAATGGGACTGAGTCAATCCCATGCACTAAATAACTTCCAGTTGTAAGTAGTGAATAGCCAAAAGAGACTAAACTGACCACAGTTTTCCAGACTGGATGAACCCATGGAGCCTTCATGGAGTACCATGAAATCATAACGAACATAGAAAAGTGGATGTGAAATAACTAAATTTGGTGACGTTAATCAGTAGCCAAGTTAAAACAAATCAGATGTGCTGTTATGAAAAAAATATAGTGTAGCTGTGGAACTCAGTGCTACAGAAATTTGTGCCAGTAGCTTATGTGTTTTGAAAAAGCAATTAGATTTATAAGAAATCTCTCCAGACCTAATAAATAAAAGATAGCACTAGTTCAAAAACTCTCCAAGCTATAGATTATTTGAAATCACTAGGGAAATGTAGTGTGAAAACATTGTCATATTTGTGTCTTATTCTTAGACTCTTTTTCAGTTTCTTGCTATTTGACACAGTAAAACAGAATACACAAATATACAAACTTCTGTGTTTGGAAAGGACATTCCGGTGCTCTCACATTTTATTCCCTTCCCTCACACCATTTTTCTTGTGACTTGGAGCTCTGCGTGATTGTTAAACTGCATATCAGTTAAACAACTTTTAAGCAAATTAGTACTTCTCTTTATTTGTATGTATTTATTATCCTAGGGGCTCGTTAATATTTTAATATTATCCTGGGGAGGGTTGGAGATTCATTGTTCAGTATTCAGAGCTTAACACACTACGAACTATCTTGTCTAAGGTAGCAATGAATATTTCACAGGATACTCTCAAACATTTCAGAAGTTTTGAGGATTTTAAAATTTCATTCCCTCTTCTCTTACGTTGAAGAGCTGAATACTCAGGCTAAATGGGTAGTACTAACACAGTGTCCTTCCTGGAGAGATGGAAAAAAAGTAGATCCAGTCATCTCTACCAAGTACCATCAGGATTGGAAATTTTGCATTCAGAAATTCAAGTCTTGCATATTCAAGAACTATAGAAGCATTTAGGTGGTTATCACAGCTGAAGACTTTGGGAGGTTCATGACCAAACCTGGGAAGGTACTGTCATACCCAAATTTGATTCTTGTTCTCACAGAACAAGGAATAACACAAGCATTACTCCAGAACTGATTTTTGTTCAGTTTCTGTATTCTTGCTATGTTAGATTGAATGGAATGCAATTTAATGCAAGTATTGTATCGTTTTTTGGTCTGCCGCCTTCCCATATCTTCTTTCAATTATGCATGCAATAAAGATGATTGTTTCATTGAAAGAGGGCAATGTGAAGATAACTGTGACAGTTTAAGGTGGCTGAGACAACCTTGTTCCCTAACGTGCTCAGGATACCACTTCTGCTGCCACTGCTGCTGTCAGTAGACAGGTCTGTTGCGTTCCTGTGTTAGGATCTAGTCCTGCACTCTGACTGGGAGATTTCATTTCATAACATAGTTGTTAAGCTACTATAACCTAAAAAAATCCCACTATTCTTAGTGAAATGGAAAAAAAGTTCTACTAGAATAAGGGATTTTTTCTCTAGAAACGCACACTGGAGGAAATAAGATTTCTCCTGGGCCAAAGCCACAAAACAACTCCAGGTGAAAACAGTATCCAAAGGCATTTTAAATTTCTTCCTCTGTCTATAGGAAAGAGGATTGCAACTTCCCTAACAATTTATTTGACTGTGACTGCAGCCATGCATCCTTCAGCTCAGAGACACTTCTTTTCTAATCTCAGGGCAGACAGTTCTTAAAATAAGTTTTCTCTGATTTTCTCCACTAACTAGAAGTCCATTTCCATGCTAGGAAATCTTCTCATGGAAACCCTAATGGAGCCATTGCTGAAGCACAGACAATCTCTTATTTAGGAGACCTTTTGGTTAAAAGAGTCCTCTGCTCTGTTGACTGTCTGATTACATTCAATGAGATAAAGCCAATTAAGCACTTACTACTTAACAAAATTAATATCTAACCAGTTATGTGGGAGTTTTTATAGAAAGTTAAAGAGTAACTTCAGTAAAAAATATATCAGTTCTTTTGTATAAAATCAAATCTGATGTATCCAATACAGGGAAAATTTGGAAAAAATCACTATAACTCTATTAACAATATTCCTATATACAGTTTGATTTATTAAACAGCCTTGAGGGAAACTTCGAAGAACTTTATTTGTTTATTTATTTAATGTTTTTACTGTATATATTAATTCTTTTTCTGAAGAATTTCTTAGATATTTTTAGTTAATACCTCAAAGAATATAACTTTTCTGATTTTCAAATTACTCATTTGTATCTAGTTTCTACTGGGTCTTATTATTGCATTACTATTGCTATATTATCATGACAATACCTTATATTACATTACTAACAGAAACAAGCAATCCAAATAATGTCACTTATTGTTTTACCCCTCCATTAACTCAACCGATGACATTAATGTAGTCCTTGCAGGTAATGATCTAGTTTCTGTACATTGACACATCCATAGTTTTTTCATTCGTGCCAAGCAGATTTTGTAGACCCAGTTTTTTGTAAACTGAGTAGAAGCTCAATTTGTAATGAGGATAGGGGACTGTGTGAGCTACAAGCTTGTATCATCATGAAAATAACCATCAGCAAAATACAGTCAGAAAAAATAACATGTTGTCCTCCTATGTTTTTTGGAAGGCAAGATTTTGATGAGACGACATCCAAAATTATCAGCAATAGTCATGTTTTCTTGGTAGGTGTGTGTCTACCTTCCTCCTTTGAGCCACAAGGTCTATATATGAGAAGACCTAAACGTTTTCTGAGCTGTTTATCTCTACACAGTTTGTACAGAAATCTGGTAGCTCTTATTTTCTTTTGTTCTTCCTTCACGCATGCATGATGATGTCTGTTTTCACACCAAGATTTCCAAAATTCATCAGCCAGGTGTAAAGGCTGTCGTGCTTTCACATCTTGCCTTCACATAGTCGTCAAACTCTCATTTCTCTTGCTTTCTAGAGAAAGAGAGTTTTCTGCTACAGTGTGAACTTCCAAGCATACTTGTGCAAATCATTACAAAGTCTTTGCAGTCTCGAAGGATAAGGGAGATGTTGGGAGACCATTTTACCTCAAACCAGGACACTGTATTTACACACAACAACAACAACAAAAGAAAAAAGAAAAAAGTAGTGATTCAGTCTTCAGGCCTCATCACCAAAACCATACAGTTAAGTATCACCTGGAGGGAACAGAAATCTCAGATACCTTGAAGAGGTAAAGAAGATTAGGTTTCTTTTTGTACCATCTTCCTTATAACCTTACAATGTTCTAAATGAGTCTTGACCCAACCTCCTTTCCTTCTGGTTTGAAATCTATGTCCATAGTAATTTTTGTACATGAAAGATGATAGAAGAATTGGGGAGAAATCTCAAAATATGAAGAGTGAGGATAGATTTTGACAAGTTCTCCAGCAAAAGGCTCAATAAATCACATGTTCTGAGAAGCGCACGTACCAGCACTGAAATCAGTGCGGTTAACGCTGCTCAATAATTTCCTTCTGGGCTGGCAGCAGATGGTGTTACTAGATGGCGATCCTGTTGAAACCAACTGAAGTACCTACACGTCCTGTAAAACCTCGCTCTGCAGCTGCTTGTGTCACATAGCCACAATATGAATTTTGCTCTTCCCTAATGCTAGAACTGGTAAGGCAAGTTTGAATTCTCTGGCTGTGCTAACACAAAGGCTCGGGATCTGACCCATCCCCTGGAGAAGCAAAAATTTGTATATTCAGGAAGAAACAAAAAAAATGAAATGATATTGCAGGTTTTGCCAATCAAAGAATAGGAGAATAAAGGTTCCAGTCTACGTCAACAGACATCTGGGTTCAGGGCTTTATTTCGTTCCCAATTTTGTGCCTGGATTGCTGACTTGCTGACCCCACAGCCCATCAATGTCTGCAGTTCTTAAAAAAATATTATAAGGTATGTGTAATATTCTAAAAATATTTACTGAGGAACCCACCAGGGCTTTGTTTTAATCAGTTCTTTTGGTATTTAAATAATCTTTTCTATTAAACCATCTGACTCTACGTGGCAGATCTTGACTTATGCTTAAATGATATCCCAATGAGAAATGCAAAATGAGCTGTGATTGCATTTATAAAAGAATGCATAAATAAACATACTTTAAAGGAATGAATCAAAGGAGCAGGAAGAAAAAAAAATATCCCAAAGCCTCACCCTAGCAGGTTGCTACTGAAATGCATTTTTTGTATTTGGAAACCAAATCGAAATTCAGCTCTTTTGTTAGGAACACTTAAATGCAGTGCAGCTACTCTGCATTTAAATCAGTGTAACTAAGACCAGATTTTGACCTTTTGTATCTTGACTGCTCTTCAAATAATCATAATCAAAGATGTTCAGAGAAAAAAGGTTGTGGCTAACACCATCAATATTGACAGTCATTTTTGCCTTCTGTAACACTCAATTCTTCTTATGTTACATATTTCCACATCACTTCATAACGCAGCACATTTTCAGAAGAAGGTAAATTTTTCTAGCACTATAATTATGAGAAACCTCAAGTAAAATGTATGTGAAAATAAAAAAAAAACAAGATCACATGAAGGAACAGAGTTACAGGACTATTCAATCTGGTTGCCTTGCCATGCTAAAAAAGGAAAGTGAAAAAAGAAACAGAGGGGTATGAGTGGCAGATTTTTGTTCTTAATGTATTCATTCCACTGTATGCATTAGTGCACATTGATAATGGCGCTTTTATAGAGATATTTATCTTAAAGAAATTTGTTTTCCTGAAAAGCGCACATTAAGAAGCCTGTCAACCGCTTACAGTGAGACAGGCAGGGCAGTGAGGGCAACAAAGATGATTGGGGGATTGGAGCACCTCCCTTATGAGGAAAGGCTGAGAGAGCTGGGACTCTTTAGACTGGAGAAGAGAAGGCTGAGGGGAGACCTTATTCTTGCTTATAAGTATCTAAAGGGTGGGTTGGAGGAGGATGGAGGCAGACTCTTTTCAGTGGTTCCCAGTGACAGCACGAGGGGCAACGGGCACAAGTTGGAACACAGTAAGTTCCATTCAAACATAGGGAAAAACTTCTTTACGGTGAGGGTGACCGAGCACCGGAACAGGTTGCCCAGGGAGGTTGTGGAGTCCCCTTCTCTGGAGATTTTCAAGACTCGCCTGGATGCAGTCCTGAGTAATGTGCTCTAGGCATTCCTGCGTCAGCAGGGGAGTTGGACTAGATGATCTCTAAAGGTCCCTTCCGANTCCCCTCTGCTGAGCCCTGGCAAGACACTTCTAGAGCACTGTGTCCGTTTCTGAGCTCCCCTGTACAAGACAAACATGGACATGCTGGAGCAAGTCCAGCAAAGGGCAACAAGATGATTTAGGGACTGGAGCATCTTTCATATGAGAAGAGACTGAGAGAGCTGGGGTTGTTTAACCTGGAGAAGGGAAGGCTCAGGAGGATCATATCCATGTGTATAAATACTTGATGGAAAGGAATAAAGATAGACCCAGGACCTTTGCAGTGGTGTCAAGTGAGCGGACAAGAGGCAATGGGCACAATTTAAAATATAGAAAATTCCACTTAAACATGAGAAAGAACTTTTTTTTTTAGTGAAGGTGGTCAACACTGGAACAGGTTGCCCAGAGAGGATGTGGAGTCTCCATCCTTGGAAATATTCAGAACCTGACCAGACCTGTCAAAACCTGTCCTGGGCAACCTAGCTATCCTTGCTTGAGCAGGAAGTTAGACCAGATGATTTCCAGAGGTGCCTTTCCATCCCATCCATTCTGTGATTCTGTGAAGAACACTTTAACACCAAAGTGCTGAAAAAAGAGAATGACCAGGTCCTCCACTGGTAGCACCTGGTAGACTTGGTAGAACTCCACCAGGTAGACCAGCTGGTAGATCTCCTCCAGGTCTCCACATGGAGAAAAAAAAAGATTCTGACTGCAGTGGGTGTCACTAAAAGGTCTGTCTTAGCTTAGTGTAAGCAGAGGACCAGCGGAGTTAGGAAAGGAAGCTTTTTCTGTTCCTCCTGGACACCCTTCTGGGAACCATACACTATGTGATCTGGATCTTACATTCTTTCTTATGTCAAAAATAAGGTTCGCCTTCTTCTTGAGATGGTATAACAGTGGTTTTTTTCTCCAAACAGAAATTAATTAATATAATCACCAACAAAAAGGAAGATAGGAACATAAAAAAATAAAACCCTGTGCATTTAGATACAGGACAGAGAGACACATGAGTTCTTGGAGACATTAAAAGAATAATTGTGCCTAAAAAAAGCAAACAAAGGCCTTACGGCATTACCAGTTTTATGATTTTCTTATAATTCATATTATGTCCACTCAAAAAAGAGATAATTTCCTTATATTATATTGACTGCTTTTTATGTCAGTCTAAGGTGTTCTCAACCTGAATTTTGATTTATAACTTTTGAACATCAAAAATCATGCATATCATCTAAGACACTAGTAAAATGTTGGTAACTCCAAATTTAAAATATGGACTTTGTTGTTTAAAAGCCTTTTCTTAAACTTGTCAATCATACCACTGAAAATTATAAAATTGAGTTTTCTTTAATGATTGTGGTTGCCTTCAAGTTTATAGCAATTTCTTAGTTTTTTTTCATTACAATACTCAAAAAGGTATCTCCAGAGTTCACATGAGTTGACTTGCACTCTTGTTTCTCATATTTTGTGTCCTGTTGTGAATAATTCTGACACAGAAAGTCCAGAAGGATTTTTTTTTGGAAGATGTGGTTATAACCAAGCTAACAGGAAAGTGTTTCTTTTAGTGTTACCCAGAAGAAAAGTTCAGCAGTCATTTCAAATATGCTGTTGCATGTTGTGAGTATTGAGAAACTATTGAGTTGTTTGGGGTTTTTTGGGTTTTTTTTTGTTTGTTTTGGAGGTTTTGTTGGGTTTTGAGAAGATTCGGAGGATTTGGTGTTTTTTGATATAGCCTGATATATAGGGGTTGTGTACATTAATATCACAATAATTTAATATTTTACAAAAGAAGCCATCCATCATTATGACTATAAAATGCAGTACAGTAGTTTATAGTGTTAGGAGGAAATTTCTCAGTATGAATATTCCAAACTTTTATTTTTACTGAATTACAAACCTCAGTTCAAGACTTTCAAGGGAATTTCATGATTTGTCATTACATTTACCTTCAGCTCTGATTATGCGAACTCCAGCCATCAGAAAGGAAAACAGACAGTAGGTGGAGTAAACAGGAATAGTCTGTAGGAATAGATAGACTGGATCAACCACTGAAATAGCCATACTAACATCTCTTATCTCACCCAAAGATCATTTGAATCTTTTCAGGGCTTTAATGGATTTTGGATCAGATCTCAGAAATATAAGCTATTTATTTTTCCTGTATAATTTTAAAACCCACACAAACTCTTTAACTTAATCAACGCCTTGCTGGCAAGAGCAGGATATATGAGGGAGAGAGACATACGCAACTATTTCTAATCTGCTTTCTTAGAAAATGATACAATGCTCCAGTCTTGAGAGACCTTTAAATAAAGAGCCCTTGACTGGGCAGGCAAACAGTATCTACCATACAAAATTGCCATAGACATTTTTTGTATTTTAGTATTTTTCTAAATACACAAGTAACATAACAATGACAGTGGGTAGGTCAGATATACCTGGACCATCCACCTGCTTTTTTATCTTCAAATTAATACCATCATTTAATTTTTGAAGGTATAATTTGTCATTTTTTTTTTCCCTCAGCCAAGTTTTCTTTGTTTATAAGGCCCATAATTATATTTAAATAATTTTTTTTTTAGATCAAATCAAACTTTTACAGTGTGACCATTTATTTCAGTCAGGCACTTTAATAAGTATTTCTCCATTTATAACAATGCTTCGGTTTATGTTTACTGCAGTAATGCTTTACTGCTGTTTTGGCTGCTCTCTAAATATTTACAGCTTTAGGCAGAGGTGAAGACATTTTGTTTGGGACTCTGGCAGCTTCTTAAAAGACTACAGGGGAAAAAAGCAGCTGTTTGTTTAAATCTGCATTTAAAATAAAATGTACTTCAGGCAACATGCCATGGGAAATAATCTTTCAATAGTTTTTAAAAATGAGACGTGGGCATAACTTAAAACAGCAGATAATTATGCCAAACCTATGTTCTTCCCTTATGTATTCATACATCTTAAAAATATATATTTTAAATGAGAAGACAATCTTATCTTTCAACAACACAAAACAAGGTATGCTGTAAAATGTATAATGCAGAAGTCATGTAATTTATCACTGAAAAACCACTAGTCCCGTTGGAACCTTCACTTTCAGAAAATATTGTATGTTCTTGAAACAAGAATTGTTAAAAGAAGTTTGTTTTCACATAATTATAGACACCTTAGAGACAATCCTGAAACACAGTGAAAGGAATAGTAAGCTTTGTACTATAAACACATTTTCAATGTTAACAAACAAATACGGAAAAAAAAATAACAAGCAAAAAAAACCAAAGCCTGAATGCTAAAAAGCTAAAAGTAGTGAGGCTCAAGGGAGTGGTACTGAGAAGTCAAACCTCTTAGCGTGAGTTAAAATCTGTCCCACATTGTCAGTGACCTCGAGTATTTATAATATAAAGGCAGTGACCTATATAAAATAAAAATAAAAGTCTGTTCCCTCCTTCTCTCTCTGTTATCATAGATCCAGAAGTTCAGCATCTTTCCTTTCTCCCTTCAGCCTGGGCTTCCCCAAAACCAGAATTAGTTTAATTAATCAATCCATTTGTTAGAACAACCTCAGAGTTTCATGTTGTACTATTCACAATCACCACATTCTCACTCTACTAGTTGTTTTAACAAACGACATTGACTGGAGATGGAATAAACCTCATTTAGTTTCAACTGTATAAAAATTGGACATTTACTTTAAACTAGGCTTTACAACTGATGAAAAAGAATGACATCTTCAGAAACTGGTTAGTTCCATCCTAAAATGGGAGCCTGAGAGAGGCAGCGTGAGTCGTCCTCTGGAAATACTGTCCTTTTCAGGAAAAAAAGGAGAAGGAAACTTCATGACTTTCTTGGAACAGAGGTGAAATTCACTTCACAGGTCAGGACATCTCAATGCCACGGTCTTCATTAGGTACCTGTTGTAAGACAGGGTTCTAGTATAACCAGTATCCTCGGTTCAGAGAATTTTGCCGTTCTCCTTGAAGCAGACACCTACATGTGATTAGCTGAATGGATGTATAGACGTCTTTGATGGCATTGACAAGGGATTTGCCCCTAGAGCCGTTTGAAATGTCCAAAGGCATCCGCAAAACATGGCAGAGGTGAGCCAGGACCTCTGTGAGAACATGTCTATCCAGAGCGTTAGCTGGAAGCCAGGAAGGACCTCCTCGGGACATCTCAGTTGACTGTAGATGCATGTGTAGGGCAACTGCATTGGGCCCCAGCTGCCTGCCTTGGTGATGTCTGCATTTTAGATGATATGAGGTCCACTCTAAGGACTCGATTCTGAAAAGTCCTCTAGCCTCAGTTCATGAAAAACTCGTACACATGGGTGTATCTATTCTACCTTACTAGAGTGTGAGTTCACCTTTCAGAACACCAGCATTACCCAGTGCACATTGTCAAGTTTTTTCATGGACTTGTTGCCTTCAAATGCTTTGTTTGCAAACATACTACTCACAAGGTATTAATATGCTTTTTTTTCCCATTACTTGTCATTCTTGTTGTATTACAATCTTTTTTTTTTTTTTCCTTTTGTTCTGGTGTCCGTTTCAGGAAATTCAGATTATTTACATGGAAAAGTACTGAAAGAAAACATATAATCTTATATCCAACTCACATGATGAGGACAGCTTTATTTGAAGTGAAAGGGGTGAAAATTGCAGGAGTCACATATTTTGTTCATACTCAGTACTCGTTAATGTAACTATGAAACAGAGCTAACACAGGCTGACACCAAATTCAGCACCAGGAATCACAAAAAAGACCTCAACAACTCACTTTTCCACATTCAAGCCGTTCTAATGAACACACAGGACAAACTGAAATTGCATCAAGTTAGCAAGTTACATGAATTCAGTAAGGTTTATAAAAAGTAAAGCTTTACAACACAGTTTGCTTGTAGCTCTGGCAGAAGAATTGAATAAAATAACGAGATCCAGCTTAAGATTTCCTTGCAATCAGTTAAGTCTGGGAAACTCAAATCTTTTTTAGCTTCCAAACCATCCTTCTGAGGTGTAAGTATCCTCTCTGGATGGCTGAGGAAGGACATGGAGCTCCAGAATCCTGCTGATCCTCCTGCAGCTCTCCAGCTCATCTAGCAGACTTCCTCTGGTTTATATTTTGATTCTTCAGAGATACGCCAATACATACAGTGTCATAGGCCCTGTAATGTATTTCATTAACTGTATATACTCCATACATAAGTAGTACAGGAGAATTCTTAGGATTGAATGATACTGCGCTCACCCTTGCTCCTGCTCTCACTCTTTTTATCATTTTGTTTTGATTCGATTTATTTTATTTTAATTTTTTTTTATTTTAATTTAATTTTGATTATAATTTTAGCTTGGAGAAGCCTTCTTGTTTAAAATGTTTCCATCCTCTTTTTAAGATGTACAGCTTATCAGAAACTTTTTCTTCTTAAACAGCTTTATACAGGGGAAAAAAAAAAGCCAAAGGAAAACAATCTGCTGAAGAAATGGGTAAAATTCTTAAGGTTCTGATGCTCCTTTGATCTTTTTGTCATGAGTTTTGCAACAGAAGCACTACTACTTGAGGGTAGGATGGCTCTACAGAGGGATCTGGACAGGCTACATCAATGGGCTGAGGCCAATGGTATGAAGTTCAACAATGCCAAGTGCCAGCAGTGTGCCCAGGTGGCCAAGAAGGCCAATGGCATCCTGGCTTGTATTAGGAATAGTGTGGCCAGCAGGACTAGGGCAGTGATCATCCCCCTGTACTTAGCACTGGTGAGGCCCCAGCTTGAATACTGTGTTCAGTTTTGGGCCCCTCACTACAAGAAAGACATTGAGGTGCCAGAGCGTGTCCAGAGAAGGGCAACGAAGCTGATGAGGGGTCTAGAGAACAAGTCTTCTGAGGAGCGGCTGAGGGAACTGGGGTTGTTTAATCTGGAGAAGAGGGGAGACCTTCTTGTTGTCTACAACTACCTAAGAGAAGGTTGTAGAGAGGTGGGGGTCGGTTTCTTCTCCCAAGTAAAAAGCGACAGAATGAGAGGAAATGGCCTCAAGTTGTGCCAGGGTAGGTTTAGATTGGATATTAGGAAAAATTGCTTCACTGAAAGGGTTATCAAACATTGGAACAGGCTGCCCAAGGAAGTGATGGAATTGCCATCCCTGGAGATATTTAAAAGATGGATAGACGTTGTGCTGAGGGACATGGTTTAGTGATGGTTTTGGTAGTGTTAGGTTGGTGGTTGTACTTGATGATCTTGAAGGTCCCTTCCAACCTAAGTGATTCTATGATTCTGTGATTCTACTTATGTACAAGAAGAGGCTGAGAGAACACGGTTTGTTCACTTCAACTTGTTTAGTTCAAAGGTCAAAGGATGATGTTATTGCTGTCCTCAGCTATCAAATGGAAAGATATAGGGAAGACGGACCCAGTCTGTTCTCAGCGGTGCTCATGAAAGGCAATGGGCACAAGCTGCAAGAAGGGAAATTTTGATTAAATATTAGCAAAAAGTTCAACAATAAGATTTTGTGGAATATCCATCCTCAGATATTTTCAAGCTTGACCAAGCAAGTTCCTGAGCAACCTTTTCAAAGTTGGCTTTGCTTTAAGTAGAGGTTTACACTAGGTCATGTACTGAGGTCCCTTCCAGACTAAGTTCTTCTTCAGCAGAAGCAGTTCTTTTTTGTTGCTATTTGTATAATTCATAGTGATTTCTACAACTGGAGAAAAAGTTCATAAAGCAGAAGACAATGTTTGATTTAGTGTAGACATTGAAGTCTATTCACCACATGCGCTATTCAGGTAGTGGGACCTGCAGACAATTTCAGAAGTCAGCTATGCATAAAAGACTTATGGTGTCCTCAAGTGAGATCTTAACTGTTGAAGTTAAGATTGTTTATATGGGGTTTGGCACACGCAGTCTACATAACCAGGCTTTCCCATCTGACTCATTGAGGTGAAAGGTTCCAACAGAGGCTGCAGGAGAGAAAGGATATAGAAAAGCTCAAGAGGCATTGAGATAATTAATTGCATTCATTGCTAGTTATAGGGCAGTTAAGAATTTTGCAGGAAATAGTCCTACAGGAGTGACGGCTTGAATGGTGATTTCGCTGAGATGCAGTAGAAACATTCAATCAAAACCATTTCAGGTCTTGAAAAATCAACATTTTTCAATTTTCAGCAATTTGGAGTGGTTTTTGTTGTTTGGTTTTTTGTTGGGTTGTTTTTTTTTTTTTTCCTTCAGAAAGATTCATAAATTTCAGGTCTTGAAAAATCAAAATTTTTCAGTTTTTACCAATTTAGAGTGATTTTTTCTTTTCCTAATAAAGGTTGATAATCTGGGGGGTGGAGGGGTGGAAGCAAAGCAAACAAAAAGCTTTTATTTAGCACTCAATTCTGTTGAACATCACTTGAATCAAAAAGCGTTTCAGCTAGCTCTAGTTTGCATGTTCAAAATCTTTGTTTATAAAGCATTTGTAAAGTACGAAAACCATAATTAGCATACCAACAACAAACTGTTCATAGAATCTTTTATTCTTTGCATAATAACTATTTCCATTGAGTATGTATCAGTTTTTAAACTCTTGGTAGGCACAAAATCCTTGCAGAGTAGAACTTCTAAGAAATTAGTTTTCTTTTTCTTTTCAAATCAATGCTGCTTCTATTTCATATGTAGTTCTAACCTATCAGATTGCTGAGGGTCCCTTTGATATATTTAGAGTGATGATTTAAGTGAAATGGAAATGAAAAGAAAAAAAGGTCAAAAGCTTGCAAATAGTTCCTTATGAAAGATTTCTTCAGTTACCTGGTAAATATGCCACAGTAGGAACCTGTGTTAGATTAAGGTTTGTAATCTCATCTCAGCCAGCTATTCCTCCTTATAAATATTGCCATCCCACAGTAGTAGTTTCAGTAAGATTACTTCTTGCAAAGAACTGTGCGATTAATTCCCAAAGCAAGATTCATCTGAATGTTTATTCATTTTCCAGTTTTGATATTTCTTTGAACTGCATTTCCCCCTGTTTTGCAATTCAGGGTTATTCCCAGTGAATACTTAGAGACTTACCACACTCCAGCATCTCTCTTTTAACATTCTCATTTTAATTTATCCAGACACTCCCCCTCTCCTTTTTACATATCTGTCTCATGTTTTGTCTTTTCAACTTCATCAAACCTAAGAAATACTGTTAATTTTTTATTTCCTGATAATACATATTTTGATAGCTTCTTGAAGATCCAGCCAAGATGAGGACCAGTTTGTGTTAGGTTGAACACAGTCTCCGAGATCTCATTCCTGACTCAAAGAGTCCAAATAGACAAAGCAGTTGTATTAATTTGAAGATAGCACTACTGTTTAAATTTCTAATAAATTAGAATTATTAGGAGCAGTAATCCACCCGTAGATTTTCAGAAGAATCAGAGCTCTCCTGAGCTACGCAATGTACAGTAAGGAAAACACACTTTTTGGTACATAATTTATAATCTGCATGTCTGAGAAGGTGTTGCAAAAGAAACAGGTAGGATGATACTGTATTGAAAAGTATGGAAGTAAAGGGAATTTAGTTTATCTTTCTGATAATCTGTGTTACGAAACAGTTTTCCTGGTTGGCTTTTTTTTTTGTCATTATATATCATTGACAATAATACAAAGATACAGGCACAGAAATACATTACTTACATAGGACAAAAATTTAACCTTTATTCTGACCAAATTATATATTCTCTCCATGTAACCTTAACCTTCTGAATGAAATTATTCATTTCAGATTTTATTTCAAGATGTTCTGATGAACGTGGAATTCACAGTCCCTTTCCAGACGAGTTCCCACCTCGATTTCTGGTTTACTTCTTTGGTCATGGATATTTCTCTGACTGTGTCCCTCCAGGTTGCCCTAGGGACTGAGTCATGGGATTACCTTGCAATGACTCGAGATTCAGATTTTGGAGACCCTGGTTTCAATCCTGCTTTCATTTTGTAAAGAATTTTTTTTTTTTTTTTTTTTAAAGCATCTTTTCTACCCACTTTATGTTTTCAGTCAGAGAGAATCATAGTAAACTTGTGTTTTCTGCCTCCCCTTACAGACACAGGCAGGGAACACACACAACACCCAGGGAACACACACAACATCTGGACAGCCAAAAACCAGGACATTTTGGCCACTGGTAAATCGAACATGCCCAGAAATGCTTCCAGACACTGAGTCCAAGCTGGCTTTCGATACAAGGTGGCTGTGTAGAAGCTGGCTATTGGGAATCGCTTTTGGAATATTTTGACAGCCAAACTTTATCAGGGAACTGTAGGAAAGGCTGGCAAAACTCATGCCAAAGAACATATTAACAGCTTATGGACCTAGCAAACACACTGCAGTGCCTGGGATCCTTCCTGAGCCTACGTGATTTACTACTATGTGCAGTCTTTGTGCTGTTTCCATCTGAAAATTAGTTCAGGCACATTTCTGACACAGGCTTAAATTATTAGAAGCTTTTAATATTTTAGCTTTTTGTCTTTATCTTTTTATCGTTGTTTTAAACTGTCCTTACAGCAAGGACATAATAACATATATATGGGTTTCATCTCTGTGCACAGGGTCAGCATAAAACTTTATGAACCACTCAAGCCCTGAAGCCGGGAAATAAGTAGCTCTATCCTAAATAATATTAAGATTATGCGAAAGACTAATTGCTAAAGCAGCCTGTCCACTTCAGTCTCGGTAGGCTATTCGTATGGCTTCTGATAGCTACGCTTGGCTGGAAGATATGCACTTGTTTTCCACCAGTGCCATTTTTGAAATTATTTTCTTTTCTTATGAATTGGAAGAAAACAGGAAAAAAAGATTGCATTTCACCATCAGAAGGGAAGACACAAAATTCATATTTTCAGCTGGGAAAGCATTTTCTTAGTTTTGTCTTCCCTCTCCAGGAGAAAGTAATTTCTGCCTGATGCCCCGTGTTTCAATTTTCCAAGGAGAAAGTTCAAGGTTGTGTTTAATTTTGTTTTGCAATTTGGTTTTTTTTTTTTTCAGAAAAAAATAATAATTTCTTCTGTAGAAATTGTTGATTATTTTTAAGATGATATTCTCTATTAAAAGTTAATTGAATAGGAATCTCCTAGTCAGGTTGAGTTTCCCCACCTCTGCAAAGCGACTGAATCCCAGACAAAGTTCATTATTTTGCTACATTTATTATTTTGATCAAGAATTTGCTGGATATTCAGAACTTAACCAAAAAAGTTTCTTAAAAATGACCGTTCACTTTAACCCATGATAGATACGTAAAAATGATAAATCAGAGCAGATATGTTAAGATTTTTTTTTTTTTTTTTTTTTTAAAGTTGGGCTTTAAATAAGTATGCATCGAGTACTTGCTTTTCAGGACAAATCTTTTCAGTTCTAACAAGAAATCCCTGACCAGGATAGCACTAATTGCATTGCCTAGGCACATTGAGTAGGAATTTCATTTCACACATCACAAACTATCCACACAACCTTGTCATAGTAATATTTCATACATAACTTTTTCCCGGCAAAGTCTAATCTGCCTATCCTAGTTTCACAGTCCACTACCCTGAAACAAAGCTCAGTTAAATCTTAATAAAAAAAGAAGCAAAATTAAAAAGAAAAAAAAGCCACTGTGGTTTCTCTCAGGGCATTGTCCCTGAACTTGCTGAAAGTTTCTGCAACCTCAGCGGGACTCCAGGGACAGGACTCTGGCAATCATCTATGGAGAGCGTTGCTGATACAGCACATTCAAGGGGAAGGAAAATTAGGCATAGAAAGACACAGAACACGTAGGGTTAAGTGACTGTTAGAGAGTTTAAGAACATTTTATTTTTTTCTCATTGCTTTTGTAGAAGTGGTCTATATGAAAGCTTTGAAATTCAAATTCTTTTTGTTTTAGTTGGCACAAATTATTTACAAATCAAAGACAAAATTATTTTTTTGTGCTTTCTCTTGAAAAGGTTTTGGATGGTTCTTCACTTAATTGTTCTCTATTGATTTCATGCACCTGTTTTACCTAAAAATCATACTTTTCAACCAGCAGTACAACAAGAATAGGGGAAATTCTCCTTTTGTGGAAATGTTATTTCACTCTGTCACAAAGATCTTGATGCCCCTCTGAAGCACTTTTACGGGTCACTGTCAAAGTCAAAATATTAGCTGGTCCATTGGCCTGTTATAGTGTATGCTTCTGCATATTGCTTTTCACCTCTAACTCTCAGAGAGGTGTACCATAAGATGAAATAATGTAACTCCTTCCATTTGACATAGGGCTAAATACATTTGTATATACCACAATCTCTATTTTTCAGAAAACTACTGTTCTCACAATGTTAGGTGGTCATTTGTTGTGGCTGAAATTCGCTCCTGCCTACAAAATTCCTCCAAAAAATTTGCAGGAAACCTGTCCTCAGTTGGAGTAAATTCATTAGGGTGCGATAATTATTGGAACAATGGCAACCACTTTGCAACAGTTTGGATGCAAAGTTTGCATCGGACTGGAAGAGTTTGCACCATGTGATGATCTGCTCCTCTGGGTTTGATGTGTTGAAAAGCAGCTTCAGGTTGAATAGCTGATTACTAGAAAAAATGGCAGCTATTTGAAAGTGTGCAAACACAGGCAAGTGGATTTTATTAAAAAGTAAGTAGATCTTTTTCTCCTTTGGAGTCAGAAATATGGAATACTAAGCACATCCTTTTCTCACAGGACCGCTGGGAAGACCTGGACCAGAATAAATTTTCTCTTCTTATGATTGTTTTAAATGCATCTTTTAGAAACTTCCATTTCCCTCTAATTATTTTTAAGAGATTCTGAATCTTTCAAGATGTTCTTCTCTCGTTATTTATTCCTCTGAAGAGAACATTGCTGCTCAGATAACAGTCATTGAAAACCAGATAGCGCTGATATATCAATAATGGTAGCAGGTGTGCTTTCACTGTGTAGAAAGTAATTTACTATTTTCCTGCAACCAAATGAACTTTCCTTTTCTCGGGGAAAATTTAGTGGATTTAGTTGACTTGCTTGATGCGGTCATTTTTAAGTATCTGAATCTTAGAGAAAGATTATCAGGTATTTCAGCTGTTGTGCAGTGCATTTGTGTCAAGTTTTATTCTGTATATATTGCTTTCTATGCCTCAGTGTACTGAGATAAAAATATGCACTAGTGAGATGCAATTTCTGATAGACAAAAAGTGGCATATCTGATTTTAATTTTTTTCCTTAAATATATTCTTGGTTTTGCCACACCTTGTGTTCTTTAAGCCCCCGTGATTATTAGACAGGATGTTTAAATTTCCATGTCAGGAACAGCAGAGTACTATCGGGGAGTAGTTCAGTAGTTTGGCTTATTTTGTGTGGAAGGAGGTGCCTGCATCTCAAATTGTGTGTGCTTACGCATCTCTATCTCCCTTAAATAAGTACTGATATTTCAGACTGCTCTGACACAAAATTAGCCCTGCTTCTAACAAATTAAAGTGTGCTTTCATTGTAGCATATTTGTTTATAATATCTAACAAGCTGCTCTGCCTGAGTGCCTGATACAGATGAAACCATTGCCTTCTGCTTGGCAAGTCAAACCAATGCCGCTATAGGATTGTTAAACTCTGATAAAACCATACATAAAAATCTGTGTTCCTGGACTCCTCTCTTCAGTGCATCTGTTCCAGTCCTCCAAGCAATGAGCATGGGATCCTGCAATGGATTTCTGTAGAGTCAGTGACTTTTTTTCTGATGTGTGTCCACAGAGTCTGCCCTTGGCTAGAGCATTCCAGAGAAACTGAAAACACCCTGTGCTGGCTAATTAACAAAAGTACAAAAAGCTTGCTGCCAGGGAATCAAATGTTGGCAAACAGGTCCCTTTAGGCTCTTTCTGAGAAGGCTGGCAAATGCAAGCTGTCTACCCATTTGGCTTAGGATAAAAGGCAAGGCTAGACATGGGCTCTTTCATTTTATTTTCTTTTTTTTTGTCTTTAATGCAAAAAATTCGGCAAGAACTTACATGGCTTAGATTGACTTCAGTGCAATTATGCAGGGTGCAGGCCAATATGGAATTCACTCTGCACAATCATATGTTTCATATTGGGTTGTCATTCACTTCGTTACTCCAGGGTATAACTCAGGAATGAGTCCGCCAAAGCCAGCAGAGTTACATTTTGTTTTAAAGCAGATAAAAAAGTGAGAAGAGAATAAAGCCCATATTGTGAGATTAAGAGAGAGAAAAAAAGGCCGTGGGAGATGAGCGGTATGGTTTCAAAACTGCATGCTATGGAAAAAAACCAACCCGCCATTTCCTGGTCTTAAAATGAGGTAGGTCTTTAACATGGCACTAAGCTAAGCCTTGCTTTGAGTCTGTAGCTCTGTCCCTTACAGCGAGAACCAGGAGAGCTGACAAGATTTCACTACTTCTTTTTTTGATTTTTTTAACCCACAGAATATGACAGAAACATATCTTCAGAACATATCTTAGTGCTCCCACCTGATTTGGTATGCAGAAAAGGGGTCAATTATGAGGATTTTCTTTCTGCCAGCTTATGCACTGCTTGTGAAACTGGAGAGTTTCCCTTTGGAGCACTTTGCCTACCCTGCTCCACTCCTCAGCTTTGCCTGACTTAAAACGTCCTCAGAGAAACATCTACCGGCACCAAAAGACTAGGGTAGCTCCTTGGGTCCAGAAGAGAAATGACAAGTCAGAATAAGAGAAAAATATCCCACTTCAGCATAGCTGACAGCTTAGATGCCTGAATCCTTAACAGGCACATGGGATACACCCCATTTTAACATCTCTGATCCCAATCAGGTACAGCAGATATTTGTATCATGGCTTCTTCCATTTTAAGTTCTTATCCTCGTCACACGAGCACTGTGCTTTCTCTACTCATATGAGACCTTTCAAAAGTCCTGGGTTTGACCCCACACAGCCCTGGAGACATTTCTGAAGTCTCAGTAACTTCTGCTGCTGTGAAATCTAGTACTCAGCCAGCTGCAACATACCCCTGGTCGCTCCCTGTCTTCCCCATTGTCAGTCTGGCTCAGATGCCCTAATCATAGAATCATGGAATATCTCAAGTTGGAAGAGACCCATAAGGATCATTGAGCCCGACTTCCTGCCCCTCACAGGGCTACCTAAAACTAAACCATAGGACTAAGAGCATCGTCCAGATGCTCCTTGGTGTCATAGTGCAGGATTGCACCCACGCCTTGACAGCCCCACACTCATCCTTACATGCCAGCGTAGATCTTGCTGTGTCCATCACTGAGAATAGCAAGCTGTCCATTCCTTAGGCAACCAGACCACAGAACTCACGTGACCTTAAAAAAGCACCATTCCCTCTTAAATTCCATAGCCTTCCTAAATAGAATGCCTAGTGAACTTTTTCACCCTCGTAATGACCCAGTAAAATTCAGAATCAGTCCCAAGTTTTGCATCTGGTTTTCGGTCCATTTCATTCACAGCCCATTTTCATCTCGTATGCAAGTCCCATCTTCATTCACCATTTTATATTTGCTCTCAAAGTGACTTTTATTTTTTTGGTCCCGTGATGATTGCCACCTACTGCTGTTGACAACATGTAATGTAAATAAATTAGACCAGACCTTGGCAAACTATTTAGGTTTTCAGATGTGTGTTCACAAGAAGTAGGCAGACACTTGGAAAAGACATTTTCTCTAAGTGACACAATATGCATGTGAAGCTGTAAAATCAATACACCATTTACTGAAAAGGAGTTTATTTTCTGAAAAGTTGTGTTGATTGTATTTGCTTTAAAATACTTTTTTTTTTATAGCCCTAATTGATTGTGGTCTTCCCTTTTGTGAAAACCATTAATTAAAAAGACATCACACTCAGAATAACTTGTATATAAAATGAACAGTAGGACCGTGTTTTTATAATGAAAACTTTGATTAAAAAGTAAAAGGAAGAAATAAATAATTCTGCTTAAACATAAATGTGTCAGGCAGATGCACATAAAAGGCCAACAACAACTTCCACTTGTATTTGTCTTTAAGTAAATAACCAAATCCCATGAGTTTTACAGGATCAAGGACTATGTCAAACGGGTGCTATACACAACACCAGTTGTTAGAACTTACAGACAGTTGGAACACCAAAAATATTTTTGTTTTGTTTCACAGAAATTAGTTACTCTCTTGCTTTTTGTTCTGGACCTAATTTCCAATCTTCATATCCAGATTTCTCAGCTGCTGAAATTTCATAAGTTTCCTAGCAGTCTGTTTCGGTAATTCTGGCTGGTCTGGAGTACGATGCTGCGAATATAGAACAATTGTGAGCACATCGCTCAGGACAGCTTCTCCCACACTGTTTGCAAGGGAAGAATTAGCTGTGGACAGCACAAGCTGTCATTACGGCTCAAGAGAGTCCCCTGCAAACTACATGCCAATAAACTCATGCTTCTCTCTAAGACACTTTAGGTCCCAGTTTTCTGGGGAAAAGCTCCTTTGCTTCTCTGCTACTGAGTTTAACATCTCGGGGCAGGTGACGACAAATTCTCAAGAGAAGGCTCTCCCCTCTGGAACTAATTTCCACCAGTAATGCTGCAAAACCTGAAGGCATAGAGAAAAGCCCATCTGTTCAGACAGGCTTTCGCCTGAGGTAAATTAGTAGGATATTTGAGTCCATCCTTGGTTTCTGTTTCAGGATGCACCTTTATATTCATGCTTGCTGCATAGTACTCAAAAAAACAACAGAAAGTTGTCCAATTCAGCCAGCTATTGGTAAATATTTTAAAATGTTGTCTTTATATTTTATTTCTTAAAAGTTAACTTGGACTATTAACAATGGAAGTGTGTTTTATTTATGAAATTAGAAATGACTTACTGGTCTACATTGATGGAAGCATGAACAAAAGAGGCAAGAAGGGCTCAAATATCTCTCAGCTGCTGATCTGCCTCAAATCTTTAAGCCCAAACACACACTTTTGTTGTGAAGGGCGGAGATGATGATGAATTATTTGTAATTACTGAGTACCTAGCTGTGTGATTTTATGTTCCTTATTTTATAGTCACTACTGTGAGGATATAAGAATTGATTCTCAAGTACAGTAGATTTGCAGTTTAACAGTTATTATTAAAGCTGTGTGAAAGCAAAGATGAAGATCACGTTTACGTTCTAAATTCTCCATACACTACAAATAAAACAGCACAAGTTAAAGAGGATCAAGCTTCAATAAGGGACTAAAATGTTGGTGTGTTAGAGCTACAGGGAGTTTTTTTGGCTAACGGCTGCTTGGAGTTATGTTTCATTAAGCGTTGAGAAACCCCGTCCTGAGACGATCCCTGTTCTGTCTGGTGTTATGCAGAGATTATGTGCTTGAGAGGTACCACCCATGTTGGTGGGTGAGAAGCTCAACATGAGCTGGGAATCTGCGCTTGCAGCCCAGAAGGCCAACTGCATCCTGGGCTGCATCAAAAGCAGCTTGGCCAGCAGAGCGAGGGAGGGGATTCTGCCCCTCTGCTCTGCTCTGGTGAGACCCCACCTGCAGTACTGCATCCACCTCTGGAGCCCTCAACATAAGAAGGATGTGGAGCTGTTGGAGCGGGTCCAGAGGGGGGCCACGAAGATGATCAGAGGATTAGAGCACCTCTACTATGAGGACAGGTTGAGAGAGTTGGGGTTGTTCAGCCTGGAGAAGAGAAGGCTCTGGGGAGATCTTATTGCGGCCTTCCAGTACCTAAAGCGGGCCTACAGGAAAGCTGAGGTGGGACTCTTTATCAGGGACTGTAGCAATAGGACGAGGGGTAGTGGTTTTAAACTGAAATAAGGTAGATTTAGATTAGATATTAGGAAGAATTTCTTAACTGTGAGGGTGGTGAGACGCTGGAACAGATTGCCCAGGGAAGTTGTGGAGGCCCCATCCCTGGAGGTGTTCAAGGCCAGGTTGGACGGGGCTTTGAGCAACCTGGTCTAGTGGGAGGTGTCCTTGCCCGTGGCAAAGGGGGATTGGAACTAGATGATCTTTAAGGTCCCTTCCAACCTAAACCATTCTATCATTCTATGCTGTTCTGAGAAACCTTGATTTTAGAGAAAGGATGGAAAATGAGCAATACTGTCATCCCCATTTTACAAAAGATACTGACTTACTGAGGAGAGATAAGTCCCTGGTGGAGAGGTTGCGTGTGAGTGGATCACTGCGTTTTTGTAGGATCCCTCGGATATTTCAGAGTTCACTGACTGGGAACAACACCTCAGTGCTTATCATGTATTTAAGCACATCAGAAACCAGGCATATCTATAATCCCCATTGATTTTAAGAGACTTTCAGTAGTCCATCAAGTCAAATTTATACTGCATGCTTAAGTGCTTTTCTAAGGGAGTGCCCTCTCTACTTTTTCTACTTTTTGACACCTGAGCTTACTGTGCTCTGCCTTAGCAGCTTTCCTGTGTCTGAGACAATCTGAGTATTTCCAGCCCTTGCCTTTGAGGAAGGACGAAGGGTGGTATATACTGGTGAAACCAGCCCTTGTTAATAAGTTATTTTCTTTTTTTAATTCAGTAATTCAATTATAGCATCAAAAAAAGAAACATAATTTTAAAATTGTGGACAAGAATATCCATCTGCTAAAATCTTACCATCCTTTGGAACCGACAGATGATCAGGTCTCCTTGACCACTGTCTGTCTTTCATCTACTTTTCATTACCTCTCAAAACTTTTCTCATATGTTTGATTTTGTTTTTGGCTCACGGATTTGTAAGAACTGGATCATTCCCAATAATGCCAGTTATGCTGGAGTACTACTGACTAAGTAGGGTTCAAAACAGCTTGTTCTGCTACTAGTTTTCAGCAATTCTTCAGTGTTTGTTCATAGGTAGCTATCATGAGCCTTTCTTCTCCTTCCCATCTGCAAACCATTGAGATAAATCCAGACACTACATAGCAGTATATATAAATAGTAGTGTATGGCCCACCAAGCATCTCCGTCTCTGGAGATATCCAAAACTCAACTGGACACGATCCTGGGCAACCTGCTCTGTATGACCTCGCCTGAGTAGTGAGGTTGGACTAAATGATCTCAGGAGATTCCTTCCATTCTCAACAATTCTGCAATTAATAATTAGCCGTTTCGATAATTTTTTCAGCATCACATATTCACAATTCAATCAGTTGAACTTGTTATATATGGGAGAAACAGCATTACTTCTTATGATCCATAACTGATAAAGCAAAACACTTAGCACATCTGCTAAGTATAAAATTAAAGCATAATTAACTGACTCAACTAAACTAGTTCAAAAGGACAAAAATAAATTATTTCAACAGCATTAGTGTTAAAGACTTTGATTGCTTTCAGATGAGCAAGGACCCCTGGCTGCACTGTCCACTTCTTCAGTTCACTACTGAAAGCAACGACACAACATGATGTGGAGTTGGGTATGGAAATGACACAACACTACCTCTCCCTGGGTGATGTAACTCTCTTAATGACCTACTGAGAGCAATTAAATATAGGTGAGATAGCGATTTCAATGCAGAAACTTCTTAGCTGCTTCCAGTCCTTGGGTCTCAATAGGTGTCTGTCCACTCCAGAGGGAGAGAGTGAGGCTGCTTGTACCCTGCTCAACTAAGGTAGAACACTGAATTTTGATGTCTCACTTTACATTTTAAGCAGATTGTACTCAACTAACATTTCTGCGTGAGATAGTCTTTGATCTTATCATTCAGGTACCAAAATGTGGCAGCAATTTGGGTTACAATATTTGTAGGGTTTTCAAAAATAGTCTATGATAAATTGGGAAAGAAACCTGCCAAAATGAAAGTATCACCGGCTGTTGTGCTACTGTTTTTTATAATGAATACAAATGACAAACTCACCTTACACCAGTTTCCTTCTGCACAATTTTCTAGTGACACTGCAGTGAAGTAATGGCACTTTAAAGCCTGTTTGACGGGTGCAAAGTCAGTCGTTAACACTGCAGAACCTGCCCCGCTATTTCCTGAAGCAAAACTGATCTTTTACAAAAGTTGCAGTTTTAAAATTAATATAGTTGTTGACAGGCAAACAAAAATGCTTTCAAAGCTTAACAGATCTTTTTGTGACAAAACTTTTCTTTTTTGCCAAAATTTTACTTTTTAAGGTTGACTTTTAGGCACAATAAACTGAAAGCTGATAAATATATCTGACATATACTAGGGAAAGAATCAGCCCTATCTCTCTGCTCATTACTTCTAGCCGAATGTATTTCCTCACTTTGACAAGCGTGCTTTTTTTCCTTAGGTGTTTGCACTTTCCAAATATTAAAGACCCTTAAAAAATTCTCATTTCTTTTGCATGAAGAAGGCGTCATCTGATACCGTGTTTCTTTAAAGCATTCGTCGAAAGAATAGTAGCTTCAGGAGGTGGGCTCGTGGGCACCCAGTATACCTAGTGAGAGGAATGATTGCCTCAGAAGAATCAGGGATTTTTTTGAGATTAAGTACCAAGAACCCAAGGGATCCACAATTATTTGTCTCTTCTGAAAAGTAGATACAGGATTCCTAACTTGTCCTTAGCAAATAATTTATGGAAATACATCTCATCCAATTCACTTATCTACCATTCTATGATTCCATGATCTGCAACGCAGGGGTCCTATCCTAGCTCGTCAATCCAGGCTCCTTTGGAAGTCTTGGAAGGAAAGCAGCGCTGTCAGAGTGAAATTCATCTGACCTATTTTATGTGTCAGATTAAGATCCCTGGAAAGAGTCTATGCCCCAAACTAATTTTACAGAAGTCACAACGGGAGTGCCAGGAAAACTATACTCATTCTGAAACTGGCATATAAACATGTGAGATCAGTATAGAAGAAAAACATGTTTGTTCCTGTGATTGTGGAGTTTTAAAAGGTTCTTTGAACACTGCTGGCTAAAGCAAACAAGACAGGTTAGTAAAAATCTGTATTTTTTTTGGATGTTGAATCAGATTCTTAATTAACATGTAGCCTTTCTCATCAACTTTCTATTCTTTTGAAATTGTATGAAAGGAGATTTTTAATGCAATAGATAAACATATCTACGTTATTAAGATCATAAACACTTATGCTTTAAGTACTTAAAGCATAATAGGTTAAATTTAATAATACTCACATCAGTGACTAATTTCTCTGTGTTTCCCAATGGCACAATTTGATAGCTGTAAACCAGACTGCTTTTCTGTTATCTTAATATTTTTTTAATATCTATAACTAAAAAGTCCAATTGATTAAACTGTGTATAAAAATATGTCATTAAAACTTTTAGGATACCTTTAAGCCCTGAAACCTGTGGAAGATTACTCAGTTTATATTAGTCTTGGAGTATGAACTGTTAGTGTCTTAACTGAGCTCCCAAACAAAATATATCAATAAGCAAAATATATTGTCACTTGATTATATCAGGTAATATTTTTTGACAAAAGTCGTTCTGAAAGCAGCTCTGGCAGCGAAGAGGAAAAGGTAAACTGAAAATCCCTAATATATTTTAAAGATTTAAAATAATTAAAAGGCTATCTTTCACAAGAATGTCATTTTTTTAAGACATAATGAGAAACTGGAAATGGATATGCTGCTGTATTATACGTATTGTGCAGGAAAAGCAAGATTTTATCCCCTTGACATAGGATCTTTTTTAAGAATAACAATTTGGAATGTGCTACAAGGTTTTTGGATGAAGAGAGAGGAAATCTCAGAGATCCCCAAAAAAGTGAAGCACATACAGTTTATGGGAATCAACTTAGCTACTGATTGCTGTCTGGAAGTTGGTGAATACCTACAAACTTCTGGGTGCTTCTTGGGAAGAGTAAAGGAAAAAGGGTGTAGGCAAACAGGAATATGACGGTTGTCAAAGGCTAGGACAGGATTAAGATGCTGGAAATTTGCAGAATACTGTCTGAATACATTTAGTAACAACCGTGATAGTTATGGAATGGAATGGAATGGAATGGAATGGAATGGAATAGAATAGAATAGAATAGAATAGAATAGAATAGAATAGAATAGAATAGAATAGAATAATTTCAGTTGGAAGAGACCTACAACAATCCTCTGGTCCAACTGCCTGACCAGTTCAGGGCTGAACAAAAGTTAAAGCATGTTGTTAAGGGTATTGTCCAAATGCCTCTTAAACACTGACAGGCTTGGGGCATCGACCACCTCCAGTGTTTGATCACTCTCTTGGCAAATAAATGTTTCCTCATGGCCAGTCTAAACCTCCCCTGGTGCAGCTTTGAGCCATTCCCACACGTCCTGTCACTGGATCCCAGGGAGAAGAGCTCAGCACCTCCCTCTCCACGTTCCCTCCTCAGGGAGCTGTAGGGAGCAATGAGGTCACACCTCAGACTCAATTCTCCAAACTAGACAAGTCCAAAGTCCTCAGCTGCTCCCCATAGGATGTGTCTGCCATTCCTTTCACCAGCTTTGTTGCCCTCCTCTGAATTCAAGTTCAAGGATATTAGTGAAATAAGGTTTGCAGATATCTTTTACTAGACGAGTTGTTAGAAGTGAAACATCAATTGAGTTGTCAGGCACATGAGTCCTTCTTTGTATCTGAACTAGAAGCAAGAAACTTCAAACCTAAATTCAAGCTGGGAACAATTGATCATGGTTTAATTATGTGTGTATCGGCTGAACTACCTTGAAGGAAAAATGAGCTGGTGGCTACAGGATGTTACTAAGGAAAGCTGACAAAGTAGTTATTTCCTCGGACAAAGGAGGAGATGAGTTGTTTATAGCTTGTGTAACATAGAGCTTAATGCCAACAGATCTCCACCACAGGCATAGTAAATAATTCCGCATTAGAAACATCAGCCTTCATGGATCTTGCACCTGTATGTCCTGGGATGTAACACATTTCATCCTGGGTAGCGGTGTCCTCATGGTACCAACACAGGATAAGCCAAGCAACAGCTACTCAGCAGGATGAACTCACGCAATCAATGAAGAGCAGAAACCCACCGACAGTAAGGGGACACTTCTGAATCTCAATGAAGACTTAAAAACCATTCTGAAATGAAGAGTCTGGAAAATTCATAATTCTACTGAATACCAGAAACAATGAACTAAGTAGAGATATTGATCTTTTCACACATTATAATCTCTTTCCCCTACACTAACCACAGACAACGACTGTCTGTCTTCCTGTTTCTCATGACAGATAATTATCCTATGACCCTACTAATGGCCTCTCAGATCTATACTGATTTCAGGGATGACCTAACCTATAGCTAAGTAAACTGATCATTTTTTCTTAACTTTGTTTTTTCTTAGCTTTGAAGTTTGATGCTTGGAAGAGCGACATGGACGTCCAGTAGCTTTTCTACATTTTCCATATGTATGATTAGTGTGATGACAGGTGTCATCTCCATTTAAAAGGTTCACCTTCCTTACTGTTATAAGTACACACATAAGAGAGAAAACTCAAAGCCAAGTCCCAACAGTTCACATTCTCAGTGAAATATGAAAGTTAATTGGAACTCCAGGATGCAGCCACATAGGTAGATTAGGATGTCTAATCAACAGATAAAAAAATCTTTGAGACTTCTTTAAATCAGAAAACCTCAATTTTCCCATAACTGCATAAGGAATGAACACCATTTTTGGAGAGTGCATGTCTGGAATCTATGCTCATCAAAATGTGAGACTTTTCATGAATCTTCATGCTCTTTGTGGCTTTTCTACATTGTGATTCCTCTTAGCTCATGCTATCTAAATGGGGAGAGATGGAAGGAGTTTGAACAGAGCTCAGGAACTTCATCGTCATTCCGGTGCACGACCAGCAGAGTTGAATCTTCTTGAAAATACAATGCAGCAGGTTCCACTAGTTTAAATGGGTGCATCTTTTCTGGAACTGTATTACCATGGAAACAGGAAAAGATCATGGTCTTTGTACAATTGTTGCTGCTTTGTCCTCCCATATTGAACTCCACAGAGGAAACTTCTAGTCATCCTTCTTTCACAACATTTTACAGGGTCATTCTACAAAAAGGAGCAATTAACTCACCACAAATATCTCCAAGACTTTGAACAAAACAAGTTCTATACTTTGGTGTCCATGGCTGGTTTTCTGTAGATATATTATCTTTTGACTCTTTTAGAGAAAGATAACACAGGTTAGGGTTTCTATTTCTCAGCTATTAAAAAAAAAAAAAAAAAAAATTAACTGTTTCTGTTTCACAATATAGGCAATTTTTTCCTGGGATTTTCTATATCTTAGTTATGCATGTAAACTGATTGTCAGCATCTATAATTTAGAGTAGCTGTTTCAAGAAGATACTGTTTCACCCACTTTAATTACATACAATTTTTTTTTACAGTGAAATACCAAGGACCTCATTTGTCTTTCTTTGAAAGTATTCCTCACTTGGGCAGATATTTTTGCCAAATTTTGAAACAAAATAGTTGAAAAATCCTTTCTTGTCTATGTTATAAAAAACTTGCTATCACATATAAGTAGGAAAATTGCTTCTTTAATTTCTTTTAAGTATTTTCTGAAGTTTCTCATCCCTTATTTCTTTATTTCCACCTTCAAACCTATTCTCATCCTGTCTTAAGAACTCTTCAAATTCTCCATCTTCCCAGTTATTTTTTTTTCTAAAGCTCTCTTTCTCTCTCTCCCTGTCTCTTACCATTCAAAAGCTGTCAAAACCACAGTTTCTTTACTGAGTAAGGACCAAAAGTTTTTTTGGGTGGGTTTTTTTTGTTTTCTTTTAAACTATGCTTGATTCATACTACAACATCTACTATAAGTTAAGAACTATACCAAACTTATTTTGATAGAAAATACCATTGGTCCCACAAGGATAATGGAACTGTACCCCTGGCTTTCAAGAAACCACAAATGAAACTCGGTAGGAAAAATAAAACATAAGGTGATTAAAAGAAAATGCAGCTATCTAGGGCTTTTCTTTATCAGTTCCTTAATTTCTCTTGCTTTATCAACATTTAGATTTCTTTCCATTAGGTAGTCCATTAGGTTCTTCCATTTGCAGTCTCCTAGCCTTGAATACAGCATAGAATAGAAGCATAGACTCATGGGAAAGTTTGGGTTGGAAGAGACCTTTAAAGGCCAACTAGTCTAACCGCCCTGCAATGAGCAGGGACATCTTCAACTAGATCAGGTTGCTCAGAGCCCCGTCCAGCCTGACCTGGAATGTTTCCAGGGATGGGGCCTCTACCGCCTCTGTGGGCAACCTGGGCCAGTGTTTCACCACCCTCATTGCAAAAAATTTCTTCCTTCTATCTAGTTTAAATCTTCCCTTTTTCAGTGTAAAACCATTACCCCTTGTCCTATCGCAAGCATCATTAGCTATACCTCAGTAGATGTTCTTAGGGACTACTTCAGATCATTTCAGCTTGTACACATCCTGCTCTGTATTATAACTATCATATTTTCCCTGACATATTGTGAAAGCAAAAGGAAAATCAGTCAGCCTACTGGGTACAACAGGCCCTAAAGAGCAACCGAGTCAATATCATTGCTGTTGTGTAATTAATATCAAGAGCAATTCACTGTGAATAATATGAAAATAAATTTCTCTCTCCAAGCCAGAGCTTGCAGGAATATGTTACACTCTTAGGATTAGATGTTACACTTTTAAAAATAAGTGGGACATATTCTTTTATTGTCCAGTCGTTAAATTAACAAGATTTATTTCTGCCCCCAAGACTGGGTGGGTTTGGTAGCTGATGCCATATGGAAATAGACATAATAAACAGGTGTAGCTGCCTTATTTCATGCTTTGTTTCAGGTTAGTTTTTAATAGCTGTTCAGGTTGTTACATGATAAGTAATATTTTATGCCATGGGAGATAGCACAGGAAAAATATAATAATACGCAAGACCCTAAAGATGGCTATTTGGACTGACAGTTCTTTGTTGAAAGAGTCATTAAGGGCTGAGCTGTATTTAATAATTTAATAGAAAAATGTCAGAGATATGACAATGGAGTGTTACTGTTTGTAAATGGGATTCTGCACTCTCGTTTCTTCCAAGAATCCATCCAGCTTGTACAGAAAGTGTTCTCAGCAAATAAAAGCCAAGCCAACAGTTTCTCAGAGATGTTGCTGATGTTAATTAAATTGGTCCTTGTAATGCCCTCTGCAAACTTACCCTTTTATACTCCTGTAAGCAAATCTCAGATTCATTCTGGTATATTATTGTGAGGTAAATCCAGAGCAACTTCAATGATGTCCATGGGTCAGAGCCTCTACTCACTGAAAATCCGGGGTGAATTCACTGAAGTGAATTTTAGCCTGGAGAAGAGGAGGATGAGAGGAGACCTTCTTGTTGTCTACAACTACCTGAGAGGAGGTTGTAGAGAGGTGGGAATTGATCTCTTCTCCCAAGTAACAAGCAACAGAATGAGAGGAAATGGCCTCAAGTTGTGCCAGGGGAGATTTAGATTGGATATTAGGAAAAATTGCTTCATCGAAAAGGTCATCAAACACTGGAACAGATTGCCCAGGGAAGTGGTGGAAACCTCATCCCTGGAGGTACTTAAAAGATGGGTAGACGTGGTGCTGAGGGACATGGTTTAGTGGTGGTTTTTGCAGTGTTATGTTGGTGGTTGTACTTGATGATCTTGAAGGTCCCTTCCAACCTAAGTGATTCTACAATTCTATGATTCTATTAAGTCATTGGCATTACTTCAAGTTCTTACTGCTACAGATGAAAATAAACTTGAAATTAAAATTCATATTATTAGTAGAAGTGATGTGAAGGAAACCCCTTCAGCCATGATGCAAATATGTCTGCTTTGGGGTTTTTTTTCACTAGTCTGTTCAATGGACAGAAAGCATTTCATTCACTTTAAGCATGCCAAAGATACCACAACAAATCTGTGATACAGTTTAAGTACAGAAGAGGGCAGAAAAAACTGCAGATTTTGTTTTTGTAAAAGAACGCAAACATCCAAAAGGAAATGTGAGAAGGACACTGAAGTTAAAATCTCAGTGCTAATAAAAGTAGAACAGGAACTGAAATGACCGTCGGTGAGGCAGGTCACATTTCTGTATCTCCTTCCACCTTATTCTAGTGTTCTTTGTAGTGGAAGACTTAATGAATACAATGAACTGTGGAGTGGACTTTCCCTGGAATATTACTTAAAATACAGTAGAGAAGGTCTCAAAAAAAAAAAAAA